>PRKT01000298.1:294885-387865 GCA_003671525.1 Saccostrea glomerata | reverse complement strand
TCCCCCCCCCCCCCCCCCCAACTTTTTTGCAAGATAGATATTTTCTATGTATTTTCTGTGTATTGAAAATTGAGGTTTACCTTTATTTGTTCATTTAGCTGCCCACTTTAAATTAGCCCCCCCCCCCTTTCAATTTGCTTCCGACGCCCATGCAGAGTCGGTAAAGGTGTCGTTTACTGACTTTTTATTTGAAAATTAAAATAA
Organism: Saccostrea glomerata; assembly: GCA_003671525.1. NCBI lineage: Eukaryota > Metazoa > Mollusca > Bivalvia > Ostreida > Ostreidae > Saccostrea > Saccostrea glomerata. The sequence continues at coordinate 387,661 of PRKT01000298.1, read as the reverse complement.
GTACACGGCTATATATTACGGTGATAAAATTATATCTATTAATTAAAATATATATTTTTAATTGAAAAATATAATTTTATCACCGTAATTTTCTTGCTTTGAGTTTCAAAAATTAAAATAAAGTGTAATTAAATTTATATATTTATGTATGTCAAAAGCGGTAACTTTTGCTTCGTGTTAAGGTAAGAGGTATATACAGTGTGTATGTGTCTTTGAAGTTTCCTACAAAAATTCAATTTATAAGTCATAAAATAGGTGTATACACTACATAAAGTCTCAATACTATAAAAGGCAAAGTTTTTACAATAAAACTAGAGGCACTGTGAGCAATGAGTTCACAAAATGATACCCCCATTTCCTCTATGAATATAATGACATGTGTAGGATCAAAAAGTACTAGCTCAAGCTTTGTTGCATGTACATGTACCTATCTTTTGCCCTCTCTATATTGTTTTACGGTAACGTGTTAAGAAGAATAAATCATGATTTTCCATGTTATTGATAAATAAACATATCATTTTCATTGAGCACACCGTATTTGATTCTTACCCCCCGGCGTTAGGTTAGAAGTCGCGCTTTCTTCAACATTCTTTTAAATTTTTCTTTTGATAAAGTTGTCATGAGATCCTTCATAGTTTATTGATTGTTTGTTCATTAACGAGGAATTTTTGAAAATTTAAATTTTTCACGCATAGTAGAGAAATATCAACATCTTACGAACAAACGTAACTCGCTCTTGTTTATTTGTTTATTGAAATGTTTTTGAATAAAATGTTTATGTACTTGTGCAGTCTGTAGGCCAGTAACGTTATCGGAAACAGTTGATGAATTGAATATCTACTTGTGTACACATCTATCTAGAATAAAAGAAATTTAAATTATAAAAATCACACATCCCCGCGGTCCTTCTAACGCTTTGTGCCTCCTATCAATTAGTAACAGGTTTTGTGCAAAAAAAGGAAGTATTTCATTTAAATAAGGAAATGCATTAAAAAAAGTCGTTGCCAATGCATATCTTGAAAGTGAAGGTACTTGGACACAGATTTGAAGTTAATATTTTCTGTATAATATCACGAATTATATATTTTAATAGCGTTTCACACAAAAGCTAATTAAAAATCTTATTTCATTTAAGAGTTATTCAACTTTAAAATTTTTGGCGGGTTTGATTGACACCTCAATGCACTTTCACAAATTTTAACTTTATTCATAACCTTAGGAAAAGTGGCAAAAAATTTAAAGTTTTAATAACTTAAATGAAATAATATTTTTAATTAATTCTTGTGTGAAATGCTATCAAAATACATAAGTCGTAATACTATAGAGAAAATATTAACTTTAAATCTGTGTCCAAGAACCTTTAAAAAATGTAGAGTAAAATTATTTTGCCTCTGAAATATACAAGAATGAAATGCAGAGTTAGGGTCTAATTCGGAACAAGAATTAATTAATGGTTTTAGTTGACTTCATTACGCGTCATCCTCGGTACGATTTGATATGAAGCCCATTTCTAAAATCATGCAGCGCCACCCTGTGACTGCATCGGGCGTCCCTGTGTTAAGTTTTTATGTTGATTTATGTAATAAATAAGTTGATGTCAAAATACATACAGTGCATGTACTGAAGGTATTTATGGTGAAAATGGTTAGTCGTGTTTTTATGTACATATACGATTATATTGCAATGATTACCATTTATTTTGCAATAATATATAATTACTTTGCCTTTGGTTTTGCTGTAATGTACATTTGTTTTGCGAAAAGATCCTTCAATTTTGCATTGAATGTTATTTATGAAGTTTTTATGTGCATTAATATCTATACATAATGGTTTCTCATTATGGTTTGTTTTGCGCTTTCCACTTCACATACACTTTAAAAGAAACTACTACATGTACATATTATTGTAAAGAATGAAACTTTTAAACCGCTCAAAGAAGGGGAGAGAATTCTCAGAAGATCTGTTAAAAGGATTGATTGATTGATTGTATATTGTTTAACGTCTAAAAGGATATACATGTAGTTTTCAGTGAAATATGTATTTTAACTTCATGTTATTTGACTTTATTGTTATGTTAATCTGTAGGTACTTTTGACACCTTCTACGGAAGCCATGGAGGGACATTGACTTACTTGTTATGACTTATTTGTTATAACTTATTTGTTTTGACTTATTTGGTTTTCAGAATTTTTTTGTTTGTTGTAAATAAGTGAAGGATAAGCTATAGAGAACGATTAATGGTAGTTTTGTAGTTAAACATACAGCATTTATGTGATAACTAAATTTTTATCTGTTAATTACGGACGCCCTTGGGGGATATTGACTTATGTCTTCTGTGTTTTGGCTTAGTTCTTCTGTGTTGTGACTTAGTTCTTATAACTTAACTTTGAATTATTGTTATTTCAAATTTGTTATGACAAGTTTACTTCACAAAAAGTGGCGTGAAAGATGGAGGCAACGTATAGTTTCAGAAATTTTTTTTATTACTAACGACAAGATAAAATAGTAGCCATGTCCTTGTCAATCCTTATGTAATCTGGAAGTTACAATAAGAATTAAGTAAGAATTATGTTATGAGTATTATTATAAGTATGTGTTAGTATTATAAAATACTATTAGAATTAAGTAATAACTTTTAGGAAATAAGAATTAAGTTACTAGTATAACAACAAAAATAATATTTACTTTAGAAATTACAACTGTACTGGACGTTAAACTACAATTCGTCAATCAAAAAACACAGTTACAATAGGACTAAACATTATTTCTATTATAAAAGTAAGCAAAGCAACATATTTCAATAGCTTTCTTACACTAAGTTATCGCTAGCTACGAAAGATTCACAGGAAATAAGTCAAAACAAAAAAGTTATATAAATAAGTCATAACAAGTAAGTCAATGTCCCTCCAGGGCTTCCGTAACCTTCTGTTCACAATGTCACTTCTCCGCCGCCATATTGAATGCAATGTTGCAGTTGATGAAACGGGAGCTGGTCAGCATGGTCAGGAAACCGATTTGTATGGATGTTATAATAACAGAAGAAGTTGAGTTGCTTAAGAAGTCGGATGGTAATGACTAAGGGACGATGTTTGTATCAGATGATGGAGTACGTGTAGATCCATGTGGCAATGTCCATTTCTCCACGTGGCTGTTACGGAAGTGGTGTTCTCGGACTCGCGAGGCCTCGGTCATAGTGGACAGCCTTGCACTAGTGACTTGCTTTCGAGCCGAAGATAATTCATTATTTATTTTGTTTGTTAAAAATATATATTATAACAAATTACTAAGTAAACAATTAAAACATCTATTTTTTCTTGAGTATATTTATACGCCAGTGATAAAGGCTACATGCAGGTTGACACCTGACCTTTCAGTAATAGAGAAATATACATACTACAGGGTATTATCATGAAATTAACAAGATACACTTTTGTAGTGTTTATCATAGAGAAAACAATTGGAAATGGAAATATTAGGCCATAACACTTGGTTGATAAGAGATAAAGCTTTCATATTCAGCATGTGCAGTACAGGTCATAAGATATTTCCGAGTATGCTATGATTTCAGACACCTTGACCATCCCGACTGACCTAATATTCAAAATATTCAATTTTGGTAAAGACTTCTGAATTACCTGTGATAAGGCGTTCATATTTGACACAATATGCCAATAAAATGACTTCTCACAAATAAATCCTTTGAAATTTCTTGACACGATGGTGATAAACCCAATAGATATGAATGTGAAACATAAGTTCATACCAGCTGCCGGGTATGTGTAATGTCTCGAGCTCCGAATCAACTATGCACGATTTATCTATTTGTTTTGTTTATTTCGTGGAAGAGGATATTTTTTGGCAATCAAAACGCTTGACTGACGGTTTACTTAAATTTTGACCTGCTATTAAAATGGAAATTTCTCTCTACATGCAATAAAAGTATGATCTCGTCCCTTGAGAAATTTGAAGCTTTTAGGAATGAAAGAAAAAGTGAGCAGCCTCACACACCTCACGCTCTCCCAAAACAGGTCCAGTCCAAAGACTATTTCTACCTACCTAGGTATTAATAGCTACCTAGGTATTTAAAGCTACCCAAAGTAGCTATTTTTACCTACTTTCTGCTTTACTTGCATTTTGTGGCCAAATGCAGGAACGGCGCAACATGGTGAGCACAAAATTTCTTGATACAGACACGTTGATGATGAAAATGACAAAAAATTGGTCAAAAAATGAAAACTTCATTTATTATCAATTTCGCATAGAAACTAATGTAAAATTGCCGATTCAGGAAGTAATCATTTTTTTGGCCAAAGTTTGTCGTATTAATCATAAGTGTGACCGTATCAAAAAATATGGGTATTCACCATGTTACGCCGTTTGGTCTTTTGGTCGCAAAATGCAGAAATTATATAAAGTAGGTAAAAATAGCTACTTTTGGTAGCTTTAAATACCTAGGTAGCTATTAATAGCTACGTAGGTAGAAATAGTCTTTGGGCTGGACCTGCAAAAGTCGAAGTGCTGAAATTCCCGAAAAAAACTAAGGAATCAGAATTTCCTCGTAATATGCACATCAACACATTGTGTCCTAAATACATGTATCTTAAAAGTTTAACACAATTGTTTGCAGCGGTTTATGAGGAGTTGTGCTGACAGACTTTTCATTCTGTATATTCAAGATAAAGCCAAAAATCTGAGTGTAAAAGTGCGAAATTTCCCGAAAATATGAGGGAAACGGAATATCCAGGTAATGCGTACATCTTTACATTGTGTCCTAAATATCTGTGAGTTTGGTCAAAATTGTGAGCAACGAATTATGAGGAGTTGCGCTGAAAAACTGTTGATCTCTATATACAAGTTTTGGCCAAAATTCTAAAGTGCGGAAATGCCCAGAAAAATAAATAAATTTGAATTTCCTGGTGATATGCACAAGTACACATTAATTGTGTCCTAAATTTCTGCAAAGTTTGAAGCAATTGTGTGCGGCGGTTTCTAAGGAGTTGCGCTGACAAAAAACAGTTTTGACTGACCGACACTTTCACTGACAGACGGACAGGTCAAATATATTATACCTCACGAAACTGGTTACCTATTTCACTTTTTGAGTAGTTGTCTTCAAAGACAACATTAGTCTCTGATATACATGACGATGGTTATATTTTCTTAATGTACCGAATTGTGAAAAATAACATTTAGAAAGGCGACAAAACATTACAGCGGAAATACATAAGTGTAGCAAGGCATAGAAAGTTAAAATATCATTGTAAACAAGACTTGGGTTTTGAATACTTTCTTTTTGTGATCATGAGCTGAAAAAAACCCAATAAAACACGCCCATATAACTGTCAAGTGAACTAATCATACACCGTTAAATATTTCAGAAGCAAAACAATTCTTTACCATGACAAATCAATTCTTCGCGAGGAATGGAAGCATTTCATTGTCTGAATAAGTAGGTTGCTTTCTAAATATGATATTACTACTTAGCATGTAAATTTATTCTGACGTGACAGAATACAGGACTTCTAGGACCTTTAACGAGGCTAGGGGGTGGCAGTCATTTAGACTATTTCAACCTCCTTTAAAAGGAGAGCTCCATATAAAGATATACAAAATGATCAAATTTTAAAACTATAATATATGAATTTTTTCTTTGTCAAATGATAGGTGACAGCTAAAGATACCGTATGTAAAAAATAATTTAAATCTGGTGGTGGATTTGGGATTCATTTGTTGACCCTCCAGCCTCCTTGAAATCAAATTGTACAACGAAAGGTAAACTATGAATATTAATGGCAAAAAATGCAAATAAATTCGATTCAAGTGGGATTAAGCAAGGAACTTTATTCTGTGGCGGAAGGTTTTTGAGAAGAAAATTATCAATTTTTCCCTTTTAAACTCTATACAGTACTGTTAATTTTAGATTCCTAATTTTCCTTGCTGGTTGCACACAAATCTGTTTTTGCAATGAAATGTGTTATGCTTGTTCTAACAACAAAAATAATTAATTCTAATGATTTTTTTCGACGAATTATATAATATATCCTAAAATTATTCTGAAAGTACAGAAAAAAATGAGCCATATTTTACATGCATAAAATTGACATATTTTAAGTTATATCTGAAAATTTACATCATATACCCCATCTTTTAATTTTATTTTCTGAAAATTAAAGATAACTTTGATCAATGTGCTTAAATTCAGCAACAGCTTAAGACTTTAGAATAATTTTCTTGCTTATCAAACTTAAAATTGCAGAAAAAATCACATTTACGTCAAACAATTGATTATGCGAAGCAATTTGAAACTTTTTCTTAGTCACAATTTTAAAGTGTCTTTTTTTAATAAACTGATATTTTTTTATTCCATGATTTATTTGAATCAAATATTGGAAGTAAAACGTTTCAGATGTAATTTTTGATTAAGATACTGGTTTCATGCAAAAAAAGTCATAATTAGATATACTGTATCGCCAAAAGAAACATGTTAATCCCCTACATTTTGATTTGATTTTTAATTAAACTAAGTGTGTAGAAAATAAAGATATACTTAATATAAAAGTTTAAGACTTTAAAAATCAGGAGCCAACCTCCTAAGAATTTGATAATATTTGACGTCCATTCATAAAGGGTCATAAAACCTCTGCTCACTCATATAAAATAATGCTTGAAGCTTAATGATTTTCCAAAAGAACTTTATTAAATATTATTAATATAAGTAAAATACAAAAAATTATAGAGTATCTTTCGGGGCAAAATTGGACATTCAACCCGACTTTACAAAGGAATAATAGACAATTATGTCATTGAGTTATCTCTCTTATCGGAGTATCAATGAACCTTAATATAGGCATATACTTACATATTCGCTCTCCAATCCTAGCTTGATCTTCTGAGAATGTGTTAGCTTGTGGGAGTCCATTTCCTGGGCACGAAATCCCGCCGACAAGCGGTAATTTATATAAGGCTAAAAATATATTAAGTCAAATTACAGTACATGTATCTATGAAGGCATCAAAGAATGAAAAATGTGTAAAAACTAATTTCATTTAAAACTTACAGATCTCTCAACGCCGTTGCGTTTGACAAACATTCCTGCCAGATATTGAGAAATGGCTGAATCTGGATCATAAGCCTTGTAAAATAATTTAATTGTATTTTTTATTACCTGAAGTTCTGAATTTTTAAAATAAAAGATCCCATAGAGTCTGATATATCACTTAATATCTTCGGATCTTTTAGTAAAAAAAGACGTTAATGGTGACATTTGTAAAATAAATTAATTCAAGTTATTATTACCTGAATTTCTGAACTATTTTGATAAAAAAAATTCCACAGAGTCTGATATATATCACTTAGATTCATATTTGGATCTTTTAATTATAGAAAAATAAGTGAATGGTTACATTTGTAAAAATAATTAATTCAACTTCTTATTACCTTGTGTTCTGATTTTTTTAATAAAAAACCCCAAAAAGTCTGATATATCACTTAGTTTCATAATTGGATCTTTTAGTAGAAAAAGACAATTATTTAATGGTTACCGAACAACAAAGTTTTATGATAAACGTGATGACTTTCACTTTTCAATCGTCAACTTCCTTTACTTGTGCTACAATATACCTTTGTCACCTTTGTCACTTAAATATTTAAGTTGATTGGATACTGAAAAGCATCTTCTACCCATGAACAATTTCTAAATCGAAAAGTGGGAGGGTATATAGCAATCGTTATGTCCGTCCGTCCGTCTGTTACGCTTTGGGGTTCCCATCTCCTACATATATCCTCAACTCCTCTCATAACACTTAATGAAATTTGATGAAACTTTCACAGAATCTTTATTACATATTGTCATTGCGCACCTCCTATTTTACTTTTTAATCTGACATATATAATGGGTTTTCCAGAGCAAAACATGGATACTGCCATTATTATTATTATCATGTAGGAGACGGGAGGTATCATTTAGTGAGCTCATTGTTCACAGTACCTCTAGTTTAGTCAAATGATGACTTACTTTTTAACTGATTGTAAGACCATTATAATTATTGAGGTTGGTTTCCCCGGATTTACTCGATCATGACAAGGAACACAAGGCGAGTGTGACAAGATTGGCAGCATTGCTCACTCCTCCATAGCACCTGGTACAATCTCTAATGTTTTGGAGGTCCGTATTTGCTCCGTATCTATTTTGTGGTGTTAAGTTGACTATTGAGATCAAATACTCTTCGTTATCTCCTCAGATTTATTGGAAACAAAAATCAGCCACTGGGCCAGTTTTAACCAAACATGGTGCAAAGCATCTTTAGGTAAAGGGGAGTTTAAATTGTAAAATTGAAAGGTCAAGACCCCTCACAAGGGGAGATAATCAAGAAAAGACAAAAAAAAGGTGGGCTTAAAAATCTTCTTCCCAAGAACCACTGGGCCAGATAAGCTGAAACTTATGTGGAAGCATCCTGAGGTACCATAGGTTCTAAAATATACAAATCATGACCCCAAGGTGTTGGGCGGGGCCACAATTGGGAATCCAAGTTTTACATAGAAATATATAAAAACAAGATATCCACGGGCCTTATAGCTCAACTGAGTATCATGTAACAAGTTTCCAGTAATTGAATTTGGTTCGTGTTTTAATGCAAAAGCCATAAAATCACAATTTTAAAATAGGCACACGTGTAAGCACACGTGCTTATCATAATTATACACTTAGCATGCTTACTTTGGTTATTTAATACCAAGAGGTCGATCATATTAACAAAGAGAAAATGCATTTCCACGTTTTAACCAACAGTTATGCACCCCACCCACAGGAACCACTGACACTGCAGCCACATATTTCGAAATTTTGGAAACTTTATCATAAATTTTAATTCATCAAAAAGATTTTCAAAGAGTTCATGCATTTAACTATATCAGAAACCCTAACCCAGGGGCCCTGAAATTTACAAATTGGGAAGAGGCAATCTTATTCAACATTACTATGTACGTGGTTTGCTTATTTAATGCCCAGAAGCAGAGAAGAAGAATATCAAATAATTTATGCATTTTCACTATAATAATCTTTTAAGCCCAACCCTAGTACTAAAACCCCGACCCAGGGGCCATGAATTTCACAATTTTGGTAGAGGACTTAATGCTGATTACAATCATGCCAACAATTTGACTGCTTGAAATTCAAGAGTAAAGAAAAAAAGACTGCATTAATATTAGTGTTTTTGTCCCAATTCTTCTGGCTCCAGGGGGGGTATGGCAGGGATCATGAAAATCAAAATTTTTGTACCCCGTCACCCATAGATGCTTTGTGCCAAAATTTGGTTGAAATTGGTTCAGTGGTTGCAGAGAAGAAGCTAAAAAAGTGTTAAAATCTTAACGCACAAGGCATGAAGACGAATGAAGAAATATTCCTCTCAAAAACCACTGGGCTAGGAAAAATCAAATTTATGTGGAAGCATTTTGGGGTAGTGTAGATTCTAAATTATTCAAATCATGACCCCCGGCCACAATAGGGAATACAAGTTTTACTTAGAACTATATATAGGAAAATACTTTAAAAATGTTCTTCCCAAGCTGAAACTTATGTGGAAGCAATTTCTATTTTAAAAATCATGGCAACACCATTCATTGATAAATGATGATAGAAATATTGTTCGTGTAGTTTACTTGTGTGCCGGAACCAATGTTATAGGTATTTCGCGTTCCGGTGGGAACGCGAAGTTACCCGGAACGTAAATTATGCGACATCCTGACAATACATCGAAAACAAAATACATGCATCAATTCAGGAACCTTATTGTAGTCTATTCATATGCCAAATTATATTCCAAGCTAACCCAGAACTGTAAGAGGGAAAGTATTTTAAAGGAATTTCACAGAAATCACGGTTTTAAGTAAGCATGGCAACATTGTTCCACGGAACCAGAACCGGAAAAGAATTATTTATCTTAGTGTAGTCTACTTGTGTGCCAAGTTATATTGAAATCGGACTAAATCTGTTGGAGGAGTAGCATTTTGAATAACTGTTTACAGACAGACGGACGGACGACGGACACTACTATTGCATTAAATGAAGTCATCATACTGCTTTATCTATGAGAGCGCCGCCATTCCCTTGAATCTCATCTAAGGTCCGCTCTGGAAATGCACTTCGGCTTTGTCGTCTGCTTCTGTAATTTTCTGCCTAGACCAAAATGAAACAAACATATTAGGCTAGATAAATTGCTATAGATTGCGAACATCGGTCCAAGGACCTTTTACGCACTGCAAACTAGAGTTAAAATTCCCTTATAAGTAAGCAGTTATAATGATTCGTCCGTTGAATTCAATTTTTTTTTTTTTTTTTTTTTTTTTTTTTTGGACGAAAGGAAAGCTTCGTACTACAAAATGTCAGGATGTCTCAAATTTTACGTAAATGGCAAAAGGTTTTGCGGGCTTTCTTGTAAAATTGATACTCACTGTGTTTCTCAATGTAGTGTGTATGTTTTTAGGATCTTTTATATTTATCAAGAAAAATATATGTTGTTTTTAATTTTTTTCCAGTCATATTTTGCAAGCGTTTCCTATTACTAATACCAAACATAATAGAAAAGGCAATCAGGTATTGGAACTACGAAAAGTGAAATTCAAACTGCGTTCCAAAATCTGATTTTAAACTTTACATTTATTAATTACATGTAACATGTGAAAATTTATATATAAAGTAAATTTAATGGTCATTCCTTTAAGCATTTAAATAATTCACGGTTATTACCTTTTCAGATTTGATTACAAATAAACAATTGAAATACAAAACAGCTGTAATTTTTAACGTCATATTTGTTAATTAACTCAGTTTTGAAGCCTCTGTTATTCAAGCCTTTTAAATCAACAATTTTGACGCAGACAGTGTTTTAATTCAAACATAAATCAACCTAGTGCAGTTACAAATATTCATTTAATTGACACTTTTTAAAACTAGAATAAACATCCTTCATAAAAAAAATCAATATGCTAATCAATTAGTTTGAATTTATGGATACATTCTGCCAAAAATCAATTCATACGCGTAATATTATAAGGCCGATAAATACCAAACCGCCGAATAACATTGAAACTGGATACTTTTAAATACCAATCAACTATTTTTGTTTTTGAAGAAATATATCAACTAAAAGTCAAAGGATTGAAATGCATCATGTGAAAAATTATTGTTTTATACAACAATAATTATGACCGGTAAAGAAGATTTTTACATTTATGTATGATAACATAATCATTATGTGAAGTATCCTTTAATCTTTCCACATGACATGATGAAATAAAAAAAATCACATTTTGAAGTTTTGGTAAAACAATGTGTTGAACAAATCTTTTGAATAAAAAAATAATCAAAATACATCTACATTTCATCAAATACACTTAAATACAAGAACTTCAGTAACATTTATTTTATAAAAAAAAAAGTTTTTAACATTCAAGATACATGTATAAATGACAACATCGATACATTCGGTCCTGCATGCTAATCATCCCCATGCATTTATGTTAATATCAGAAAAATCATCGAATGAAGCAGAAGAAAAACAGATGATAATAAATACTCTATGGTGGAGGTCTACAGTTTATCGTGCATCCAAGAGTTTTAATTCTTACTCTCTTAATCTCTATCATCTTTGAGATAAAAGTCGTATCCGCTTGAACAAGGTAAACTATACGATACTCTTTTTATTAGACGAAGACCAATAATTTTGTCTCGTACAACTCCAAAACTGTTTAAAACATTTTAAGTGAATGTAAAATATTGATTGATGGCTTAATCTATATCTTCAAATGAATACCCAGACGGTTAAATAGATAAATTATGTCTTCATGACTTGTGTCAAAAGTTTTTTTGTTTTCTAATTTACATTTTAACTTTCGTAATGCCCTACAATATTTCATTCTAAGAATCATAGCCTTCTCCTATGTCAGTTAAGCATTAAGGGTAGCTACAAGTTCAGATGTTTTGTCATAAAACATATGAACTGTGTCTAAGTAGTTGATAGACTTAAGAAATTTTCACCTTTGTCCTATGTACATATATTTTTATTCTACCAGTACTTATACATTCTAGCACTAACTACTTCAATACTTGATGCACTGCAAAAATTATAACAAAACCTGCCATAATGTGTCCTTGATATATGGTTTCCAATAGGTGGTTGATTGGTAGGCCGAACATAAGATGCAAAGTCGCTCTGCTCTTTGTAGAACTTCAAAACACATATTCACAGAAATAAAAGGTCAAGAGCCTTTTGGTAATCTTGCCAAATTACGTGAAAAAGATGAATTTATCAATGGAGAAACAAAACCGTGGCAGGGGTGGTAGAATAAAAGAACAATGTTACGTATACGTCATTGAATATAAATATATAGAGGGTGGTTGAAAGATCAACATTGAAGGCGAAAGAAGATTATTTATCTGGTTTCCCACTTGCCAAAATAAACTGCAGTATAAACACAATTATGCTTGTATATTCAAAGAACACATTTAGAACTTTTCACTTCTTAATGGAACTATTTATTTGGATTAATGGTTTCCAAAAACACAAGACAGAAGTGGTTAATGTGATGGAACTCGGGAATTAGAAATCTAATTCCGTTTTATGCTTCCATCCATCGAAATTTCTCCTCCAAAACAAGAATTTAATCTATCAATTCCTTTTTCCGCCGTTCAGTGAAATGGCATTTGTGCAACTATCATGATTTGAACAAACCTGATTCTACACTGCCCGAGGGTGCTTCCACTAAAATTTATCTTTCTGGCCAAGTGGTTCTTGAGAAGAAGATTTTTGAAAGACTTTTCTTATGTATCTCATGTTAAGATTTGATCCCCTGTTGTGGCCCTATAAAAGACTTTGATACCCCAATGTGGCCCAATCCTACCCCCCGGGGTCATGATTTGAATAAATTTGAATCTACACTACCTAAGGATGCTTCCACATGAGTTTTAAATATGCCATTAATTTTTCACTAATTCATAATAATCACCCACTGAAGAGGACGTGGCCCTTCATTTGTACAAACTGTAATCCCCTTTACCTAAGGATACTTTGCGGCGAGTTTGGTCCAAATTGGCCAAGTGGTTCTTGAGAAGAAGATAAAAATGTAAAAAAAAATTATGACAACAAAGACGACGACGACAGAAAACGGACAAATTTTGATCAGAAAAGCTCACTTGAGCCTTTGGCTCAGGTGAGCTAAAAATGCATTTTATTAAATAAATTAATTCACAGTAATTTTTATTTGAATATAGGGTGTTGCTTAATAGTAGTTTACTGAAATAATGATCATCATAATTGAAATAACTATTTCATTAAGGACTTTCAACTTTGAATAGTTATTGTTTTTACCTGATTTTGGCTTTGAAATGCAATTACGAGGGGTTATCAAAAAGTTCGTGGACTGAGGCTATAAAATTAGTACTATGTAGTCTGTGCTTTCAAAATTTATATAGAACATTAAACAACAAAAAATAAAGAAACGTTGAAAAATTAAGCCTGATATGTTCATTATTTGCCAAATTATTATAAAATGAAAACGACATTATATGATCACCCGGCGCTGTCGTCAATTATTTTCTTGACGTCCGATAACGTCATTGTTTTTTTTTTCAATGTCCGCTTCTTCTACCTCATACACTTTGTTGATGAGATTCCCTGTAGCTGAGTAAGAATTTAAACCCGCCTTGTTTATATGACTTTACAATGTCATGAACAGTAGCCTTCACTGAATATAATATTCCAGAAGAATAAATATACGGAGAGATCCGCGTTTGATTTTGCCGACATATTTTGCTTTTGGGAGTTCAATTTCTACAACACATGATCAACGTCATTTTTTGACGTGATTGATTTTTCACACCTTGACTGCAATTCAGCCTTATCTGTGTATCCCTTTTCTCTCAGAATCTATTTTGACATTAAAAGACAAGTACTCTGGACGCTTATTATTTCTCTTTAGCCAGTTTCAACATCTTTTAGGTCTATACCAGTTTTTTCAGGGGCAAAACTTAATAGAATGTTGGAAACGTAAACCCCTCCCCCTTTTGACGTCATTTTCAAGGCCTCATTTGTTCGGACATTCCGTGTAAAATTTACGATAAAATTTCATAGAACTTTCAGAATGAAAATTTCATATTTTATGGAAAAATTGTGTCCCAACACATACATGTATTAACGGGAATTTCGGATGTCAAAGGATCGTATCAAAAGAGTTTTTCTCAGTTACACATAGGTCGCAAAAACGTCGTTTTCGAGGTTGCGCCGCCTGGACATACCACTGCTTACAAAAACCATACTAATTTATCAAAAAATAAAACTCATGATTTATGGTTTATTCTTCAGATAGAAAAGATGATGCAAACTGGATATTTTAAAATTCATTGATGTACCTAAAGCAGTTTTAATTTTATTACGCTAGTCCACGAACTTTTTGATAACCCCTCGTATTTCAATAGTTGATGTTATTTTAATAGTGACTTCCCTACTGCTATAATATCTAAATGGATAAAATGAAACATAACTGCTGTAATACACCAGGATCTAGAAGAAAAGCTGTTGCTTTAGCGAAAGTAGGTAAAGCAGGGATGAAACCTGTGAGTCACAAAGGGATTTAAACAATAGGCCCATGTGCCAGATTGCTCATCTGAGCATTGTGGCTAAGAAAAAAAGCAAAGATCATTTTGATACATATTGCATATTTAGATAGCAAAGACAATTTATAATCTATGTATTTGTTTTTTGGGATTTATCATCGGTTTTTACCTAATTTGTACTCAAAATTCCTCAAAAATATACAAGAGGCCCATGGGCCACATCGCTCACCTGAGCACTGTGGCTAGAAAAAAGTAGAAATTGGTTTATTATCGAAAAGTTTAAATCCAAAAGTAGTCCCATGACCAATCATGGATTTGCTATTCTTAAGAAGAAGATTTTTAAAGAATTTTCCTATATATTTCTATGTAAAACTTTGGTCGGCCATTTTGGCCCCGCCCTACCCCAGGGGGTCATGATTTGAACAAACTTGAATCTACACTACCTGAGGATGCTTCCATATTAAATGATGAATTATGGCTTTGTCATTCTTGAGAAGAAAATTTTTAAAGTATTTTCCTATATATTTCTATGTAAAACTTTGGTCAGCCATTTTGGCCCTGCCCTACCCCTGGGGGTCATGATTTGAACAAACTTGAATCTACACTACCTGAAGATGTTTCCCCATAAGTTTCATCTTTCCTGGCACAGTGGTTCTTGAGAAGAAGATTTTTAAAACATGCCACCAAATTTTCATTAATTCCCAATTACATGTATCTCCCCTTGAATGAGGGTGTGGCCCTTCATCTGAACAAACTTGGATCCCCTTCACCCAAGGATGCTTGTTGGCAAGTTTGGTTGAAATTGGCCCAGCGGTTCTTGAGAAGAAGTCGAAAATGTGAAAAGTTTACAGACAGACAGACAGACAGACAGACAGACAGACAGACGGACAGACGGACAGACAGCTAGACAGACGGACAGACGGACGCCGGACAAAATGTGATCAGAAAAGCTCACTTGAGCCTTCTGCTCAGGTGAGCTAAAAACACATTTTCCAAACAGTAGTGAATGTGGTTTGGTCACACTGCTCTTTTGAAAATGAACAATAGCTGTTTTTCTGTCATTGGTGTTACCTCTTAACAATACACTGTTCAAAATAAAAAAAAACATTTTTGAATTAAATTTGTGGTGCAATTGAACGTTTAACAATGTTACTTCACACAAAATAAAAATAACAGCATTTACTTTTGAAAGTAAGTTTTTGTTTACAGTTTTGACATGAATATGAGACAATTTTAAAAAACATACCAGCTTTAATACGTTTAAGGGGATGAAGGACCTTTAGCTGAAAAAATACCTGTCATTTAATTTTTTTCATATTTTGTATATATCTTATTTAGTATGTCCTACATACTATAAAGCAGACATATCAATAGGTTTCTAGACTTATTTCTGAGATATTGAGTGACAAATACCATACCCCACAGTGTCTGAGCGGAGTTTTTATTCTCCGTGTTTCTGGGTCCATTACTCGGTCGATAATTGAAATTTTTCACCATAGATAAAAAATATACCAGCGGAAATGTGTCTTTTAAAATATTTTAGAGTATGAATAGGGTTAAAAATTCGAAAAAGCAAGATTGTTTTGTAACACCACATCTGGAGATGGAAATTTACGACTTTTTAAAGACAAGTTGTAGCATAAAAAAATTAATTTGCAAAAAATCCTATCATTTAATATTTGAAAATTTACGTCGAAATTCAAGGTCGTCATTGTATTGATTAACTGTAAAAAATATCGATTAGTGAAGCTGAGCTCAATATTGCACGGGGCAAAGTTAAACGAGTCATGATCATGAGAAAAACGTGTCATGTTTACATTTCTCGAGTACGGGAAAACCCTACTATGACGTCACACATTTGCGAAATAAGCTAAGTAAGACATAACTACAATATATTTCCATCAATAACCATGTAAAAATATTTTTTGTGTTCTGTAATTCATAAAATATCCCACCATGTACTGATCATGACCCGTTTTTATGATATTATACTACCCATGTTTTACCTTGTATAATCTAACTGTACTAAGATCCACTATGACGTCAGCGACTCGTTGGACGCGCAGTGTAGGGAAACAGAAGAGTGGATCAATCTATTCCGTAATTTGAAACTATTTGCAAGAAAGTTTGAATGTTTTTAGTTATTTTTATACAAGATAGTGAACTAATACAAACAGTATTTTTTTTTTACAAATACTGTGGTTTTAATCTGGTTTTGTACATATTTTATCAGAGATTATGACGTAAATTAACTGAGTCACGTGACCATACATCCTTCATCCCCTTAAAATTCACATGTGCAGATACATGTAGTAAGACTGTCACGGAGCAAGTGTTTTTGCGTCGCTCTATTATGACGTCACAATCAAAAGCTTTCACTCAGGTTCTTGCTCGTTTTACTGCTTCAAACATCAGTGCAATAGCCAATGAAAAATCGTTTTTCAATATAATTGCATTAAAATTTAATTTGAATAGTGCTAAAATTTTCACAATTTGATATTTGTTCAAAACCCACGGTAACGCTTGTTGATTTTTTTTTGTTTAAGAGCAGGAACTATAATTTTAAATTTAGAATATCTTGAAAAATTTCAGTAAGTAGGATATCTTGTGTATGTCTTTAAACAAGAAACAGGTTCCAGGTCTATTTGATTCTAAAAGGGGAGGGGCCAGATAATATTATAATAACCCTTTCCCCTTTGAAAAGCACATACTTTTTTTTTTTACTTTTTGATTTGACACTTATTTCGAGCAAAACATGAACATTGCCATTAAACATGTAATCATATAGGAGGTGGGGTATAACTTTGTGAACTCATTGCTTATAGTACCTCCAGTTAAGCTTGCAATTGACGTCAGGTCAGGCAGATACAGGTAAGTTATTTTCAATAAAATATTTATTTTCCTTCTTCACAGGAAAAGGTTTGAAAGGAAAAACACAAGATCAAATCCTCCACCTTAACACATAGGCTAGGAAAGCAGAAGAAATTAATTCAGTATTGAAAATATTAAATAATGTGGCAATCTAATTAAAATCAGACTTCTTAGATCCGCGCCGTATACACTATGCGTAAGAACGCTTCTTACGCAGAGTGTATACGGCGCGGATCTAAGAAGTCTGATTTTAATAAGATTGATAATGTGATCGCCAAGAGGCTTTGTCACTTTTTTTCAAGTACTAATTGAAGACTTGGTCATAAAACCATTAATACAAGGACACAAAGTAACATAACTCTATCACTTCAGGTAAATACACCTTCTGCATGCAGGATTAAGTTTTACCAGTTAAATAATATCCAAACAATCAATATACTATTTAACATGCCCATAAATGTACTTTTGATATTTTAGATATACGAGGAGTGATCAAAATGTTCGCAAACTATCCCTATATCTACAAAACCACAATTCAGATTAGAAAAAAAAAATTGGCCCACGTGTAGCCAAACACAAGTTCTATAAATAGCATATGCTAAATAAAGCTTTACTCCTTGTTTGTCAGTGTGAAAATGACGTCACTTTGTAGGTCACTTGTGACGAAAAATGGTTTTCTTAGTCGTATTCGTTCAACAAGCAACTGTAAAATTGATGGTACATTTTATAAATCCCTTTGAAGTAGCGCAAAATAATTTGCACATAGTCTATAAGGAGAAATGACTTCTTATAAATTCCATCAAGGATTGGATTGATCGTTTTAGTGAAGGAAGGCAGATGGTTAAAAATGATACTTATTTTGCCCAGTGAAAGCAAGTTTGAAAAGAGATTTTTTAATTAAGCAATTTGCTATCAAAGACTTCCAATTTACACTTTGAAAATAGTTGAATTTTTCAAAATTATATAATTATTAAATTCCTAAAATATCGCTTACTGATAAATAGGATCCACCCATTCTCTATCCTCCTTGAAAAAACGTCTCTCCCGAGGCAGAAGATTTAAATTTTGATGGTCGCCATGCTTTTTTTTTTGCAAAGGATATTCTTATCCACTCATTCTGTTGCAGAGAATTGACCATTTCTGACAAATGAACTGTTCTTGTTATAAAAATTAACTAACATGGAAAGAAATATAATACCCAGAAAAATCTTTCAGAACGCTACGGAGGTGGTGACCGCCTATATCACGTGATTCGCGCATGAGCAGAACGGTGGCAGATGAGCATTTAAATTGGATAGCCTAAGACTAATCTAAAATATAATCAACACTGACACCTAATGTGTGTCTTTTGTGGAAGTTCTTCGGTTAGTTTGCAAACTATTTGATCACCCATCGTACTAAATAAGGAGTTTTGTTCACAAATAATTTCATTAATATTCAAGAATAATGAAACACTATTAAATATTTCTACCATTTACTTCAAATAATATTTTTTTTTGTTTTTCCAAAATTCATAACCATACTTTGTAATTTTTTTTATATTCCTGCAAATAAATCAGATTTCATGAAAGAAAACAGGTACATGTACATAAATAATGAAATTCTGATTTTAAAATTATGTACACTGTACATAAGCAATGACAAATCTTTTTCTTATATATATATTATAAACAATAAATATGAAGTTCCCTCATTGCTACATTTCACAATATTATATCTGATTTTGTTTAAAAATCAATATTAGAATCAGGAATGTATTTATAAAGCTATTATTCATTCAAGATTTTTTAACAAATATTTCAAGACATTTTTTGCACAGACATGATGCAAAATCTTCAATTAGCACAGGATACGGAACATGCAAATTTGTGAAAAAGAAAATTTTAAAAATGACATTGATGAATAGGCTAAGTCTTATACCATATTTACACAGGGGCACTTTGTTAACTTGATTTACTTCTTAAATAATGTCCTCCACTCAAATACAATGAATTTAATTGACTGAACAAAAATAAAACAATGTATCTGTACATTTTCTCTATATATTTTTTTCTCAAGAACTAATTTTTTTTAGCTTTTACTCATGACACAAATCATACAAGGTACATGTATTCTGATTCGGATGTTTTTCATGGTAATTTTCCTGTATCTTGTAGAACAATTAAAAGGTGCTGTATATACATCATCTATTAAAACTTAAATGTAGCATGACCACAAATACAGGGAAATGTGACAAAACATTTCATTCATTTTTTTTTTCTATGAATCATTCATCCTACATGCTGATAAATTTGCTGTTTAACACTATTAGCACACATGTACATAAAGCCAGGATGAAACTTGTCTTTTAAATGAATGGATCATACATATATACACACACATACAGTACATATAATATCAATGAAGTGAAAATAAAAAAAATAGAAATAAATGTTTTTCCAATGGGTGACAATCTGCCTGCGGTAGACTAGATTCCAATCAAGTCACAGAAGTTGAAGTAATTTTCTGCGAGGGTCTTCACCACGTTGAGTGTTTGGTATAAAAGTTCTGCCTCCACCATTAGTCCATTTATTAAATAAATTTAGATATAAAGCTTTTGTCAACCACTGTATTTGTCCTGAAATAAATAAAGAAAAATTATTAAAATATGTAAATGTCTAAAATTTGTTGATGATATAAATATTTAATGTTTACCTGAGCTAAGTTCAAACATAAATTCATTAAATTGTAACAAGGGAGTACTTAAATCACTTAAAAACTGCAATTCCAACCAAGTGCCTCCAACCATCAACTCTCCTCGAAAAAAAATCTAGTGACGTCTTGTGTTCTCATTAGTTATGATAATGATACAAAGCAAAAACAGAAATCACTCCTATAGAAGAGTACTTGTATATTAATTAGTGTGAGACTAATATGTTAGAGAAGCATATTACAAAATTTCACTAAGACTATACTACAAAGTGATCAGAAGCAATATAAGATAAAGAAGGAGATAAACATGTTAGTTGTATTGAAAAAGAAAGAATTCAAACTGGAAAAGGTATTTTGGGTTAGTGTACAAATCACAGTTTACTACAGACAGAAGAAAAATCACCATCTTTACTAACTGTACTTTTTTTAAGCTTGATAATCTTTAAAACCAATTTTATTTCAATTTAAATGAAGAATTTCAAATGAATTTTCATATGCTATGAATATGTTGTTCTCCATGGCATTAAAAAGTATTTTAGAACCAGGCATGGGGTAATCGTAATCGAGTAATTGTAATCGATTGTAATGATTACTTTTTTTCAAGTAATCGACAGTAATCTGTAATCGAAGAGATTTTCGATTACTTGTAATCATAATTTAATCGATTACAGCTAAAATTTCCAATGTAATTATAATTACTTTCTCGATTACTTTCAATTACTTTATACATACACATACACATCTACTTTTTACATGAATGTTATTTTCTAGAGCCATTTCCAGTCAGTCACACATAAATATTACTACTGTATATACAACCACCCAGTGATCTGTTTTGATTTCCTAACTTTTATGTATAATCTTAACTTAAATAATATTCACAATAAAATTTGCATTATAGCCGTACTGGTCTAGTCTTTTTCACATTTCAGTTGTGATTGTTGATAAACTTTGTCTTATTAACAGAAAATAATATAATTATAACAAAAATAATTCTTTAATAGTGGTTTTAAATAAATATAAATCTTCTGAAATATAACCTACATTGTACTGGCTAGGACCTTATAAGACAAATTAAATAAAAGGAAACTGCTTATCATATCTGCTTGTTTTTAATTTGCAAAATCGTTTCCATGTTTTCATTAAAAATTTACTTGTTATGTCAAAGAGTGTTTGTATTTTAAAAGAGAGGGGGTATTAATCAGGTGTCACAGTGTTTATCTTGGCTAATTAGCTGGGATAACCCTGACTGCAGATAATGAGGTGTGAACTACATAGTATTTTTTTTTTTTACATAATTAATAACTCCACCGTAGACAAACAATCTTATAGAACAATTGATAGCTCTCAATTCCAAAACTATTATTTCAACAAAGAAAGAAATTGTACAATTAGTTATACCTAAAGGTACATTGAGTTCATTGCTAAGAGCTCTAATTTATATTTTTCTCGAAATAACCAAATCACAGGGATCATGTATATGCGTACTGCCAATGAACTGCGGAATGTCCAAATGCTTGTAAATCACAGTAAAATATAAAATAAATTCTGCAACAAACAAAAGTTATTAAATTAATGGAGGTTCAATTCCAAACTGAGTGAATACCATTCGAATTTCAGAGGATATCATCAACATTACTAATAAATACTTTTTTCTGCTTTGATATTTGAGGGTGGAAGAAAATTGAAAGTAATCGATTATTAATCGATTACATTGTCTAAAGTAATCGATTACAATCGATTACAGGACAAAACTGACTGTAATCGATTATTAATAGATTACACAAAATTCCTCCAAGTAATCGATTACTAATCAATTACATTTTTCAGTAATCGTGCCCATGCCTGTTTAGAACTGTAGAAGGAAATTGAGACATAAATCATATGAATTGCCTAGGACAGCCTAAATTGTTAGGCTAGGGTTGAATTTGCAATTCATTTTATTCAGTTAATCATTTACATTCTTCCAGTACAGGCCGGGTTGAATTATATTATTTTACTGTGAACATAAATTTGCAAATGCAGATTGGAAGAAAACATGCTTTACTACATGTACAGTATATAATATTCATGATATTGTTTACAGTGAAAAAGAGTGATTTCTTCTAGCGTGTAACTTTGAAATTCCTTGAGAAACTTGCAAACCTTAGCTACGGCAGGCTTTGTCAATCCTAAAACACAAAATGACTCTAGTCGTGAGAAAAAATTCAAACACACATAAACCAAAATAGAAAATTAAAATAACACATGAACACTTTAATTTAAAAATGTCAATCATCATATTCAAGACAACTTTATACTGATGCATTAGGTTCATATTAACATTCAAATGAATATTATCTGGTTACTCATGTGAATATTATCTGGTTACTCATCTGAAATAAAAACTGACATGGCACACATTGCATTTTTTCCTGATGCATAAAGAATACGTCATAAATTTGCACATTTAAAGAATCTATCTTACATGCATTGCATTGCCAACTTTCATTCACTCTATAAACATACTCTTTGCTGAAAAACCATTTTCTTCAAATTTTCTTATACACAATGCTGCAAAAATCCATTCAAAGAACTATATGCGGTATATTGCATATATTTGCCCCCACAAAAGTCAAATTTTGAAAACTTCCTGAAACGTGCTGAATTCAATAAATTGTATGAGAAATATAAATTAACAGAAAATATTATAGTGTCAAAGCAGTGTATTGACAATTTTTGTTTTTGTGACGTCACAAACTAGTCCGATTTTATATCCTTTTTCAGAAAGAGGACAAAATGGACAAAATTTCAACAATCTTAGCTTTAAAATTTATAGAGCGCTAGTTTGTTCAGGAACAATATTGACATATTTCATTGATATTATCATTCTACACATTATATCAAAATATTGATCCTGAACACACATGCGCTCGGTGACTTTTACTCAAAATATCGACGAAATATGTACGTTTTTCTGTAAAATTCATTAAAAAACTGAGATTTACGACATGTTTGTGACGTCATTACGTACATATGGCATCATTACTTATGAAAATATTCAGTGCTTTGAAGTCAGCATACACTCCCCTGTTTAAGAACTTAATATAATATATCTCCATCAAAGTTTGATTTGGGGGGCAAATATTGGTTATTACCGAATAAAGTTCTTAGAAGCAAAATTCCTAAATACTTGGAACTCTAATGCATCTACACTACTCAAGTGTGTGAGCGGAATTGACCTACGTGGTAAATAGTTTAAGACGGTTTTTACTTTCATATTATGAATATCTCAGTTTTTTGCTAGCCCACCATTCTCAAGATTTCAAAGTTTGATAGTATAAATTAAAAAAAAACAAAAAAAAAAAACATGCACTTTCACCAAAGGTAAATGATATATATAACTTAAAAAAAGTTTAAACAGAGCAGATATAGGAATTATATAAATACATATATGGAAATATATTCTGGGCAGCAGAAGGTGTGGTTATTTTGTTTTTTTTTAAATGAACTTTATACATAACAAAATACTGACAGTATAACAAAATACTGTAAACCAACTTTTGTTTGCAATGACTTTATTTCGCGATTTACCCGGGGTAAACAACTTGGGGATGATTAATTTTCACAGTCATGTTTTTTTGGATCTGTTGTTAAAAGACACTGAGGCTTGCAGGACCGGTTCGAAATATTTGTGATGACGAAGCTCTCGCAAACTTCGGGAAAATTTCTCGCACGCGAATAAAAGTTGATTTACAGTACATAAAAGCATCTTATTTATAAGTGATACAGTCTGTAGAAAGAATTTAACAAACAACCAAAACAAACAAACAAAACAAAAATACACAGGTAGATTAATGCATTTCTTAATGGATAAAAAGTGTAATGAGTATGCAGAAATTTCTTAAAAATAAATAAAAAATAAATGTTGTATAAGAAAGGATGTTATTTTACATGAAGAAAATAAACAGATTGAGTCTATATAGTTATGCTTTAAAGTCTTAATGGTATATGAAGTGCCATCATGCATACATACTGTCAACAAATAAAATATTCAAGATCCAAGAGTCACAAAAATGCTTTATATTTGATACTCATGCACAATGTTCGTCAATAATGCAAAATGTTCATCAATAATGCAATTACATTCGCCCTTTTTTAACTATCACATATGCAGTATTCAAATGATTATTTGTACAATGTATTATGTTATTTATAGGGCATACTGCTCATAACAAACCCCCCTTGCCAAAATTCTTTTTAAAAACCAAACAAGGATTTGTTTGTGAAAACCTAAATTTCATTCCAATTGTAAAATCATCCTTGACACCTTAGAAATTCAAAGCCGAGTTCCATCTTAAAAAAAAAAAAAATTGATTCGTAAAAATATCCTTTACCATTCATGCAATGTAGGCATTAAGCTTGAAGGATTCTGAATTTACAATGATATAGGAATGAATGGGACTGATACATAAAAACAAAGGAATGACATTGAACCATTGAAACTTGACATAAAGCTCCCCATTGGAAAAAATGAACAAATTAAGATCAGCCCACCAGGCTTTACCAGGAAAAAAGGCCCGTAATTATTACCTTGTTATTTATTTCTCTGCAAAGGACAGAGTTAAAAGTTAAAATATAAAAGAATATCAAGAACCCTCTTCTATTTAAATACATTTTACATGTTACTGCATACTATAAAAATCAAAACAACTGGTTGGTATGCAAAGTGTAAGAGTTTTCTTTTTGGTCTTAAATCCTGTAAAGCTGAACATTTCACATGTCAAGGAGCATTTTTTTTTTTTGACTCGCAATCTAAGATACTATTAATCATTATCAAGTGTGTGAGTTCTTTATGATCAATCATGCTAACTTCAGTTACAATTAAGCGCAATATACCAGTATTAGATAGTTAGAAATCATACATTAAGTCTCTCTCTATATAATGCATTATTATGTATTATCTCTTTATAAAAAGAACAAAAGGCATATGCTTCTTTAACTAACAGATTTTAAGCACTTTTTTGGTCACATATGATTCATACATGTACCATCTAAAATTGAGCGGTTTTGCTCGATCACAACCAAAGTGGCTTTTCAATATATATATATACATATAGATGCATACATTATACTTTTATACCCTGGTCTGACAAAAACATTCCAACGCACCCTGATACATTTAATGCATATATAATCCTCATTTCAGTATTACACTTTACAACAAACAAAATATTTCCAAGTCATACCTGTAATGAACTCATAACACCACTGGCTATATTTGAAAGTTTCCCTGCAACCTTTGTGACCCCTTGTCGGACTCCGTCTTTTATATCCTGTAGATCAGGAGCATTGCTGGAATAATTCTTACGACCCGCGGATTCATTGCCAAACAGTTGAGAACTGGAGATGCTGTTACTCCCCTCAAACCTGGACAAATTCTGACGCATCTCGTACTACAAATTGACAAGGTAATTTTGACTTCAATTTTCTTGTGGGAATTGTTACATGTATTCATTCTTGCTACAATATTTTTAGCATGTTACTCTGAGGAAAAATGTCATTTTCATTGCAATAACAATAATTTTTTCAGACTACATTGGAAAAGAATCTCAGAGAGCTAATCTTCTTGGAATATACCTGTGCTATCAGATGTCAACCATCTGAAACTCTTTTTATTTCAATATACAGGTAACTCTTGATGGCTCGAACTTCGATCTCTCGAAGTTCTTGATCGCTCGAAGTGAGTCTCCGGTCCCGATTTTTTCCACTATATAACTAAGCAAATTTACTCTTGATTTCTCGAACTCTTGATCTCTCGAAACCCTTGATCCCTCGAAGTCAAAATGCAGTCCCGTTGTGCATATTCTATTGAAATTAACCCTTGATACCTCGAAGTGGCTATGTGTATACAAAGTTACATAATATTAGCAACTTTACCTGGACATTTGATGACCCCAGGCAGAAGGCGTGGGTCTCGTGAAACGGGATGTTTATTCAGGTGACACTTACTCTGCAAGGTGATAATTGATTTATAATTAATCTTATGGTGCCTATATGCTATAAGAATACTGATCATCGTCTGTACTACGATAATTTAGAAACGCAGTGTCGCTGAGAAATTGTAATGGCAGATATCACGACGAAACACTTGATGAATTTATTTTTTTTATTTGGAATCGGTTTTAAAGTTTAACGAAACATGAAAATTCAGAAACAGCCTCGCTGTCAATATGAAGACTATTGCTGGACAAAAAGATACAGAATTTCGTTCACTGCACATTTTTTGAAAAATAACAATGCAATGTACCAAGCCACGCTGTTAAAATGCCGTCTTCATATAACGAATGCATAAAATGATGTCCGTATGATAAAAAATTAATAAATATACACGAACTGACGATGTACATTATTTGCTTTACTAAGTTTAATAAATATTCATCTAAAATACGAAAACATATCGTTGTTTTATAAAAACCACGTGGAAAACGTTTACTAAGGACTTCATGAAAATTATTACATCCGGTAAGACTAATTTTAAAACCTGTCAAACAAACCCGGAAAAATCCGGACTCTTGAAAACTCGAACTCTTGATCTCTCGAAGTTTTTCCTCGGTCCCGCGGACTTCGAGGTTTCGAGAGTTACCTGTAATTTCAAAATGCTTTCAAAGACTTCACTTATTTGGTACTTTGATTAACAACATGGAGATAAGGCGACGTTAAACAGAAAAATTAATGATAGCAAAAAATATGTTTCTTTTACTTCATCATTCACAATTACTTAAAAACTAAATTAACTGTAAAATATTTTGATATATATAGAATGATTTAAAATCTAGAGTTACTTCCCTTTCAATGCATCATAATTATTAGATAAAATGGAGAACTATGTAACAAAAGACTTGCTGTAAAACTTATGCAAATATACTAGTAACTTTGTTTAGTCATGTCTACTCAAATATCTAGACTCAATTGTCCCTTGATTTATCTTATATTAATGTTATGGTCACTCCTATTAGAGACTGGAAACTTACATCAGCGTCCGGTTTCCCAAAGAACTGATCTGAAGATATTGACTTGGCGTTGCCAAATTTCTTCTGGGCTTCCTCAGACGTCGACTGTGAACTGTAGTCATACGCCTTACGACTTCGTCCTTGTCTGAAAAAAAAATCAGTCAACTCCAAGAACAAGAAAACTTGCACAGTCCTGAGAATGCAGAGGCAGCATGTTACAGGGATCATCTTAAAAAATTGTTTTTCTACCATAAGGGGTCATCTCAAAGGTAACCTACCTCTCTAGTGTGTTTTCTTTAAAATGAAGATTGAGGGTTAATAAGTAATTACCTGACTTCTGAAGACTTTGTTTAAAAGGGAAATTAATGTCATTTGAGTACATTCACTTTTGATACAAGTTAAAATAAATACAGTAATCTACCTAGATAAAAAGAAGCCTTTTCTTGACCATCATACATGTATATACTACAGAAGAACTAAATTTTACTCCAAGTTTATAAACCACTACATAGCCATGGTCTGTATATCACATGTAGTCTCTATGTAACATGTAGTTACTATCTACATCTACTCTCTGTGAAATCATTTTTTTTAAATCCAAAATAAATTTTAAGTCCTTTTTCTCTAAAAATACCAAATGCATGCAATTTTTTCCAAAAAGTGCAATATATACAAAGACATGTATTTGATTAATTGATTGATTGTATGTTGTTTAACGTCCCCCTTGAGAATTTTTCACTCATATAGAGACGCCACCACTTGCCGGTGTAGGGCTACATGTATTTGAAGAATGGTTCCAGTGAATAGAAAATCAAACACTGTATTTCATGGAATATTCCACAAGTTTAATTTTTAATATCACAGGTTTAAATGATTTAATAGTACTTTATTCAAACTTGAACTTGTTAACACAAATGATTTCAAAGAGATCAACCTATAATTGCCCATGTACCACTGAAAACAAAATGTGAATGAAATAAACAGGTTAGTGTGGTCAGCATTACATAACAGCATAATCAATGGTGACCATCCTAGATAACAGAAACTTTGGCTCTATATTGTATCCCCTTCATTAGGTACATGTACATTGTACCTGGGCAAACTTGACAAGCTGAAGCATCAAACTAAAAATTCTAACTACTAACTAGATCATTCCATAGTTCGTTGATTTTTTTTTTAACTAAAATGCCCTCTTTATTAGTTAGAGGCAATTTGTTCAACATTTTGGTGACCATCACGATGCAAGGTGAGCAATTGGACTTTGAAAACCAAGCTTTCATGTTCATAATCATATATACAATCATTCAGTGCACAGTGGCCTCAATCTCTTAGCCTATACAGAATGATATTATTGTTCCAAACATTGATATTCATATACACTGTACATATTACAGTGAGCAAAAATAATTATTATGTAAATGTATTGTGTTTTTTTTTTTCAATTTGACCCCCAGTGGACACCTTTACAAGAATGAAAAAAAAAACAAGAAATCTGATTTTTATGTGGCAGCCTGATTAAGGGGGACAGTGAGCTTTGTATTTTGTACCCTGTGAAGTGATATTTTTACCCTGACTCCTCATTATTATATGAATCCTCCGAACTGGGCAGCAGAAAAAATAAACAGGAATTACTAATATTTTTTATCAATCAAGAAAATAAATTATTTTCCAATTTCCTGCCATACATTTATTTATCTTTTACACCAATATTTGACCTACTTGTCGTCGTTCGCAGGTTTGCTGGACAGGGTCTCGGAGAAGCTTTGCTTGGAGTCGAAGCGGTCAATGTCCCAGCTCCCCGATTTGTTGTTGTTTCCCCATGAGCCGAAGGAGTCCTTCTTGTCAAAATCAAAGTCTCTGTCAAACCTATAAATAAATTCAAAGTCAATCATACTTATAAACAAAATCAAGTCTAGTTTAGCAGTATATTTTTTACATCTGAACCTTTAAGTCATAAAAATATTTTTTCCCCCTACATTTCATGTTTTTTTAAACTAATAAAACATGGATTTAAGGAATTTCTATTTTTGTTACGATTTTTCTTTGATGCAACAAACAGGAGTATCTCATTCTACAAATATATGCTCAACAAAGAAAAATCAAATTTTTATATATCTTAAAAAGAAACGGAAGTGTCTTAACAACATAAAAATTCTCTATGTTAAATACTAATTAGATCAGAAACAAATTCATGAAAAATATAATGCTTTCACAGTAAGATGACAAAACAGCTGGATCCACCCCGAAATTCATACTTAGAGGAAGAGGAAGTGTAGTCGTCCAGCTCGTCGTCAAAAAAGCTCCTCCCCTTTGAGGGCTTTTTGTCGTATTTTGATCGGGAGTTATTGGGCTGTTCCTGCTCAATGACCTGCATGTCTGTCATGGCTGAATGGCTCATCCCCCTGTAAACAGCAGAACTCGACTGATGAAGAGGGAATTCAATTACTAGGCCATAGTATTTCAACCCCTGCCTGATAACACAATAATTTTACACAAACTCAAACCAGGGATTGACATTAACCGTTGTCCCATTGCCCAGGACAAGTAAATTCTCAGTTCGGGCAAGTGAAACTATTAATGTACTTGTCCGATCGGGCAAGTGGATATTTCTGACAGAAACATTTTTTTTAATCTCACATAAGTTTATTAACAACACAATAAATCAAACACTTGATTTTCGCCAAAAACGGGACATTATTGTTGCATTCGGAATCCCTCGGTAGCATTTCTGGATCTTACCTTTATTCAGAAATCGGGTTCGTTATTCTGTTTTCTTTCGTAGTTTAAAAACATACGATTATCTGTCTGACAACTTACAATACAGTCTTATTATGAAAGAGTGATTACAGAATACTTTCTCTACCCAATTTAGGAATTATATGAAGAACACCAATTATTCACGGTGCACGATCATGGCGATGTATCTTCCTTCTGGCTTCACCTCAATTTTTTATAGGAAAAATTAGAATTTCAAATAAAAATCGTAAGAAAATAATATCCCTGCATACTCTGTGTGTTTTCAGGATAGTTATATGTAAATTACAGGAAAGTGTATTTACAAATGTAGCATCACCATCATATCAACATTTTTTTCTGGCAGTTAACTACGGACAGACAGACAGCTAGACGGACAGACGGACAGCTGGACGGACGACGGACAAAATGTGATCAGAAAAGCTCACTTGAGCCTTCGGCTCAGGTGAGCATAAAATATTGTAGGTGTTTTCCATTTTTCATTTATATTATTTACAGAGTAAAAATGTAATGTGTTTCTTCAAAGTTGACATCGAAATCTTTTCCAACCATAAAACTCTTTAATCTAAATTCCTCAATATTCCATTCTTACAATACTTTTTTAATCCCCTATTCTACCTCCCACAAATCTTTTTGGTTGGATCCATCTATTTACATTAGTTGGATCCACCAATTTTACATTATTTAGTTTGAAGCACCCCATTACATTGGCTGTATCCACCCCTTTAAACCTTTGTGGGTTCCAACCCCTTAAGTTATTGTGTTCACCCTTTACATTTGTTAGATCCCTCCTATTACTTTTGTTTGATCCACCCCTTTGTATTTGTTGTATACACCCTTTACATTTTTTGGATCCATCCCTTTACATATGATAGAACAATTTCAAGACATTTGTTGGATGCACCCCTTACATTTGTTGAATCCACCCCTCTATTTATTGCACCCCCCTTTACAATTGTTAGATCCCCCCCCCCCCTTACATTTGTTTAGCCTTGTCCTCCTCGGACTTGGCCTCCTGGACAGCCCGGCTGGCGGCCAGTTCCTCTCTCTCCTTGTCCAGCTGCTGGGCCTTGTTCTCAATCTCTGAGAAGTTTGCTTTAACCCTCTGTGCTCCAAGACCACCCTTCTAACATTGACAGAAAAAACTTCAATAAAAACGTATATTTTACTACTCATTTCTTTAATTTTGATCATAACACCATAAATCTATCCAGAAATGCACTTTTTTTTTTTAAAGTATGTGTCAAATTCAACTTAACATTATATCCTAGTAAGCATTCCCAGAAATGCACTTTTTTTTTTTTAAAGTATGTGTCAAATTCAACTTAACATTATATCCTAGTAAGCATTCCCATTTTGACACAAGAAAGAGATTTAATTAATGGGGATACATTCTTTCCCTCCTCCTTGAAAAACTTGATACTAGTGGGCAACTTATATTTCCTTTCCATAAAATTTATAAATGAAATATGGAGGATCAAATCCTTTACTAAAAGGAATTATCAATTTTATTTAAAAAAAAAAAAGAATCTATGATAAGTCTTAAAAGCTTTCATAATTCAAAACATGCCCTTTCACCCCATTCCTATCTCTCCTGATCTTACCCCTTTCCTGCCTGCAGGTTTTTTGGCTCCTATGATGGATTTCCGTGGTTCCGCCTGAGCGGCTGCTGATGTTGGTGACATACTTAGTGCTGCCTCTACACTGGGGCCCTCAGAGGGGTCTAGGATAAATAACCAATTTTGTGAAAATGCATACTGCCTTACAGCTCTTAAGGTTTAATTTACCTGCTTTAGATATGCTATATGTTTCCTTTGCTTATATTTTTTTCTTTGCACTATTTTTTTTTTAAATATATTCTTTTATATTACTAAACTATAAATTTTAATTTCTGCACCAGTATGTCATTTCTAATTGATGAATATTTTGGCCCATTCTTCAACATTTGAATTTTGATTGGCCGAATTTTCGACCTACCAAAGTCTTCCTTTTTCAGATTGCCATTTTTGATTGGCTGAGGCTCTGATGCACTGAACAGCTTCTGATTTTCTGCAATAGGTGTGGAGTCAGTACTGTCTACGTGTTCTTTGAAGAAATCAACTTCCTCTTTCGACGTAGGAGATGTGGGATCATGATGGCTATCTATGTGTAACTGTAGGGAGAATATACAGAATTTTGAAAATAAACTGTTGTTGAAAAATTTGAAAATAAATACATAACACTCTGACCTTGACTGGCAAGAAAATACTATGAACCAACTTTTATTCACCTCCGATAAGTATTTGTGAGTTTCACAACCTATTTTAACCTGGCCATAACCATTGCTACTATTCCCCCTCAACCTTCTAATGAAATACTAGTGGTGTGAATAAGTTTTGGAATTTTTAAAATAATAATCTGCCTTTTATCATCTTGAAAATAAATAATCTGTCCTTGACTCTCAAAAAATTTGATGATCTGTTTCTAAACATTTTGCCCCCTCCCCCTTCAGAATCAAATGGTCATTCTTTAAAATATATTTGTAAAGTATTTATTTTATGAATATGTGAACATGCAAATGAATTCAATTGTTCAATAAAGGAATGATCTGAGAAGTAAATTGGAGCACTAGTTCTTAATCAACCTGTATGTAAATTTGTGATCACTAAAAATTTTGCAATTTCATCACTATAATCTCACTAATAAGTTTAACTAAGATAATGTTATAGGCACCCAATATTAGTTAATGCCACTCCACTGATAGTTTTTTTTATTGCAGATATTGTGAAATGGTGGATGTTATCGAATTAGATTACCAAAGAAAAGTAATCTAAAAGCCTTGTTCTTTGCATATAGACGGACAATTCTTGATGCCCAAAAGAAAATGTAACCAAATCAAATACATATTTATATTGTTTAATCATGTTGAAACTTAGTTTATGGTTTAGGAGCCATAGTTTTTGTTTCCTTACCTTCGTTCCATGGAGTCTCATAGCATTTGTAGCCAGGGAGTGGAGTTTATCTTTATAAAGCTTGGCAGCTCTGCTGTGATACTTTTGTTGGGCATCTGATGTTGTACAACCATGCTGACGGAAAAAGGCAGTCTAAAATGGGGGAAAAATGTATGTATACAGTAAACATGGTATGAATGTGTGTGGGCATCTTGTAACACAGGTTTATTGTACAAGATACACTGTGATATGAGATTTATTTAGGTCGACTCCATACATCATAAAGATTCATATCTATCTATAGGGAAATCTCTACTGATGTACTTTAATTAAGTGTACAGTGTGCATTTTATCATGTACATAACTGTACAGTGTAAACAGTATGAATACCAATTGTAATCCCCAGGTAAATTTAAGGGAGTCAACTGGGATTTCTATTGTGCAACCCAGTCAGCTCCCTTAAGTCAACAATTCATATTCTTTAGCATTTTTATGGTCAATCAAAAATTCTCTGAATCAGATATTAAAAAAAATCAACTTTTATAAATAAATTATTAATAGAAAAATTCAAGGTAGGTTATTTTTTCCTTTTAAGATATACATACAGCATTGGCGTTTCCACCGACTTGCATTGCACGAAGCTGCAGCCATGTCCAGCTAGTGTCTAACTGTGTGGAGCGTATAAAGGTCACATGAACACCCAGGGACCGATGAACTGCTGAGCAATCTATACACAGGAACACACCATATGTCACACTGGCCCACGTGGGGTTGTTACTATTGCAGTCAAAGCATGTCTACAAAATAGTCATTCTTGTATAAATTTTTAATTACAACCCGTAAAAACATTCTTTTGTGATTAATAGGTAACTGATTCTAAATTTGAATAAACAGAATCCTTTCCTTAGAAATACAGTTTACAAGTAAGAGTAGAGAGGTTTCAACTTTGATATTGGAGTGTCAATTAAAGCACTAATAGTCTACATCTTTTGGTGCTAAAAAATGAGCAATGCTATTTCATGTCACTTGCACAGCAATGTCTGCAAATTTTTAGTAAGCAGCACTTGAGTGAAGTGGAAAAATTGGATTGTGCACATTGTGTCATTTTTTTTCCACAGTCACCCTTGAACTTGTAATGCAGTGCAATTAGACTTTTTCCCTTTTTTTCATCAGTAGCAGAGTTCTGTTCTTTGCCTCATGTCCTTATGTAAAATTATAACTAAATAAAATTTTCCATCAATAAAAACAAATCTCAATTGCCATTACAAATATGGCAAAAAAGATAAGTAGATTACAGGTTTTTCTTCCTAATGTTTATAGAAAAGTGATTTGCAAAATACATCATTTAACACCATCAGGCGTTCTAATTTTTTATGCAGTTTGAAGAGGCAGATCGACTTAAGTTTCAAATTCAATGAAAGTGAATACATGAAGGGAATCTAAAACTAAATCAAACACAACTCTGCTGGAATCAAAAGTGACATCATCAAAATTATATATCAAATAAAAGCTGGTGTATTCATGCAGATTCAAAAGAATCTCAAATTCCTCTAGAACATTCTATTTGATCGATGATTTGATCTTTTAGAAACAAATTTGACTATGCTGCTATATGTTCTATCATTATTATCTTATCAATTTTTTTTCACCAATTGGCTTTTTGTTTAAGAAATTCATCACAGGGGCTGTCAACAGTATATATTTTTGACTTGTTTATTTTACCATGTTTACAAAATGAAATTATTTTGCACATCTTAAACTAAGACTGATACATAAAATATCAAGTTTTCTGTATGTCATGGAACACATACCTAAAATCATCAAAATCGCAAAATTAATACATTACCTGTAGTAAAGGGGGAAGAATTGTCGGCTTACAGAGAAAATTCGAATGTATGCCACATATGCGTTTCCACACGTCAGATCAAGGGGCAAAATGTGATAAGTTTTGAATTGGGAAGAAAGATGTAGACAATAATCCCGAAACAATTAACCTACCTGTCTCATAAAACTAACCTTATTAGTAGGAATTGATCGCAAACGCTTGAAAATAGCATTTATATCACTTTTCGAAGGTCCATCTGCCATTTTGCCGATGTATGACGTTGTTTGTCTAGTCATCTGACTACATATTTTACCCCTTCAAAAACTAAAGAGTTCCAACAAGCTGATTGGTTGTCAGTTCTAACAATATGGAGTCTCTCGCCACTGTGCACGTTCTTGGGTATGGTAAAGTTGCCCCACTGCTGGACGTGTAAGCATTTAGTCTACTTAATTTACTGATGTAATGTTGGTTTAAAGTCTTTAATTCATGAAAACTAGTATACCAAGAGTTGTCGACGCAAGAGAATATTTTAATCTTCATGCAGGGACTAAAATGTCACTGCTCAGTATTTTATAGTATTTTTTTGGTTCACGTTTTAGGGCTTACGTAAATACACATTCTTACTTAACTTTATTGACATAATGTTTGGTATTATTCCGAGAACTAGTCACCCTATTCCATTTACTTCGAAATTTCTGGGCCCTTATAATTTTCTTCCATTTCTTTTTATTTCAGAACTGTGCAATGTGTGGTGAAAAATCTCTCATCCATGTGCATTGAAAGTATCACCTTGTTACCAGGCAACTTAAAGGACAAATGTCTCTACCTCATGTCAAAGAGGGGCTGTATCACAGACGCAAATCTTCCAAAAGTATGTAAACCTGACAAGATGCTGTCTACATCAATATGCAGACATTCTTAGAGATTAATTTATATTAAACATGTTAAATATTTAACATACCACTTTCTAATTCACTCATTTAAAATGCTTAAAATCTGAAAGATGTTTTACAATATTGTATTATTTTTAAAACATGTTAAAAGAATAAAGTTTTTATTTTGTAACTTAATATGTTACATATGTTTCTAAAAAAAAATTGTCACAATATATACTTATATTAAAAATTTGCATTTTAATGCATCAGGGTTCTCCATCATTTGAGATTTTACTGTGTTGCAGAGTTTACGCCAAGCACTAATATTTCGCGGTAATTTCGCGAACAAATTTGCAACTGAATCACAATTCATTATTATGACAAAAGATTACAAGCACACACTTATTTAAAAATCGCTAATTCATTACACAAATGGTATGGTCGTACATACTGATAAAAGGGAAAAAACATTCTGAAAAGCTGTGTTATCACATTACAAAAAAAAAGGAACTTCAGAACAGTAAAATATTTTAAAGAGTTCCTTGAGCATGCTGAAATATTAAAATTTTCGGCAATTTATTTATATCAATTAAATGACTTCGGTACGATGTTATGTTTGACTTACTGTGCTTACTTAATTCTAGAGCAGTGGCTGTATAGTAAAGATAAATTTAAGTATTTTTCATAAATAATACAATGCATTTTATTGCAACTACCAATTAACCGGTACATTGACTTGTGAAAACAATTTATTTGTCTTTGTTCTGGCATGTGTAAAGTCCGGCGATTACTCAAGGTGAAGCCCTAGTAATTAAGTGTTATAACTTTTTGAATTGAAAGACGGTAGAATTGTTTGATTAAAGTGTCAGTTAAAGAGAATTTGTGTGTTTAGATTTTCTTATTATCACAACTCTTACTGTCGGCAAAATTTTTATTGTGTCGCATGCATGAAATTTGAATCGTTACTGTGTCGGAGAAAATTTTACTGTGTCGGGAGCAACACAGTAAAACAGCTCATGGAGAACCCTGAATGCATGCAAAGGCAATCCAAGAAATCCAATGTAATATATATTTTAAACCTGCAAATCGAACAGAAATAAGGATGATGGAATGTTTACCTGGTGGAGAGTAAAAGTATATGATCAGTTGATCACATTGACAATGACTGTCTTCTTTATACAGGTGATACATGAGAATCTAAAGGTTCTGGATCTCAGTGAGTCTGATGTATCAGACGAAGGACTAAACCACCTGTGTAAATGTCCCCAGCTCCTAAAGATAGATCTCAACTCAGCAAAACAATCGCGAACCAACATTTCATCTCAAGGTAATAAACCAGTCCTATCTTAAACCGTATCTCTAAATCTCAACTCAGCAAAACAATCGCGAACCAACATCTCATCTCAAGGTAATAAACCAGTCCTATCTTTAACCGTATCTGTAAATCTCAACTCAGCAAAACAAACGCGAACCAACATCTCATCTCAAGGTAATAAACCAGTCCTATCTTAACCATATCTCATCTGAAGGTAATAATTACGGTCCCCATGTGAGCTCCTAAAGATAAATCTATATAATTCCAATCTTTATTTTATTTATTGATTCCCTGTGTTTTGATTGGACGAAAACAAATTCAAGAAAAAGTTTACACATCGATGAATTCTTCGATCAGAACTACTTTCTTGACTGTTGTAAAAACAATGAAAACAGATATTTCTAGTCCGTTTTATAGCTAAATTATGATTACAAGAAACTTGAAATAAAAAATGAATGAATGATCTAATGAATGAATGAAAAAGAGATAAACAGGACTGACAGACGGGAATATCATGTTTATGTCACTGTCAGATCACGAGTGTGAATTTTAAAAAATCGCTGATCATGCTGTCATTTTCTCGACGTTCCATATCAGCTCAGTTGGTATGGTTGTGATAGCTAGGAAAAAGAAACGTACCTCAGACCCTTGCCTTTTGAGCATCAAATTCATATGTTTACATCCTACAGATCCCATATTCTCCCTAAATCTTTGAACGAACCAGAGCAAATCGAGGAAGTTGTCGGTCTGCTACTTTCGTTATGACGTAGTTGTTTATGTCAACATGGCCATGGTCAAACACGAATTATTCTGGAGAATACGTGTATTTATGATATTTGTTGACTTAAACAACAATCAATGAGTTTTTATAAGTTTATTTATTGATTGTTTTGACAATTTAGGGTGGATTTTATCGATATTCATCTTGTATACGTTTCTTTGCGGCATAAAGTATTCCTACGCCGTACAAAATAACGGATTGTATGGCGGCCTCAAAGGGAAATAATTTTAAAAATTCGTAACTGGAATTATAAGAATTAAACGTTCTTTTTTCAGAATTTATCGATGTGTAAACTCTGCCTTTTTACTCACAAACTTTACATAAAAGTGCTTCGCACTTTTATTCAGTTTGTGAGTAAAAAGGCAGATTTTACACATCGATAAATTCTGAAAAAAGAACGTTTAATCCTATAATGTAATAATTCTGTCCAATCTTTAACCAACGAAGGCAATAAACTGGCCAATTTCACACACAAGTTCTTATCTTCAAGATGCAACCCAAGTCACCTTAATTTCACTGAATCATGTATGTTATATGTTTGTTATCATTTTAGGAAAAAAATCTTATTAAGTTATTAGTATTTCAACTTAAGGTAATGAATGAATAGCCATACACATATACATTTAGTATAAGCTGTGTGTGTACAGTGTCCATATTGAGAAGAAGCTAGATTACATGTTTCACTTCATGCTTCATTTAAAAAAATTTAATGATACATACTGGATGACAACACAAAAATATATGACCTTGTAATATTTGAAAAGATAATATATATGTGGGTTGGTATTATGTATAATTATTTAAAAAACCTCTTTAAAGATTTAAAGAGAAGAACATGTAAATCGTCCTACACTTCACTCTTCCAGTGACTTAATTTCTGGATTCAAAAACATTCCATTCTTAAATTCACATTGTAACTAATATATTTCCAGGAATTATCCAGCTAGCACAGAATTGTCATAACCTACAGACCGTCTACCTGCGGAGGTGTCTGAATCTGACAGACGAGGCTGTGATCGCGCTGTCCACAAACTGTCCACAGCTCCGTTACCTGAATGTGGGCGGGTGTTCACTGTTGACTGACAGGTGTCTGGAGGCCTTAGGGGGAAACTCACGATTTCTCAGGTCTCTCAATGTGTCAAACACCAAGGTAAATTTTTCCATGATGGAAGAAATGTTCACAGCTCTGATATATGATTAAGTTAGTTGCCAAGTAGAAAAAGTCAGACACTAATGTAAAACTCGGTTATAATGAAGTCACTGGGCCCTATGAAATTATTTCACAATATCAATATAAGGAATTGGTTAAAATTATTAAGCCGGGAATCCAAGATAACTTTGCTATACATGTATCCGCAAATTTGCAATATATGTGTTCATACTAAACAAGTTTTTCAGTACTGTACATATAAATTCATTTATTTAAAAAGTTTATCTTTCTTTATCACCAACCCAAATAATACTTATTATGTATACTTTTAAAATATTTCTTATTTTGAAATCTCAAAAATATTATACAGTCGTTCACATGGTCATATTAACCTTCTCTTTTACAACACAGATAACAGATGCAGGGATCATGAATATCGCAACAGGTGCCTGTAACCAATGTCTAAAGGTTAGTGTTACATAGTATATACAAAGAGAAATCTTTTCTCAAACTCTATCATATAGTGCAGAGATAAAAAATCGTGAAGTGTTAAATGGAAAACTTTATATAGGGATTTCCAATTCACTTTGAATACATAACTATATTTCTATTAATTGTTGTGTCAAGAATGAAGGTTTTATTATTGTTAAAAAAATCGTTTTAATTATAGGAAGTCCACATAAATGGATGTAAAGCATTAACAGATGAGTCTGTGGAAGCAATTCTTCAGTTCTGTCCACAAATCAATATATTCCTCTTCCATGGATGTCCAAAAATTACAGGTAATCATTTTATATTTAGATCTTAATCAGAGTTATTTCCCTTACAGGTACTTCTCCTTCTCTATAAAAAGAAAATGTCATCTTTTTTTTACAATATTAGTTTTAATTTTTATAAATTTCTTAAGATTGAAAGAGCATTTAGGGATTTCAGTAAAGGAAGAAGGAGATTATTTATCACTGTTTCAATAATTGGATTGCTATAAATAGTAAA
This sequence comes from Saccostrea glomerata, assembly GCA_003671525.1. Taxonomy (NCBI): domain Eukaryota; kingdom Metazoa; phylum Mollusca; class Bivalvia; order Ostreida; family Ostreidae; genus Saccostrea; species Saccostrea glomerata. The sequence goes on along the minus strand of PRKT01000298.1, from coordinate 347,876 downwards.
ATAACTCTTGATCACTAAAAAAGCCTCCTCAAATGAAAGAATTCACCTCTTCATTTCAAAATTATTGATATTACGACTGGAATTTTCAAAATTTCTCTAATGATGGATGAAACAAAAATTTAAGGTTCACTCTCCTTTTTTCTCTCTCATAAAAATGCTTTTTATGCTAATGATATTTTAAAAGTCATCAATAGTAGAATTAAAATGTACATGTTTTCAGCATACCTAACTGAGTAAACTTTTTAAAGAAAATCACCTTTTAATTTAATACTTTGATAAAAGAAATAATAGTTATATCTCCTTGTAAGAGTTATCTTTCTTCTCAGTGTTTCAATGAACCTTATGTTATTTTTATGTTAACAGAGATGGCAAGGGAAGCTCTAGAGAATGTTACATTGGAACGCGCCTCACCCATGAAGCAGGTCACCTGGACTATCTATTGATTATATAAATACCAAAGCCACATCTTTATCACATAGACATTGACCTGTGATGACCTTCAATGACCTTTGATGACCTGAAGCCTCTACTAAGGAGGCAACTCCACCAGATCAAGGGCTGTGCCATTTAGATGTTAAAAATGCTCTATGCATACTATACAAGCAGAAAAGTTGATGCAAACATTTTTGCTATTATTTTTATTTAGAATAAGTATTTCTACTCATTTTTTCATACTTTTATTTTATATTGAAGAAATGTAAATGATCACATACCTTTTCAGGTAAATTTCACAGATTAAAAATCTGGAGTGACTGTATAATTCTAATACTTTGTTAAAGAATGTTGCTACTAATGAGAATACTGAACATTTATATGAATATGTTTTCTGTTTGTTGAAATAAAATTGTTAACTATTGATAAATTAATAAAAGTTTAGTTTATTATTTGAATTTTAGATTAGCATATTTTCCAATTCACTCTGAGAATAAAAGCAAATCTAGAGTTGCACGTAACTGGGTGCTTGTTTTATCGATCGAGTTTGAATCTAAAATGAAAGAAAAAGTGAGCAAGCTCACATACCCAGGATCCCCCCAAAAGTCGAAGTGCTGAAATTCCCGGAAGAAATTTCCTGGTAATATACACATCTACACATTGTGTCCTAAATATCTGCAAAGTTTGACGAAATTGTGTGCAGCAGTTTACGAGGAGTTGCACTGACAAACTGTTCATATGCATCTCTATACTAGTATTCAGGATAATGCCAAAATTCTCAGTTGAAAAAAGCGGAAATGAGAAGGAATCCGAATTTCCTGGTAATATGCACATCTACACAATGTGTCCTAAATATATCTGCCAAGTATGACGAAATTGTGTGCAGCGGTTTTTGAGGGGTTGCGCTGACAAACTGTTTATCTCTATATTCAAGATATGGGCAAAAATCTAATTGTAAAAGTGCGGAAATTCCCGGAAAAATAAAGGAATCGGAATTTCTTGGTGATATACACATTTAAACTTTGTGTCCTAAATATCTGCAAGGTTTGGCGAAATTGTGTGCAGCGGTTTATGAGGAGTTGCGCTGACAAAACAAACAAACAAACAGGACTGACGGACTGACACTCTGATTGACTGACGCACGGGTCAAAAATAGTATACCTCACGCAACTTGTTGCGTGGGGTAAAATAATATTCCCTTCGCACCGGGTTGCTTTGTGCCTTATTTTGGTTAAGATTGACCCAGTTATTCTTGAGAAGTCAAAAATGTAAAGTTTTTAGATGGTTGAGTTTTCAGCACAGGAGATACTAAAAGAGGTTCAACATTTTCTTTAAAGAAAATTCATTATTCCAGCATTTTATTAAAACTAGTCTACATACTGTACATGTATCTTTAAACATACATGTACAGTTAAGCCAGTGTTTTCTGACAGCAAGTTATCTTCTGTCATTCATCACAATTCAGAAATGGTACATGAATCAATAATTATTGCATTTGAAAATTATTCATGTAGGGTTTTCATTAAATAAAAAAAAATGTCCAACTGATTATTTGGGTTTTAACACTTTCAAAAAAGATATTCACACGACATGTTTTAATTGACGACTAATAATTGAACTGAGCTATCCAGCAAGTGTCTTACATGTACCAATAATTTTTTTCACATTTCTGTTTACAAATTCATACAAAATGATTAAATGTTTATATTGGTCTTTTAAGGCATTTTCACTCTCCTGTGATGCTGTAGACAAAAGAATTTTTCACACTTTTAGATATAACATATTTAGACCTTCCTTGTGTTGATTTTGCGTAAATAAACATAATATTTAGATAGAAAAATGAAATAAAATCGAGAACCGAGTTTAGTACACAAAGGGGGCACTTCCGTGTTGATCAATACGAAGATGGCTTCCCGGGAGAATTTGAATGACCTTAACAGGAAAAGAAAGGGGTCTCTCGCTGAAATACCAATCAAGTATCAGATAGTGGCATTGGTGGGTACTGTACCCGAGATTTCTGGACATGAAAACCTCCCCCCTCTACAGTCTGCGTCGTTTTCCCCTGCCACGCCCACCTCCCTACCTAAAATATCTTTCCAACAGATATACCATCATATGATTTTAAGGCAAACAACAGAAGGCAGACAAGCGAAGAATTTCAAGGGTTTAGATAGGGCAGTCAAGCATTTTGAGGCTGGAGATATATCACATATAATGACAGCTCAGGTATGATGGTTTAATAGGCATAAAAAAGCATACTAGCATGTTTGTGTATAACCATCATTTTTTATGGTTAAAATTGGCCCAGTGGTTCTTGAGAAGAAGTTGAAAATGTGAAAAGTTTACAGATGGACAGACAGACGGACAGACTGACAGACAGACGACGGACACCGGTTGATCGGAAAAGCTCACTTGAGCTTTCAGCTCAGGTGAGCTAATAAATTAAAGCTTTTCATACAATTTTGAACGCGGAGAACACCTCGTTCCATCTAATAATAGGATTTTATCTTCTCTGTAATGTGTTATTTAAATCTTTTGTATTTTCTTCCGAGTCGGAAAAAATTCTGAGAATCCAAATTAAATTGTGATATCTTTTTAACGCAATTGACTTAGATTTTGTAATTTACGGAAAAGTTTTATCTTTATATAAAGTAATGATACAAATAATAAATTCTTATAATTTTAGTCTTATAATTTTCATTGTAAATATGGCATCTATGGCTTTAATATAGGGATGTCAATTTTACTCGGACAGCTTAGTCGAATAGTCGGATGCTTTAGTCGAACGATAGTCGAATATTCGTTAAATTTTAATTATTTTTTAGTACCAGTTTCACTGTTTGTCGTTTACAGACAAGTTTACAATATTTAACCTACGCTATCACCATAATACTAGTACAACGCATTTCTGAATTGTAAACATGTACGTAGTGCAATAAAACTGTACATCAATATGCTCCCCATGTTTTTATTTTAAATTTTATAAATTAGCTGCACGTTTTATCTAAATGCATAAAATCAAATGCCCATATGTGTTCTTCCTTTACATAACGGTAGTATATGTACCCCATAATTGAAGCCAATTATTAAGTGTCCGTTCATGATCTTTGACAGGTAAACGATAAAGCTTGTCTCTTATAAAAACAAAGAGAAAGCGAGAGCTTGGGATAAATTTAAATTATGAAATTTTGTGCAAACAATCAATGATTGTATGGCATCAATATCAGAAAAAGAAAACACGGTTTAATTAATCCCAATTTAAATGTATTTACGATTTTGTAATAGCTGTTTACTATTAATTAATATTCTTTCTGAATAAACAAGTTTGCCGATTATACATCGACGTACAAATAATTTCCTTTAAACAGTTATACCATAACCTTAATTTTACATATGAAAATATTGATCTGTAAGTAAATGAAATGGGCAAATATCAGTTTTTTTGCCTTGAATTCAAGATTACTTTGTTGAAACACGTTTTTAACGAATAACAGACTAAAGAAATTTTAGTCGATAGTCGGTATGATCGAACAATAGTCGAGTACTCGAATATTCGTTGACATCCCTACTTTAATATTTAATTTACCTCAACCATCTTTACTAGATGTTTCTTGCTTTGTTTACAAACATAGGTAGTGTTGGTTATGTCTTAGACACTTTATCACTAGTAATCAGAAGGGGGGAGGGGGGAATTAGCGTACTTGATCAGCACGCAGATTAGTTTATAGATATACCACTAACACATCAGTCTTGTAAAAATAACCTGGTTTGTACAATATCTAATTTTGTAAATTATCTTTCAAAATCTGATTGCAAGTTATTAATTACTGAATCTTATTTAATGAAGCTTACACGGAATATGGCACGAGAAGGGAGTTGGGGAGCGTTTGGGGAACATCTGTAACGGTTCCCGTTACAATTAGCCCTAGTTTTCGTTAATCACTAGTATTTATAAACAATTACCTAGAGTTAATCTCTGCAAAAAGCATAAGCTATTGTTCGAGAAGTAAAAAGTGTCATGACATCTTTTGTTACATCTACATAGGCAATTTAGCCATATATGATCCACATATGCATTGCCTTTCATATGAAGATCATATGTGGATCATATGAGAATCATATGTATATACAATCATATGAGAATCATATGATACACATATGAGAATCATATGTGGCTATGTTGCCTGTGTACCTCGACAGAAAATTAGACATATGTTTTATTTTCTTATTTACCAAGTAGAACTTAATTGATAAGAATATGAAGATCTAATAAGTCTTCTGACTTTTTTCTTTAAAAAAAGATTTGTTTACAGAAGTTAAAAGAAAAAAAAACTAGTAAATTTATAAATAATTATTCTAAATTTTAGAATTTAAGAATATATAATTAAATAATTTCATATCCACGTATTTAAATCAAAAATTTAATAAAAATGGTTTTGAATTTACAGGGTGGGAGTAAATACAAAATTTAGAACATGACAACTCCACCCTTTTCCAGCAAATGACTTTTAACCCTACCTTAAGCCTAAAATTGATAAAAGAAAACACACTTTGTCATGTTCTAAATTTTGCATTTACTCCCATCCGGTGAATTCAAAATTTAGACCATGACAATACCTCGAAAACAACGATTAAGCCCCCCCCCCACGAAAATTAGTGATTTCACAGTACCTTTAAACATAAATTAATTAAAAATAAAGATTGTGGAGTAATACATTCATAAACAGGACATTCACTGTGAAAGAAAAAAACGCAATAAAAATATATAATTATTTTATTAACACATCATGGAAAAATCATACACGGAAATGTCTAAGTACATGTATGATGAAATATCAAATTTTACTTATTACGTAAACTTACAATTATTTGCTATTAATTATTGCTTATTGCACAATTTAAGAGTATTTTCATTTGATGCCAAATTTGATTGTAAACTTTGAAAACAAAGTTTGGAATGAGATGCAGACTGAACGTATAATGAGAAGTCTGTAACAAAACTGTAGCTCTACTGTTTTTGATTATTTATATATTAATTTAAAAAAAAACTAAAATATTGAAATCCGACTCAGACTGTTGTGGAAGAGATGGGCTTTAAAGGAATTCAAAAGAAAATTCTGATTATGATCATGTGTGTGTATGTGTTATACATGTAACCAAATACATGTACCTTTTTTTTTTAATTTAGAATAGTCTACATGTGTTCATAGTATTACTGAATTCGGAAATAAACTGCACGCAGAGAAGCAGCATTTTACGGAAGGGAAAAACAGACAGATGGACAGAACGACGGACGGACCTTACTAATACATAAACTCGATCTGGTCTCTGAGCATTAGAACTTAAAAAAGAAATATCACTCTCTCTCTCTCTCTCTCAAATTACTAAAAACGAGCAAACTAAAATTAAGGTTTCAATTAAAAGAAAAGAGTTTGATATAAATCTGCTTCCACCGGAAGTATCGTCACATCCGTTATCGTCAACCATTTCAATTCTCCCGTCAATACCAGTGCTCAAAGGGGACATCAGTTTTATGTATTCTGCAAATACGTCAGTGTCCAGAATACCTTAAATAAATTAGAAAGAAAGTCCCATTATTGAAGCATATAAAAGGGGATCCCAGTCTTCTCACGGTCTTTGGAATACATTTATAGTTGTTTTTTTATTATTATTTTTTTTTTTGCAAATCTGACACATTACGACTAATTTTTGCAAACGTTTTTGATGCTTGGAACCCTCTTTATTTAGATGTAGGAAGATGCATAACGGTCATACAAATAAAGCTTCAGAAGTGCACCACGCAACCCGAACACAAACCCCCACAAAATTTGATATTACTATATACTGAATAGTTTTTTCTTTGCTAGTCAAAAAATAAATTGCACTGAGGTAGACCCCCCCCCCCCCCCCCCCCCCTCGGAAAAAAAAACAACTAAGTCTGAACCTGAGTCTAGTTAGAAATTACATCGACTTTAATACTGATCGCAATTGCACACGTATCTTTACAAAATAGAGTATTGTTTGATCAAGAATAATTGGCCTTGGAAACACTCACCAACAACGTGTTTTTGTATAGCGTTGTCTTTAATCATTGTGTAGCCGTCACCTCCATTTAACAGGAAGTTGGATAAAACAATGTCATACAGTTTTTCATCCTTTAAGGGAACAAATTGCGGAACTTCACATTCTGAGCACAAGACTTTCACATCTACAACGCGCTGACCTTCCGGCTTTTGTAGATTGTATTTCACTCTTAAACCTGTTTAATTAAAATTAACAAGGAATCTTTCTTTGACTTTATAGCAGTGATCATTGGTTGCTTGTACTAAGTTTTTAGACAATTATTGTACATATTTAGAGCATGGTAAACTAATCTTCTGTACACTTTAATTTTTATAACACTATCAGTCTTTGAATACAAAAATGTATATTTATATGTGAATACTTGAACTTTTTTTTTTAATTAAAGTTTCGTTTATACCTGATATTTGTAAAAATCCACCATCCGGGTCCTCTTTATTGTATGACGTCACACTGTACTCTAGTGCCTGACGTAAGTTCCGACCCGGAAGTTGTATGGTGTCCATTGTATTTCTGTATGGCTGGACCTCTATGGCATTTCCCAAAGTTATAGATCCTGAAAAGATTTTAGACAAAATATGTCAATATTAATTTCAAAATTGCACTTTGACCCCGTAATTATTGTTTTAGATGCATTCAAAGTTTGAGTGCATCAGAAAATCTTATCGAACACTTGCTTTTGATCAGACATTCGCCAGCTACTTAAGTACATTGTATATTATTCAAAACTGAGCTAAGTCAGAAAAATGCATACATGTGCAAAATAAGAAATACATTTAACTTACGGTACACATACTCCCTGTATGCAAACGAACCTTAATTCCTGGAATTTTTCAAGATTAATGTTTAATGTTGTGCATTTTCTTGATGTGTATGTCAACGCGTATGATGGACGAAAATTATACATATGATAACCAAACCTGAAATTCTCTGTTTAATTACCTCTGTCAAATGAAGACCTTATGGATCCTGAGTTAACTAGAGCTATAAATACCCGAGTAGAGTTAATAGTGTCAGCATCTCTTAGATTCATGTGAACAAATGAATCCGCCACCAAATTCCCTGAAAAAAAAATCATATTAGCATTCATAATATTTTTTGTTTATTGTTTTTTATTATTTTGGTTAAAAAAAAATATACCAACCCATGTTATACTCTTGTCAATACACGACCGTTCTACCCTTCCTGCTACAAAAAATTACACAAATATTATGTCTGGCCGCTATATATACTTAGATCCATATATTACAATCAATCCGCAAACTGCTCTACATGTACTACCCTTTACACTAGATTACACTACTCTATTGTCTGTCCGCTTTTCCAACCGATGTTTCACTATTTCTACTACACACTATATACGGATATTACACAACTAAAATGTCTGACCGCTAAACCTACCAATGTGATACTCTCTACATACTCAATATCTGGCCGCTATACCTATCCATGTTACATTCTCTCAGACGGCACACTGCCTTACTACCCTCTACACTATATAGAACATTTCTCTGATGTTAGACCGCTAAACCTACCAATGTTACACTCTCTATAAATCCAATGTCTGACCGCTTTACATATCCATATTAAATTCTTTCATTCTGTAGACGGCTCTACTACCCTCTACACTATATTACATCAATCCAATTCTGACCGCTGTACCTACCCATGTTATACTATCTGTAAGTCTAATGTCTTTCCGGTTTACCCTAACCCATGTCGACCTTCTACCCTTAACACTTTTTTACACTTTTCTGATTTTAGTCCGTTTTGCCAACCAAAGTTACACTCTCTCGATCAGCACACGACTCTTTTACCCTCTACACTTTATTACACTTCCATAATGTCTGGCTGCTTTACCTACCTATGTTCTCGCAGTCGATCGGCATACCAAGTCTTCCACCCTCTACACAGTCATTTTATTTCACAACTCAAATGTCAGACCGCTATACCTATCAATGTGATACTAACTATTCTGGCCGCTTTACCTACCCATGTTACATTCTCTCAGTCGGCACACCGCCCTACTACCCTCCATTTTAACAAGCGATCTCCCGATCACCTTCTTTGTTGCGTTCTCAATTTCAAGAAATAGGTCATCTACAGTTTTTTGCACTTTCGTGTCTGGAAAATAATATTCGTCTATTTAAAAGAGGCTTTTTTTCAGGTAAACAGACAGTATGGAATACGAATACAAACGTTCGCAGATTACTGTTAATTTTACATCTTAAATTTCGCATTGAAATAAGGCTGAACATGTGCAAGGTTAACATTCTCACAGACCTTTTTTAATTTTTTCTTTGATTCATTTGAAAGAGCACGTATACCTCTTACCCTTTGCCACTGAGTTGTTCAATAGGATTGGATTGCCGCCAAAAGAAACCACTTTTCCGTTGTTATCGAACTCGACTTGCAAAAAACCTAGATACTTTCCGAATGCATAATCCTGAACCACCAGAGTTCTTTCCCCATTTGATTTCTCTATCACGTGCGGATATTCACCCACGGGCTTCTCTACAGATGGCGCCGTGCCTAGAATTAATTAAAGAATTTTATGGTGATTTCACTGTACATAAACTAAATATCCAAGAGGAACAGAGTTATGAAACTGCATACAAAAATCCCAAATAGGATATAAGCACACAAATTTCTTCTATGTTGAAAATAAAATTAAGATTCGTGCTTTTATCTGTTACCTTTGTACAGAAATGTATTGGTGTGACCTCCAACTACAACGTCAACGCCCTCTACTTGGTTCGCAATCTTTGTATCCACGAAGAACCCGGCATGACCCAGTGCGATGATTTTGTTGACCCCTTGACTTTCTAACCTATTGACCTCGGCTCGAATGGCGGTGATCTCATCCTCGAATATCAAGCTTCCTTTAAAAACAAGAGGCTCAGGGGCCACATCGCTCACCTGAGCAATTGGCTAGGAAAAAGCACACATCAGATCAGAACTGAAAGTTTACTGGGGAGGGGGGGGGGCTTGAATTTTAACCCCCCAAGGGGTCATGATTTGAACAAAGCTTGAATCCACACTACCTAAGGATAATTCCCTATAAATATCACTAAGCATGGCTTAAAAGTACTAGAAAAGAAGAATTTAAAAGTTTTCCCTAGAAATTCCTATGTAAAACTCTTATCGGCGATTTGGCCCAACCCTACCGCCAGGGGTCATGATTTATTGAGCCTTTGGCTCAGGTGAGCTAAAAAGGTGAAGAAAAAGGTTTAATATGATTTCGTTTTAAATATACGTAATACTTAGAATACTCGTAAGAATATCAACTGATTAAAAACAGCGTTTAGGATTTATCAGGATGTGTTTTTTTAGTAAAGATACATGTAGTATAAAAGTGTTAGATGAGAAATCATGCGATATTATGGTTCAGAAAGACCCTAATTATTGCTTTTATCTTTAATATGAAATTGTATTCTCGCATCGGATTTTCAAATCTAAAAGGCAGTCGCAACTTTTACTTTCATTTTTTGGCAATAACATCATTTCCGGTAGGGTATATAAAGAAAAATCAAAACATCGGCGGAAGAAAATACCAGTAGTTAGCATATATTTGCAAATTTTTTTACGTTCTCTATATAAATCTCTGTGGCATCAGTCGCCATTATACAATATGGCCGCTAAATAAATGAACAGAGTGAGCACCATTTCATCATATCAGCAATTATACAAATTTTATCATTGCAATAAATCAATTTTCTACAGCAGCTGGATTACACATGCATTTAGTGTACATTTAAAGTTCATTAAAACAACAGCAATTAAGATATTGATGCCTATTCCGAGGATTCATTACAGTAAAATTAATTCTACACGGCCGTTTTCATATACTAAATAAGGAACGCCTAAATTGTTATTTGTAACCTAAAAACTCTGCTCCTCGACAGTTGTATTTTATCCTTCAGTTAATTTTTTGTTGACAGTATATAAAGAACATTGTATATAGGCCATTTGAATTTTTCCCCCCATTGATTGACATATTAATTACTAGCTATTTCATAAAATGTATGCCTCTCGGTGCAACAATGACTGCTAAAAACCAAAGATAATGGCAGCAAACAGAAAGAGCACCTGATACTTTCTGTATAATAATTAAACTAATGGACAACATGAACTCCATTATCGAGACTCAATCACTTAAGACAGAACTGTCAATATTACGTCGGAGTAAATTTCGTCGTTCAAAATATAATTACTAGTAATTGATTTCAAAACGAGAGGAAGAATAGAGCGGTTTGAACAATAAAATAAACTTTTTTTAAAATCTTCGAGAAGCTGAAGAACTGTAGCTCTGCGAATTTTTGATTTTGACAGACCAGAACTCCTGCAAACTCTGATCGTCCAATTCTTTTAAGACAAGCTAGCGAGCTACATTTCTGCAGCTAATTTTTTAGACTTATGCTCATGATTTTTTGGGGGGTGGGGGGATTTTCATGTTCAAAATAATTGATTTCTCTAAAAAGTTCAGCAATAAGAACGCGGGTATAATTTTGTAAGTTTCCGTCTTTTCGTGGTCGAACAAAAATGTGGCATAACACTACAATAATGCAGTTCAAAGCATTCATCTTCAGAAACCTTAATGGCAATAGAAGAATTTTTTTAAAAATATTTCATATAAAATGTAAAGAAAAAACACAAAAAATGTCATAAATCATCATAATGAATAAGTTTTGTTTTCAAAATCTTTTCCGTGTTCTTTGAGTCATTTGCTTAATTTTATGTTGTGTTGCAAGTACCTCGCAATGGTTTGTTACTCACCAGGCTGAGATATCATGGGCGTGTCTTTTGTAGTATAACCTATGACCCCGATCTTTTCCCCGCCCACTTCTGTGACGTAGCTTTTGGATACATAAGGTTTGATCCGGGCTTCTGTGTCCAAATAGATGTTTGCACTGAGAATTGTGAAGTTGGCGTTCTGTAGTAATGGCAGTAGACCATCAATATTGTTGTCAAACTCGTGATTCCCCAAAGCCTGCACAGGATAAAAGTTCATAAACTTTTAGTTCTGGTCTGAAAATATCGTGATAAATGATCTCTCTTGACCTCTAGACAGGTGAGATGCAATCCTGCAGCTTTCCAAGTTGTATGGAGAGGTTACTTATATGCACCGTCTGTTACCCAATCTATTCTGCTCTCTGAATAAATATTTCATGTAATAGTTTTTCCCCGAAATACGGCTTTTTATTGAACAATCAGCAACAAAGTTTCTGCATATTAATCATGTTAATAACCGAAATGTCGACTCCACCCGCCAATAGCAACTAAAATTTCTTCCTAAGGTCTTATGAAGAAATATTTTGAATTGCTAATGATACTGTCCTAATCTTACAGTGAAAGAAAGTGTTACGACGGTGAAAGTTAGTTGAGTATATTTCTTTACAAATCTACCGGAATGTAAACTTCGCCAAGCGAAAGGTCAGGAGCTAAGGAGGCCTAAAATGCATGTAAATCTCATGTGGCTATCTTTGTGTTTGACGTCAGTTGGCGGAACAATTAAAACTGACATGGCAGGCCGCATGTAATTTAAATCTATTGACTATATTTATACTCTTATTTTTTTTTTTTTTTTATTTCTCAATGAAATGGAAATATAAGAAATCACTGTCTAGTTAGTAGAGAATGCCAGGAACATCAAGGATAGATAAAAACATGGGATAATATATATGCATATCGGGTTTCGCCTGTAATACAAATTTTATGCCATGTTTCCAACCATTGTTGATGCCTTGGCATACTCTACTATGTAGTGATTCCTTAAGTATGTATGTTATTGTCATGTGTACCTTTCCATGTGTACCTTGTATATATTATCTCTGTGTAAACCCTCGTACACAATAACTGTGTTTTGTATCATGGCTGCGGTGTTTTTTCTCGTCACGTACCGCCCTTTGTTCAAATAAACCAGGATACACCATAAAAAATATACAATAACTATTACTGAGAGTATCAATTAAGGAAAACAATTCAGTGGAAGAGAATATAAGTATTACACATGGAAACTTCACAAAGCGGTTACAGTGTTTTATGGAAATATGTCTGCACAAAATTATACACAATGCATGCTCATTACTTTAAATAGGTTTTTAATACCTAACAAAGTGCTATTTAAAGAAAGTTTTGTTTTTAATTTCTGAATATGAATTTCCGTTGAGATATTAGAAAATTAGTAAAAAATTAAAGTATATTTATCCCCGTGTCCAATATATAATATTTCTTAAAGTTCTTATGTTTCGGAATACATGGTGTTCAATCACGTTCTGAGAAGTTTACTCAACAAAAAATGAGAATTTTTTTTTTTAATCTACGAAGTTTCAAGAAATCTTAAAATATCACTTTTTTTGTATCACTATCAAAAACCCGCGGTGAAGGCATGGATCCATAAAGTTCATTCTTTATATTATTGGCTTTTAAAAAAAAACAAACAATTTATTCTGCATGCAGAAATTAAAGTTCATATTTACACTAATCACAGTAAACATTGAACACAATGCTATATGATACATCTGAAATAACTTATGTCGATTGACACAAGGTCGTAAATCTCGTGTGATTTTTTTTCCCTGAGATCAGTGAAGATTGAGCTTTCTGGAGCACTGCATTCCGACCTTAGATGACCTAGCTTTAAAATTCAGTGTCAGGAATTTTTGACAGAATTGAAAACTCTTACAAGTTTATCTTAAAGAAATTTGTAAGCGTGCGGTTTATCACATTCAAGATAAAAAGAAGCTTTCATGTATCAAGTTTACAATGACCCATTAATTTTTTTTTTTTTTTTGCTTGCTTTCTGTTAGTCACGTACGCTTGTACTCGGCAAAAATAATATAATTTCAAAGTGAATTTTGTTTTCATTCATTCTCATATGTTTTCTTGAGTCTTTGCATGAATTAGGCCTAGAGATAAAATAAATTTTAAAATTTCACTTGAAGTACACTTTAGACAAGAACGAATAGATCATGAATTTTATTACATCTACATGTCATAAACCAGAAGCATATGGTGTTATGATTTCAAAGAATGCACTGTTAATTTTAATTTATTAACTGACATGGTCATAGTTTTGTAATTATACATCCCCAATTAAAGGTACAACTGTGCCAAATTAATCTGGTATTATAATTCATTGCGCTCTCTGATTAATTTTGCAATATACAAGTACAGCTGTGAAAAGTAAGATGTACGAGCAAATTTACTAAATATAAGAAAGAGAATAATTTAATGTTTACCCTTTATCTGAAGAGAAGGATATTGTAATTCCTTATAATACTGGTACTGTGTAAACGGACATTGTCGTTCTTTTTATAATATATAGTATAATCTGAGTTACTTCCGTAAAGAACCCTGTGCATGTGTGACATACCGGTATACAGTACATGTCCAATACCACGTTAATTGTTCACGTAAATGTTAATGCCACCTTTCTTAATAAATTCCGTTATAATTTTCAGGAAATATAAATTGCATGTATTGATTGCCAAGTTTCGTAAAATGGATATCGTCAAAATTGTATCTTACTGCATGAGTGGGGTCGGGGGTCGTCAGTCAACTAGAGATAATTTTTTATATCTATAACTGAAAAAAAAATGACATAAATCCAACCGTACACGACTACAATTGGCGACTCCACTGTAACACAACCCTAAATCAGTTTGGACTAATGCTAAGCTACTAAAAATAATATTTCAGATTGAATTTAAAAAGTGAATACCATGGCATCGTAACCGATGAGATTCATCATGGTGTGTGTCACGTATCCCCCGTAATGACTGAACCAGAGGGTTCCCTGGTACTGATCTCCAGCGTCCAGCAGAAGGGTGTTCCGATGTTCCCTTCGGAGCTCCTCCACTTTTGTCTTTATTCTAGCAACTCCACCAAAGCAATTGGAACTTCCCGAGGAACATTGGCCACCAAAGGCGTTCATTTCCTGAATTCTCGCGTGAACATCATTCGTGTGGAGTACTGTTAATTGGTACCCACGTGTCAAGACAGGGGTGATTATAATAAAAATATTGATCATAAATCCAGCATTCTTTTTAAAATTCATTGCAGCTGAGGGTTTTAATTTAACCACTAATTCCAAATCACTGTGATAATTGTTTCAATCTTCCGAAAAGAAAATATATTTATTCACAGCACGGTTTAATTCACAAATTTCTGTTCACAGTGTGCTCAAAATAAAAAAAAAACTTCCGCTATTGAAAATCTCAATGAACAATATACACAGAAGGCATTTATAGTAAACGGTTCCTTGGGATTTCAGCAAACATCCGCCCGGATGTTTGATCACACGTAAAATAATTGTTAATCACTGTTAATACATCTATAATTAAACACAATGGACTTTCAGAGACGCTTCACCAATAGATTCTCCAGCCTTCCAAAATCATTTATCCAAACAAAAGTCTTTAGGGTAATTTTGACATGTTTAAAAGCGTTAACAGCTACTCGCCGGTTCTTTAGAAAGTTTCCAAAGCTTTTACGGTACTTTTATCTTACGGACAAATTGATCAATGCTGGTTTGTGAACTTAAATAGACGAGGAATGTAATCATCCCAAACATCATATCTAGAGGGCATAATGACACTAATTATTCTACCACGAGAGAGAGAGAGAGAGAGAGGGACGGAGGGAATGATCCACAGTTTCAGAGGAAATGCCTCAGATCTTTATATCACCTTGTGTAAATGATTGTACATAGAATTTACATATTTTTTCTTTAAAATGTGACTTTTCATAAAATATTTAAATTATTATGTTTATTTAATCAATCTTGAAAATTAAACACACACAATTTTAAACCCCACGTTATAAATACGACGGTAAAAATTGATTCGTGCTTCGAAATAAAATCCGTCTGAGCATACCAGGGGATCTCAGATTACTAAAATAAAATATTTAGTATTAACTAATGTAAACAATAAAAAAACAACTACTAATATTTACTGATGAATTGTACGAAGTATAGTGTTACACACATCAATATATATGTAAGAATATTAATGCAGTTAACTGTGTAATTCTTCACTGCATGTTAAATTTAAACACGAAGAACAAGCAAATTCAAAGAATTGTGGTCCCCTGCTTTCGGTGTCTTAGTGGATGAGATGTTATTTTTTTTATGACATATTGTGTCTAATATGAACACCATATCATATATGTCATTTATTTAGAAAAAAATTATCATTGGAAATTTTTTTTTAAATGAGGACAATCGTGAAGGTCAAGGGGTAAGAAATCATAGCATGCTCAAAATTATCTTGTCACAGGTAAAGCACATGTCAAATATGAAATCCCTTTCTCTTCTCAATGTAAGGAACAAGATGTGTTTGGGAAACACTTATGACCCCGTATGGCAACACTTTTATTAAATGCAAATTAAATATATTACATGCATTGCCCATAGTAGGGTTTTCTCACAAGAAGTTCGATTGTGAAATACAATATCCCTAGCACCACTGTTCAAAAGTTAGAGTCGAGGATAAATTTTTGAAAGGTAGGTCAAACTCCAAGGTGAAAGGGTCTGAGTTGTTGGTTTCTTAAGACAAGTCTTCTCACAAGGATTATATATGTGAAGTACGAATGCCCTAGCCCTTACCGTTCAAAAGTTCTTGGTATCCAATGAAAGGTCTTCTAACAAGGATTACATATGTGAAGTACTAAAGCCCTAGCCCTTACCTTGGAAAAGTTATGGTCAAGGTTAAAGTTTTTTTTAAGTACGTTAATCTCCAAGGTCAAGGTCAAAGTTGTTGTTATCCAATAAAGGTCTTGTCACAAAGAATACATATGTGAAATATGTAAGTCCTAATACCTACCGTTCAAAATTTGTGACCAAAGTTAAAGTTTTTTAAAAGTAATTAAAATTCCAAGGTCAAAGGGTCAAAGTTCTTGGTATCCAATGACAGGTCTTCTCACAAAAATTACATTTGTGAAGTATGAAAGTTCTAGCCCTTACTATTCAAAAGTTATGGTCAAGGTTAAAGATTTTTCATAAGTACGAAAATCTCCAAGGTCAAGGTCAAAGTTGTTGATATCTAATGAAAGGTCTTGCTACAAAGAATACAAATGTGAAATATGAAAGTCCTAAGACCTACCATTTAAAAGTTATTGCCAAAGTAAAAGTTTGAAATTTTTGAGTAAAAGTGGGTCAAACTCCAAGGTCAAGAGGTCAAATTGGTGGTGCCCAAAGAAAGGTCTTGTCACAAGGAATACACACGTGAAATATGAAAGTCATGGCTCCAAAGAATCAAAAGTTATGAGCAAGGTTAAAGCTTTTGTGACGGACAGATTGACGAACAGACAGACAGACGGACAGACGAATGAGATTTAATGTCCCCTCGCTTTCGCGAAAGCGGGGGACAATTATATTATAATAGGGAGAACAGACCAAGTTACTATTAAACAATACTCTCTTTCAACAAATTTTATTTGAAAATAAATGTTAAATTATAGTCCTAACAACAAAGTTTATTTTTAAATAAAATTCGTGGAAAGACAATACATTTCTGAACAGTATATACATTGTAATTACATGTTCATGTATCCCTTGTTGCAAGACCTCTCTGCTGTCACCGTTTTTGAATTCTTGACATTAGAGTTTAACCTCCATTTGAAAAAAACAAGAGGCCCAAGGGTCTTGAATCGCTCTTCTGTACAATTGTACAATCTATCACTTTTATTTGAAGCCTCTAACACTAAATATCCCAAGATGCACGAAGTAACAAAGTTTGATTATTCTAAGCCAGTTTGGACTGAAGATATTTCAACATACATGTAGCTATAAAATACCATAAGTAGGACACAGTGACCTACTTTTTTATTTGAAATTTTCTGAGAACTAAAGATGCATTAATTGACTAAGATTGATGATTCTAAGCCAATAAGTACCTGAGATATTCAAAAGGAGGTCACTGTGACCTACTTTATAGTCTATGAAAACTTAAGATACATCAACTGACAAAGTTTGACGATTCTAAGCCATTAAGTTCCCCTTATACTTAAATATAGCCATATGATGTCACAAGTAGGTCATCGTGACCTACTTTTCAGATGACATTCTCCAAAAACCCAAGATGCCTTCTACATAACCATAAAAATAAAAATAAAAACTAGGTAAACTAGGTACTTTTTGGTTTAGAATCATCAAACTTTGTCAGTTGATGCATCTTAGGTCTTCAAAAAATGTCAACCAAAAGTAGGTCATGGTGACCTACTTTTGACATTTTATGGCTATATTTAAGTATCTTCGGTACTTATTGGCTTAGAATCATCAAACTTTAACATTTGATGCATCTTAGGCCTTCGGAAAATGTCAACCATAAAGTAGGTCAAAGTGACCTACTTTTGATATTTTATAGCTATATTAAAGTATCTTAGGTACTTACTGTCTAAGTATCATCAAAATTCGTCAGTTGATGCATCTTCAGTTTTCGAAGAAAGTCAACCAAAAAGTAGGTCACTGTGACCTATTTTGAATTTTTATGGTTATATACGAACGATATCTCAATGTTTCAGACATGTGTAATAAAAAAAAACTCAGTTACAGTCAATCTTTACCAGCTGCCTAGTCGATTATGACATACTTTGCAAGTTTTTAGGCTTTATTTTAATACGTCTATTTTTGTGATACTAAGAGGCTTGGAGTACAAGTGATAAGTTGTACAATATAATAGAAATGTGATTCTACGCCTTGAGACCTCTTGCTATAGTTTTATTTATATCTAATTAGGGTATTCTCGGTGCATTGAAATATCTATGACGCATATGTTTTACCAGAATTATTTTTCTATATGTGTACATATTTCTCCATACATAGAAATATTTCAAGACACTGTACTGTATTTTACTATTATGATAAAGAGCATGAACTGGCAAAAATAGATATTTTATTAACAGAATAACTTTAATGAGATAAAATGATTTCAATAAAACATGATAATTCATTTCTAACACACATGTATATACTCAATAACTTTTAACCTTGCTCAGTGTTCATGAGAATAATTATACATTTTGTTTTGTGCATTCTTAACTTGCGTCTTTTCAAAGAATGTTTATGCATAACCGTATTGCAACTCTCACAGGTAATCTGCATCCATCCTTTATGGAAAGTAGAATGAGAAGAAAGAGTTGATTTACTGGAGAAAGTTTTTCCACAAATGTCACATATAATTCGATCATCAGGCTTTTCACGATGAACAACTGCAATATGAGACCTAAGAGCCGATCTACTGCAGAAAAATTTCGCACACATGTGACATATGGATCGTCAATAGGAATTTGTCTTTTTGTGACTGTCTTCTAAATGCCTTCTCGTCACGCTTTTTTGTTCAGACATAGCTCACGCACGTTTAATATTTGATTTTCATATCGAGGCCTCCTACTAAATCTTTAGCTACAGATTTCACAAACTCATAATAAAATGGAGAATATTTCTTTCAAGTCCGAACAATTATGGATTCTATGCAATATCTGATGAAGTCGCAAAGAATAAGTGCATGTGTAGAGCTCCAATAAATCTCGTTTCTTGCTTGAGGGATCGTAGGTATCCATGTGAAAAATCTTGCCATCCGATTATGGAATCCCTTTCCACAGATCTCACAGAGAAACGGCGTTTCACCTCTATATAATCACTTGTGTTATATGAGCTTAGGTGTAGTCTTCAATTTCCTACCGCATACATCACACTGAAATCTTGCAGGCTCATGTACATTCTGATGTTTTTTTAAGAATTTCATAAGCACGTTCACACAAGTCACTTTATGTACTGTGTGACATGTGCATCTCATATATATATTATTTGCAAAAAAATTTCCCCACAATCCAAACAACTGCAGATGTGAACTTTTTCACCGTTTGCTTACAATTATTTTAGTTAGTTTTTACCTCGTTGTTTACGAAAAACTTTTTTCTTACAAGCTTCACCTAAAATCTTTTATTCTCCTTCTTTATTATCATTCTTCTTCTTACTCTACAATATTTCGTTGCACTACATCTGAAATCACTCCATTCCCTTGTCTGCTTTTGCCCTTCTTCTTGTAATCAAACTCTATGATACACGGTTGCCATGGTTACAGTACATCTAAAATCATTTCATATCCTTATCTGCAGCTGTCCTTTATCTTAAAACCAAATTCTACAGTATAAACATGGTTGCACTACATTTAAAATCATTCCATCTCTTTGTCTGCTTTTGCCCTTCTTATAACCTAATTCTACAATGCTTGGCTGTGCTTCATCTAAATACATTTCATCTCTTTGTTCTACAATACTTCGCTGCACTACACTTAAGACCATCTCTTTGTCTTCTTTTGCCCTTCTTCTTACAACCAAATTCTACAATTCTTGGCTGCGCTACATCTGAAATCATTTCATTTCCTTTTCTGCCTTTGTCCTTCTTACAACCAAATTCTATGATATTTGGATGCACTACATAATATTCTACAATATCAGTACTTGGCTGCGCTACATCTGAAATCGTATCATCTCCTTGTTTATATTCATCATTCTTTTTACAACCAAATTCAACAATTCTTGGTTGTACCAAGTGTACAATCCTTTCATCTCCTTGTCTGCCTGTGTCCTTCATCTTACAATTAAATTCTAAAAGCTCTGGTTGCTCTACATATAAAAACCTTTTATCCCCTTGACTGCCAATGTCTGTCTTCTTACAACCAAATTCAACAATACATGGTTGCACTACATCTAAAATCGTTTCATTTCCTTCTCTGCCTTTCTGCTTCTTCTGACTCTCAAATTCTACAATTTCTGGTGACACTACATTTAAAACCATGTCATCTTCTTGCCTTATTTTGTCTTTCTTCTTAAAATCAAATGCTATGATATTCGGTTGCACTGCATCTAAATTTATTTCATCTTTTTGTCTGCTTATGTCTTTCTCCTTACAACTAAATTCTACGATACTTGGCTGCGCTACATCTAAAACCAATTCATCTTCTTGTTCTACAATACTTGGCTGCGCTACATCTGAAATCACTTCATCTCCTTGTTTGTTTTTATCCTTGTTTTTACAACCGATTTCTACAACTCTTGGCTGCGCTGGATCTAAAATTGTTTCATCTTCTTGTAGACCTTGGTCCTTCATACAATCAAGTTCTACAATACGTGGTTGCACTACAACTAAACTCACTTCATCCCCTTGCTTGTTTTGCTCCATCATGGTATGTGTTTTCTCTATTGCCTGGTTCCTTGTCTTACACAGTTTGCATGTTAAATCTTTTGGGAGTGGAACTTCCTCACGAGTTTCTTTTCCAACTTTTTTCCCACAAAAAAGACATCGATACCACACATAAGCACACATGCTTTCCCGTTGGTGTTGTGCAAACCTTTTCAGATTTGGAAATATTTTATCACACACTTCACATTTTGGTATTTTTGTTCGTATAACTCGGATAGTTTTCAGGGATTCTCCATCACTCTCATATGTTGGTAAATTCACTTCTTGCATTCCAGCTTTTGGTTTTTTACAAATGATACCATGAGCGAGATTTAGATGATCCAATGCATTTCTTTCAGAATCCAAAATCTTTTCACAATACCCACATTTAATAGTTTCACTTTGATAAAATGTCTTGTGCTGGTAAACATGCTTCTCTAAATTTATTGCATCATTAAAAGCCACACCACAAATTCCGCATTTGAAAAACTTGAAGTCTCTCTCACTTATTTCATCTTTGTTAAAACTGTCTGCATCTTCTTCCTAAAATTGAAAATATTCTATCTTAAATTTTAGATATGGAACACAAAACAACTGTAAAAGATTAAGAGTCAATTAATGACAACTTAAATCAAATTGACTTTAAATTGCTATAAACCCTACAAGCTTTCATTTTTCCCATCATTCAAATCCCCAGGAAACAAAAGAAAGAAAATTTACTTAGTTACATTTGAAAATGAGGAACTAGGGTAATCTGAATACAGTGAAAGGCAACTAAAGCGCATGATCTACATTGCTAACCAATGTAACTCTGGCCTTGCCAATATTCACAAGATTTCCCAGTCATTATTTCAGCAACTTAGAATCTACACTACCAAAAGGATGCTTCCACAGAGAGAGATTCTTAAAAGAGACTAGAATGTACATGACCATGCAGTGTTTCCCGAGTAGATGATTTTTAAATTTTCCTTATATATTTCAATGTTTCCATTTTAGGCCTCATCCCACAGGAGTATGAAGTTTTAATCGTCAAAAAAAAAAAAAAATCCGGAAAAAATTCTCCTACCCTTAATGGATTTTTTTAGTAAAGGGTAGGGAAAATTTTTCCGGATTTTTTTTTTTGACGATAAAAACTTCAGACTCCTGTGCTCATCCTAACCTTAGGGAACATGACCATTTCAAGATCTACTCTACAACAGGATGCCTTCATTTAAACTTCAGCTATTCTTGCCTACTGCCCAGTGGTTCTTGATAACATTTTTTAATGACACCAACCGATTAATTTTTACGTCACCCCGAATGAAGTTGGGCAACATATTGCAATTGTATGCATCCAATGGATGATGTGCAGTGGTTAGAGCATCTGCTCTATAATTGCAGAGTAAACATTTGGTTCTTATGTCGCGGGTTCAAATCCATCGGTGGGACATAGAGTCCAGTCATTTTGATGAGACATTATTTTTGTAAACCGAGCTCCCGTTTTGCAGTAGGCGCTAGTATATGATAAAGATCCCTCACTGCTCAATGGCTCAGTGCATAGTTTAGGACAAAAATTTGCAGCTCTCCACCGACAAGTGGTCCAGTCTCCACATGAGTTAAAAAAAAAAGCTCGAGAGGGACCTTAAACAACAAAATATCGAATTTTTATTTAATACATTATTTATTATATTGTGATACTGTCAATAAAATTAGGATAGATTGAATTTTTAAGTGTGCATTTTGCATAAAAAAGCATGCACACTTTCATTGGTAAATTATAATAATAATAAAAACATAATTCTGATTTTAATTAAACTTTTCAGTTACTTGACAAGTTGACGACAAATAAGAAACATGACAATAAATGTAGAACACAGAAAAAAAAAAATTTAAAACACATTCCTCAAAGACACATGTAATTGCTTATTTTAATTGAAATGTATAAATTCAAATGAAGTAAAAAAAAAAATGTTCATGTCTATTATCTAATCATTTTGCATTTTAAATTTGATCTAAAAACAAAAACAAGAGGCGCATGGGTCACATTATTAACCTGAGCACATAAACTAGTTAAAAACACAAATCAGCACAGTATTGAAAAGTTTACTTGTCGGGGGAAAGGGATATGATTTTTTTTTTACTCAAGAATGTCCCTTTATCAATAAAACATACAGTATACCAACTTTTACTCATGACAACTTTATTTCACAATTTACCAGGAAAAAACAAATTTGGGACGATTAATTTTCACAATCAACCTTTTTTGCATGTTTTTAATACAAAATTAATATAAGGACCCGTTCGCTGTGAGAAATATTTGCGATGATGAGGTTCTAGCGAACTTTGCAAAAATTTCTTGTATGTGAATAAAAGTTGGTTTACAGTACATTTTGCCATACTTGAGCAGAAGAGTTTCAAGGATTTTTCCTATATATTTCTACGGAAAGATTTGCTTACCCTTTATGGCAACACTTCACCCCTAGGGGTCATGATATAAACAAACTTGAATTAAGTATAACTAAAATGTTTCTATGTAAATATCACCGAACATAGCTTTGCTGATCTTTGAAAATGAATTTCTATGTAAAACCTTGATCCGCTATTGTGGCCCACTCTACCCAATGGGATCATGATTTGAAAAATCCTGAATCTACACTACCTGAGGATGCTTCCACATGAGTTTCATCTTTGTTGGCCCAATGGTTCAGGAGAAGAAGATTTTTCGAGATGTTTTCCTAAATATTTCTGTGTAAAGATCTGATCAGCCATTGTGGCCCTGGCCTACCCCTTGGGGTCGTGATGACAAACTTGAATCTACATTACCTGATAATGCTTTCACACAAGTTTCATTTTTCTTGGTCTAATGGTTCTGGAGAAGATTTTTAAGAAAAATATTCCTAGTAAAAGTTTGATCAGCCATTGGGGCCCCACCCTACCGCAGGGGGTCATGATTTGAACAATCTAGAATCTACACTACCTGAAAATGCTTCCACATTAGTTTCATCTTTCCTGGCCCAATAATTCTGGAGAGAAAGTTTTTTTTAAAGATGCTATTGAAGTTTTTTTTATTAATTTTTCATGATCTACCCTTGGAAAAGGTCTTAGCACTTTATTTGAACAACTTGATTTCCTTTAACCCAAGGATACTTTTTGGCAAGTTTGGTTAAAATATCCTTTCACCCAAGGATACTTTTTGGCAAGTTTGGTTAAAATTGTCCCAGGAGATCTTGAGGTGATGAAAATGTGAAAAGTTTATGAAGGTGTACATTCTTTAGGAAAATATACTCAACTCTGCAGTTAGGATAAAGTCTATAAATACAAGAGTACTAGTATTTATATTATTACAAATTAAAACTGAGTCTTATTGTGAAAATGCCTCAACCCCCTCCCCTTACAAAATAAAACAACAAACAATTGACGTAATTTTCAAAAAAATAAACAAAAAATCTGTGAGCCAATGCTCACTAGTAATCCCCCGCTCTGACTGAATATGTATCATGTTAATAAATGTTACAGGTATATACACAGACAAACAAGAATTTGAGATCAGATTCATGAACAAGTTAATTCCATCATACTGTTGACTCCTATCCAACACTTTTTCAAACAAGTTAACTACAAAATTAATTCAATATTTTCAATACGCTTTTTTACAAGCATTTGTGAAATTTTCTTTTTGATGTTGTCTCTAGGTCTTTTGTGAATTAAACCATTTTTCCTTTCGCTCATTTTCATCTGTGTTTCTACTTCTCTTCGCTTCGGACATCTGTACTCTGCAAAACACTCGCTGAATAAGGACCGCAATTCCTTTTCTTCCTCCTTGGACCACTTCCGACGTAAGGAACATGAAGTCCTTAGTGCTAAATGTGTACAAAAAGATAAGTTACCATTATAAAAACAAGAGGCCCATGGGCCAAATCGCTCACCTGAGAAGCTTTGACCATTCTGTTCTTTACCAGATTTCCCCCTTGTAATACATTATGTATCCCCACCCTACCCCACTGATCATAATTAAGACATTTTGAAATCAACTACCCCAGGATCCTTCCATGTGCAAATAAGTTTCAGTTTTTCTGGCCCAGTGGTTCTTGAGAAGAAGATTTTCAAAGATTTTTCCTATATATTTTTATGTAAAACTTTGATCGCCCCATTGTGGCTCCACCATTCCCCTGGGGGTTATGATTTGAACAATCCAAAATCTACATTACCCAAGAATGCTTTTCAAAGAAGATTTTCAAAGATTTTTCCAATATATTTCTATGTAAAACTTTGATTATCAATTGTGGCCCCACCCTTCCTCCGGGGGTCATGATTTAATTTAGAATCTACACTATACCAATATGCTTCCACATAAGTTTCAGCTTTTCTGGTCCAGTGGTTCTTGAGAAGAATATTTTCCAAGATTTTTCCGTATATATTTCTATGTAAAAGTTTGATTCCCCATTGTGGCCCCACCCTTCCCCCAGGGGTCATGATTTTTGCAATTTAGAATCTACACTATCCCAGGATGCTTCCATATAAGTTTCAATTTTTCTGGCCCAGTAGTTCTTGATAAGAAGATTTTCAATTATTTTTCCTATACATTTCTATGTAAAACTTTGATTCCCCATTGTGGCCCTGCCCTCCCCCCAGGGGTCATGATTTGAACAATTTAATATCTACACTACCCTAGGATGCTTTCACATAGTTTAAGCTTTTCTGGCCCAATAGTTCTTGAGAAGAAGATTTTCAAAGATTTTTCCTATATATTTATATGTAAAACTTTGATTCCCCATTGTGGCACAGTTCTTCCCCCGGGGGTCATTATTTGAACAATTCAATATCTACACTACTGTAAATCACTTTTTAGTCGCGAGAACTTTATTTTCGCGTAATTACGCGAGACAGTGTTCTCGCCAAAAATAAGTTCTCGCGTACAATAGTATTCCATAAGATTATACAGAGCAATAACCACAATTCGTGAAAATTTTGTCTCGCTTATCAAGTGTCAATGACTATCTCGCGAAAATAAGGTGTCGCGAAAATTTAGTGATCTACAGTACCTGAGTATGCTTCCATATAAGATTCAGCTTTACTGGCCCAGTGGTTCTTGAGAAGAAGATTTTTTAATGACCCCACCCTATTTTTGTCTTTTCTTGATTATCTCCCCTTGTGAGGGGACATGTTCCATCATTTTAAGAATTTAAATTCCCCTTTAACCAAGGATATTTTGTATTAAGTTTGGTCAAAATTCGCCCAGTGGTGCTTGAGAAGAAGTCGAAAATGTGAAAAGTTTACAGACGGACAGACATCTAGACAGACAGATGGATGGATGGATGACGGACAGAATGTGATCAGAAAAGCTTCGAAATGTGACAGCCCTGTTGCTAACAGTAATCAATTAGAAGAGAGGTTATTTGATTATTTGTGATTTAGAACATTTATCTCTTTTTTTTTTTCTCTGCTTGAGCTGAATAAAGCGAATTAGATCCCCTGAAAAATTCCAAGTTTAAATGTTACCTTCTTTAGATTGAATTTCTGAATCTGAATCTTCTTCATCCTCTGAAAAACAATTCAGATCCGGGATGTCAACCTCAGTCTCAGGGGAAGGCAATGGGAAGGGTGGACTTGGACTGCGCTTGTCCTTTGAAAATTCATCAACTCCCACTATATCTGTAAATAAAAAAAATCAACACATTCAATATATTATTTTTCCAAATGAAAATGCTGATTTTTTTCTTAAAGGTTATGTTTTAATTCATTGTGTAAGCAATAACTTGGAAGTCAATGGGACCTATTTAATTACATTGCTATATCCGTAATATGTTACATCCAGTCCAGTCCAATACGAAAAATCTTAATGTTACGAAATATCGTGTTATTATTCTTATATTACTATTTTTGGTAATATAGTTCAATTATGGAAACTCGTAATATACAAGATGAGAGAGAAAATATTATGAGTTTTCGTAATGCAAGGCAAAATTAAGCATTGAATGAAACTGAATGATGTTTAAGGAAGTATGACGTCAGAAATACAATAATGCCCCAATGGTACTAGTATCACGTGGTCATCTTAGTCAGTGACGTCTTTCAAAAAGTATGGAAATGCAAGAAGAAAGTAACAATGGTAATGGGTGAGTGAACATTTTGTTTTATTATTCTTATATAACAATTTTCCCAAGGATGGGAACAATTTTCCATAAAATTTCAATGTATCTTCAAACTTGTCACAATGGTCTATAATCCCCGAATTCCCTATATTTTTCCCGAAGTCTACCCTGAAAATCAGACCCTCATCTCAAACAACGAGATTTTATGAGAGATAACTTGTAAGATTCTCACTAGGCTCTGAATCTGCTTGCACTTGGATCAAATGCACCAAAACAAAGAAAATCCACTAATCATACATATCCACGATATCATAATGATGAAACCAGAGACATATAATCTCTGATGAAACATAACAAAGAGGTTGTATCAGAAAAAAGGGAAGTAACTCTCAGAAGAGTTAGAAATTGCTTATATTATGAATTTTAGTAATATTACGATTTTTCGTATTGGACTGGACTGATATCCGTATAAGAAAATAGTTTAATTTATATAGCTGTGGATCCAGTATAACTTCGCTTTATCCGTGCATTCACAATATCCGTGTTCGTACTAAGCGAGTTTTACTGTAAAATTATTTGTTTGATTTTGTGGCCACTTATTACTTGTACTAACCATTAATCTGAATGTCTTTCAATTGTTTTCCCTCGAATCTGTGTACCATGTTTAAATCATGAATCAGAAGCAATTTTGCAACTTCCACTCTGTCTGAAATGTCAGATGTTTGACAGATTTGCTGCTTGTTGATGTTCATAGTGTGGCCTAGATGGTCAACGATCCACTGTCGTACATTTTCAGTGGTATCTAAACACTACAAAGGAATGTTTAAGCAAATTATTATTTTGTTTCATTCATAAAGTGTTAATGACCATACACCCACAATTTGTTAGGTATACTGATTGAAAATTCATAGCAATTTACCTGCAGCATGGTTGCCATGTACTTCCTCATATTGATCGTTTTGATGAGGTGTGTGTTGGATAAGCCAGCAAGTTCACTAATACTTCTGATGGAATCATATGCACGGAAAACTCCAGCTTCTATTAAAAGAAAAAAATTGTTAAGAACAAACTTTTTTTGTGCTGCAGATGTTTACCATACGCAATAAACATTTATTTTTATTTATTTAAGAGGGAGGGGGAGGAACTCAGGCTCTGATTAAGTTGCATTCTTAGAAAAATAAATTGATTTAATGTATAATTTGTTTGCACAATTGCAGTTTTAACTATTTCTTGTGTTGAGCATTTTATTGTCACATTTAACTCTCTCCTGTCCCTTTTGCATGTCTGATGGTACATGCAATACATGTACTGTACTAAATAATGAGTGGGGGAAATTTTATCAACAACAAGGGTGTTGCTAGAAGTCCATTTTAGTAATTTTATGTACACACAGTGGATCTTTCATCAGCTGTTAAATCTTCTTAAATGTTGCAAAAAATCCATATGAAGACTCACTTTTTTGAAAATGTGAACCACATTACAATGCACATAAAACATATTTTCTTACTACAAATTAATTGACATCACAGTTAAATGAACGAGCACACAGTTCTTTGCTTTAAAAAAACACAAAAAAAAAAATTGTTCCACTTATAAAACCTCCAATACATCTAAGCCAATGTCACTGCAGAATGACAGTCTCTTGAAAATTCAGAATCAAATGCAATTGCAAGACAATTGCAAGATGAGATGGCACTTCCATTTTCAAAATGGCTAAATGTAAACTTCCTGTTTATTGTTCACCATAGCAATGTGGGGTTTTGTCTTACTCAAATGTCTAACCTTTTTTTTCTCAGGAAATGACTAAAATTATCAAGATGTATATGTTAATACACATGGATTGCTGTCTGCCTGCCGATCAAATACAATATTGGCAATGTTGCTAATGAACAGTGGGGACTCCCTTTACAAACTTCAGTGCAGTAACCATTCTTGGTATTACAATTTCATCCGGAAAGGTTATTTCCATTTACGGGAGATGTTTCTAATGGAGCGATTAAAAATTGTACACACAAGGTTATAACATTTGAAATATCTACAGGTAACAAATTTGACAACTTTGAGATACTGATACAGTGGACCTTCAGATATCTGGACCCCAGATATCCGGATGCTTCAGTATCTGGACAATTTTTTGTTTGGACAGAATTTTTAAATGTTATTTTGTCCTGTTTAACTGCTGATTCAGGTATCCGGACGCTTCACATATCCAGACAAATTAAATAGGAACCAAAGCGTCCAGATAAATGAGGCTCCACTGTATTAATATTTCCACTCTTCCTGTGTAACCCACTTAATAAACTAGAACTACTCTGTCAGAAATTTGTTACTACATTAATGATGACAAATTCTTTTACTTACGAGAATTGGCAAATAAGTATGGATTGCATTCAAGTATGCCAGCTTCTTCACGGACATGTTTGTTTGCCAGGAAAGTCATTGGTTTGCATACATCTTTTGGCAAAAGCACAGGAACGCCTAGTCCCATCTGCAATTATACAGTAAAACTCGCTTAAAATGAAGTCACTGGGACCTATGAAATTACTTCGCTACATCCTTAAAATCTTATATCAGTCAAATTTATATAGCTGGCATGCAGGAATTTACCAGATAAAAAAATGGATATACCAAAACAAGAAAATAGTTACACAGACCCCCCTTGGAAAACGCAGACCCACCTGGTAAATGCAAATATGTGTGAAATGGGTATGAGAAGTGAAAGATTTGAGGCAGTAAAAGTCACCACAACAAAGTATTTGATAATTTTGTAAATTACTTGCAAATACAATTACATTGAATTTTCCAAATGTAATTAATCAATTTCAACTACTTTGACAAATGTTATTAAATACATTTCAATTACTTTTAATTTTATATAAGATTTTTTCTATAGCGATCAAATTCGAACTTCATTCAGTGTTTTTGTTCTTGGGTATGATCTTGTCATAATTAGACCTTTACCTTATAATGAGTGTGGCACACTGTATAATTTAAAACAAATTAAACATTATGAGACAATTAATTATTGTACAAACACAAGCCCATGCTACACCAGTATGGTGTATGGCAAGAACTTTTTTGTTACTTTCTCATATCCATATTTTTTAAGAAAATAATAATATCTATCAAAATTCCATTCATTATTTTCTATCTTGAAATGAATAGAATACAGGTAAATCTAAAAGGGGATGTAGTTAGTCTAACTGCTGTAAAACAAATTAACTATCTAAAAAATCATTGTTATTTGCAAGTGGGAATAGGGAGAACTGAGATTTAGAAAACATGGGAATAAGTTATATAAACCCAGTAGTATAAAACTATGCAATAGTACAGACACCTTTTTAAATATAAACTTTCATTTGATAAAAAGTAATTGAAAAGTAATTGAAATTACATGACCTTTTCTGAAATGTATTTTAATACACACAATTAAAGACCCTGAGACGTGCTACTACCCAAAAAAAGCGGGTGACTTTCGTTCACGTTCCGTTTCATGCAAAGTGTGTAGCGTTTCTATATTTCTATGTAAAACTTTGATTCCATTTGTGTCCCTGCCCTACCCTCAGGGGTCATGATTTGAATAATTTAGAATCTACACTATCCCAGGATGCTTCCAAATAAGTTTCAGCTTTTCTGGCACTGTGGTACTTGAGAAGTATTTCTATGTAAAACTTTGATTCCCTATTGTGGCCCCACCCAAACCCCGGTGGTCATGATTTGAATAATTTAGAATCTACACTACCCCAGGATGCTTCCTCATAAGTTTCGATTTTTCTGGCCAAGTGGTTGTTGAGGAGAAGATTTTTTAATGAACTCACCCTATTTTGGTCTTTTCTTGATTATCTCCCCTTTTGAAAGGACTTAGCCCTTCATTTTAAAAATCTAAATTTCCCTTCAACCAAGGATGCTTTGTACCAAGTTTGGTCAAAATTGGCCCAGAGGTTCTTGAGAAAAAGTCGAAAATATGAAAAGTTTACAGACAGACGGATGGACAAAATGTGATTAGAAAAGCTCACTTGAGCCTTCGGCTCAGGTGAGCTAAAAAAATTATTTAAAAAGTATCAATTATCATTAGTAGAGTGTATAGGCAAATTTTATTACTTAACCAAAGTCAAGAAAAATAATCCGCCTATGGAAATCAAACACAACAGGGCTCGACATTAACTTTTTTCCTACTTGTCCATTCAGACAAGTGACAAAGACATTTACTTGTCCAAACTTCAACTTCACTTGTCCGAAAATTTTTCAATAAATTTCAATAGTTTCAACTTGGAAATTTTAAAAAAAGTCCATTCGTATCTTCCATGACTTTTCAGTAGTATGCAATTAGTGAACTTCGATCCAGATCGAATGTGAACTAAATTAAAATATAGTGATACATATCGAGATCGAAGTCTGGATTTTTTGTAAAGCTTCCGTCTTTAAACAACCGATTTAACTTTCAACAGTTTTTCTTTTTATTATTTAGAGACTCTTTACATTGAAATGCACTTGTCCAATCGGACAAGTGCCCAACAATATTCACTTGTCTGTATTTATTTTTCATTGGTACCGGACAAGCGTTAATGTGGAGTCCTGCACAATATAATTAATATTATTTAAAATCAATGAGTTCATTTTCCAGCAGTAAGAAATCAAATATTTGTTTATGGTAATTTATTATTAAAACTATATACTCCTAAAAATATTTAAATGCAAGAGATACACTAAAATGAATGACTAACATATACGAATAGTATTCTATCAAAAAGTCATTCATGATATCAGCATTACGTTCTTAAAAATTTATATAAATAAATAAATACGAAATGACAATTTAATTATTTAATAATTAATAACAACTGTCAGAATATTAAATATTTCTATCCGTTTATATGAAACTAGTGTACTACAGTACAAGCCGTTTAATTTAATATCGGTTTTATATCATACTCCGTTTTTTATCATAGATATTTGAAACACAAAACCATTTCTTAATAATTCAATGTTAATTTCTTGCGTTATTATCAAAGGTAAAAGTGTGTACTTCGGTTACTATAATAGAAAATTTTCATCCGTAATATTTTTTTCACCCCTTTTTCAACCTTGAGACAATCAACGAAACAAAATATATCAGTTGTCAACACCTGTGGCCCATGCACCGTCGCTTGTCTATTCACAATGGCTTCACTGAGGGGGATTAGTCACACTCCAGCGCATTTACCTGAGCGATGACTGGAAGTTTGTTTATTTCACCATGGCACCATTAAGTGTAAATTAGCGCTTGGGTACAAAGAAGAAAATAATTGGGCTTCTGTTTGAGATGAATTTCCCCTGACACTTAATAGTTAATAGCTTGAAGGTTGAAAAAAAATGAGAAAGAATTAAACAATTTTAATTCATGTTCTGTTATGTTGTAACATAATTTTGATACCGTAAATATTGTGTAATTGGTAAGCAAGTTGTGTTATGCTGAAATGTTGAACTTTCATTTTTGTTACTAAATTTTTTTTCGTTTGTACGTTTTTACATACTTTTTATAGACATTTTCTCTTTTTTAATGTGTTTTATTAAAACTGCAACGTAAAAAAACCCAACGAATTATTGATAGATTGAATTGATCATAGAACTAAAAAACGAAAGTAGATCAAAATGAAAGTTAACAAGATGGATGCCAAGACATCTAGAAGATTGAGTTCGGAGATTATTAAGCTTTAGGAAAGTGAATTTATTTATACAAAATGTTGAAACAGTAAGTAAAAAAAGTAAAATCATATATAAGCTTACTTGTATTTCAAAATAAACCTAAAAATATGAAATTACATACTATAATACTTATTTTATATAGTGTAAAAACGGCAGGCATGTTATTGATCAAGTCATGTTCATGTCAGACCTTGGAGGTGAATTTCAGCTGTCTATGGTTATAATCATAGTCGGTTATTATAAAGTTTAGGCCTGACAAATAAGCTATGATAATAAACGGCTTGTACTGTAATATTTAATGTAAACAGCTGCTAAATGTGGCTTTGTGAAAGATTTCCATTTAATTAACGAAAAAAAACGTAAAAATGTCCCGAGTTATTCCAAGTGGAAAATTCAAACAGAGGCCAAAACGTGCAAGAATCGTGTGTAAAGCGTGTGAGAAACGTGTACAAAGCCTTTTGTGCAGCCTTTCATGTAAACCATGCAGCCTTTCATGCAAGTTTCGTGTAAACAATGTAGCATTTTGTGCAAACCGTGTAGCGTTTTGTGTAAACTGTGCAGAGTTTCATGCAAACCATGTAGCATTCACGTACTGTTCATGCAGCGAGTGTGTGGGGTAGTAGCATGTCACAGGGTCTATACTTGTAATTGAAGGCTCACTCAAATACAAATTACTTCCAATTACTTTGAAAAATGTAATTAATTACACTCAATTACAATTACTTTATTCATTTATCCCATCCCTGCTTCCAAACTTACTGGACTTTATGGAAGACATACCTTTCCTCTGATCTCTACTACATGTAACTCTTGTCTTTTAACCAACTCCTTCTCAAATGAAGTCATATCTCCTATGAGCTGAACTGCAACTCCATCAATGCCTTTTTTGCGAGAATAATAGGAATACAACCTAAATTAAAAATTTAATAAATAAGTAAATCGTGTACCAAAACTTTGCTAATTGGAAATGCTCTCAGAATATTTATCCTGTTGACTAAATTAATTGAAGTAAACTTATTTTAAATTCACTTTCTGAACATAAACATATAAACCAAAATCTACCTATAGTTCATTAAATACACACCTCAAAGCCTGCATCTCATGGCATCTTCTCCTGTTATACAATGTCAATCTTGCAAGAACCAGTCGAGCAACTCTTCTGTAATTTTCATAGCTTCTATCCTTAAGATCTAATGTACCTAGTTCTTTTTTCATGTATGCTGCCAACTTCTTTATATCTTCAGGTAATGGCAACTCTGTATGCCTATTAAAAGTCCTTTCCTGCAAAAGCGTTTTGCCTAATTGAGTCACACGCTGTCCCCATTCAATTTTCATCAGTGTTAAAATTGATTTTGACTCTTCCATTTTCAGTTGGTCATTTTTCATCAGGGCATAACTTAATTTCGCTGAAGTCATTCTTTTAATGTCAAACCCAAGCTTTAAGGCAGTACTGGGAGCCTGAAGATTTTCCTCATCAAAATCATCTGGTTTACTGCATAGCAAAGCTGCTTTCACAATAGTGTCAAAGTATTTTGGCTGTAGGAGGGAGTCCATATCAAGCGAGGCATCATTGAGTGACTCCCTTGCATTCATCAACAATTTTGTGGCCCGTCTCATAATGGACGAAGTATAATACTTCGCCATGGTTCTATTGTCTCTGTTCCTCTGCATACATTGATTGCCAAGATTAATAACCAAAGGGTCAATTCTTGCAAGTTTCCCTATTTCATCATCCAGCATGATTGGAAACACTTCTTTTACAAGACTTTGAGATGCTGTTTTGGGAATTTTGCCCGTAATAATTTCGCTCTGAATAAAAAGACATCCCTTCGACACATTGAATTCCCTTTTTGCTGGACAATGTGGTTGATGACGCTTGAGATTAGATGGTTTGATCCACTCATAGCAATTGGGACAGGGAGTATACTCTTCATAGTCAAAGTCACCATTGGTATTTCTTCTACCTAGTAGAAATTCACCTGCTTTTTTTTCAATAACTTCTAAATTATGTTGATGTTCTCCTTTTAACCTAAGAATGTTCATCAGTCTTTTCCGTTCTATTGAATTGGCTTCATGTTTCAATATTTCTTGAACTTCACGTTCTTTAGCATGTTTTTTTGACAAAACATGATGTGAAAAGTTTGTCTGGAATTGATAGCAAAATGGACAAGGATGTTTGCTGTTGTATACTCTATTAGATTTCTTTATTTTCCCATCTGTTGTAAATGTATTCTTCTGAATTCTTGTCACATAAATTTCAGGATGATTTCTATCTCTGGCTATTGATGTTTCACTTAAAACTTCCCAACTGCTTTTCTCACAACCTTTGCTTAACAATGGCCATACATCAGAACAGGCACTTTCATCAGAATCGCTCACTTCTTGAACATCCATGTCTTCATTCTGCTCTTCCTGTTGAATTTCTTCATCTTGATCACTGCAGCCTTTTTCTCCTTCTTCTGAACTACCTTCCAGATCTTTATCCAACCTCATTTTTTTTACTCCTGCATCTCTGTTCCTATTCCTTTTACCAGGTTTCACTCGATTATGGCTTTTGTGGTTCTTTGTATAAGAGTGGTCACGTATCAATGAAATCCTTGTTTTCCGAGATATTTTCTGTTTTTTCTTCACAGGGGGACCATTTGTCTCTCGTATTTCTGTTCCACTATGATTGCTCTGGAAGCAGGGATGGGGTAATTGAAAAAAGTAATTGTTATTAACTAGAAAACTGACTGCTGATGCTCATTCGCCCTTAAATTTGTTCGTCCTTGATGCTGTTTGCCCTAAATCCTGTTTGCCAAGAGTCTGCTGGCCTTAAAATCTGTTCGCACAGGGTCAGTTTGCCTTATTTAATACAGAATAAGGATCTAATGAAGATCTAAATGTGCTGTTCAGTTCCATAATGACATCTCAGTCCTTTAATTGTTTTAAAAATAGCGCAATTCGTAAAAATAACATTAATTAAGACTAAAATAAACATTATTCTTTGTATTAGAATTTGAAAAAAAAAATACCAGGTTCGTAAAGAAATTAAATAAAATAAATAATTAATTTTAAGGTAGTTTAACGTAGTCTGATCCTCAGGTTTATTAATTTAGCAGTTAAGTAATCAAAAATACAATCCACAAAGCTATGTAAATTTATCCACAGTATTTCTTTAAAGTAAAAGATTCAAGGTAATCATATTATATAGGGAAATTTGTCAAACCTCCAATATTTTTGCAGAAAAAGCAAATTTGAATATACGAGGGTTGTCCGGAAAGTTCGTGGACAACATTGATAATTACTGACAAACATTGATAAAATAAGTGAAACTATTATTTTCATTAAATTCATGTTTCATTTTATTAATATGCAAGTTTTCAAGAAAAACAGAGCACAAATAGTTATATTTTTATCAAAATAAAAATGACACACACTCATACCCGGAGCACTAAAATGAAAATTCTTGACGTCACCTGAAGTCAAAAGCATAATACGAGTATGTGTTTTTCTTAATATAGTCACCGTATATCTCAATAAATTTCTTATGTCGCTTTAACTAGTCAAAACTATGTGCACGAAATGTTCAGGTTTCATACATAAAACAATATTTAACAATCCCTGTCTCATATCCTGCAATCCTCCAACTTCTATCCGCGTAAAAACGATTTTATTCACGGAAATACGGTAAAGTTACATTACGAAGTTCATTTTTTACAGCGCTGCAATCTCGGAATGATGGTTTTTGTTCACGCATGTCATCCTGTTAACTGTTTCTTCCGTCCGAAAATATTATATTCCACTTAGATAATAGTGTACGGCTTCTTTTACTATGTTTTCCCGATTGTTTATAAAAATCTATTGGTCTTTGTAGTTGTTTTAGTTAAGAATCACAAAAATGCTAATAATAAATATCAATGACGCAACATTTATTTAATTCTTAGCCTGTCCACGAACTTTACAAACAACCGTCGTAAGCAATGCATTTTCTTATTGCAAATTGATCAACAAATATATTTTACATGATAAAACAATAGGAATCCAGGCATTCAGAGAAATTGCTATGATTTTAATACCGGTACTTATTTGGTATTTTTGTCTTCTATTTCCATCATTTATTCTATAGTACATAGTGTAAAAGGCTTTTGCTATCATTGCAAGATACCACAAATCACTTTTCATTTCATATCAAGTATATATATAAAGTACACTGTATTGGGTGAACAAGATATTGGGCGAACAATATTTCGGGCAAACGGACTCTGCGCGAACAGATTCCTGCAAACAGGTAGATCAGGTGAACCAACTCAATACCAAAACTGACCAGTCAGCAACGGCCCAGCCAAGCGGTCGAATTATAAGGATGCAGCTTACAAAATGATTCAAAAATATATGAAGAATAAGCAACAGCAACTGTTATATTAAAATTTCAAGATAATTCCAAAAACCTGTAAATAATATCCTTGTATTTACATAAAGCAGTAAAGAACAACTCAACATTCAGTGTATATTTCAATAATAATGAAGTTTGTATTATATAAAATGCCAGCCTTCCATGAAATGCAAATATCAACTTCAAAATAAACAGTTTCAGGTATGATTCGAACTCTCTCTATAGCGCAGGGTTTGGCACCAGACCAATCGCATTATTCACTATGTTATGAAGTATATGCGATATCGTCTGTCAGTGTTATTTAAATGAATGAGTTTGTTGAAGCATATATTTTTTACATGTTTTAAGTAATGTTCGATTTTTACATAGAATGGGTAAGGATTCCATTAAGGAGAAAAATATAACTTTTCCGTGATTGAGAAACATGTTATCTCAGGGAAGGGGATTGTCCTAACTTTTTATGCCCTCTTTCTTTAGAATACTAGGAACTTTTTTCCAGACGAGTAATAAAGTTATTATCCAACTACCGCTTTAAAATTAATAATATTCTTGAATTTACATAAAGAAAAAATAGAAGAAATTTTGTAAAAAACAAAAAAACCCTTATAATAAGTTTATCAGTTTATCAGTTTATTATTGAAAAGATTAAACCCAAAAGTGGTTACAGCCATTCTTTAAAGGAGAGAGGGTATGATTGAACAAACTTAACTGGAATCTACACTATAGCCCCTTCAGAGTTGTTAAAAAATTTTTTACTGGGCTAACAAGTGGACCAGTGATTTTAGTGAAATTCACTGGTCCACACAAATATTTACTGGTCCATCAGCATACATATTCAAAAACATGAAAATTGTTTTAATTCCAGCCTTTAAAATATTAATAGGGTAAAACATTCCTGGACAACGACAGACAACAGACAAATTTTGATCAGAAAAGCTCACCCATGCCAACAGATCAGGTGAGCTCAAAAGGTCATATGGTAAATAAACATAGGCATTGGAACTGGCTTAGCCCCCCCCCCTTTTTGCGAGGATAGACATTTACTTAGCATTGAAAATTGGGTTTACCATTTTTTGTTTGTTTTGCATCCCCCCCCCATTTTCAATTTGCTTCTGATGCCTATGATTAATATGATAAAGGTACATGTACATGTGTATATTATAATTTCATGAATCCTTATCATGGGAACAATTTCTTTTTTCTTTTTTTTACCAAATATGGTTGTCGTGACACATTGATTGGTATGTTAACCATGTTAACGCACTATGAGCATACAGCAAAACTCGTTTAGTACGAACACGGATATTGCGAATTTACGGTTATAATGAAGTCATCTTGAATCCCCATCTGTATAAATTTAATGATTTTCTTATACGGTTATAACGAATTACGGTTATAGCGAAGTAATTTCATAGGTCCCTGTGACTTCGTTATAACCGAGTTTTACTGTATGTGGTAACAATCATTGATCAGAAATCTGGAATTTTACCTTCAATGATTTTCATTTTAATGGACAATCATGCTCAATTCATGAAAAATTAATGCATGAAATTTAAAATCACCTAATTTGAACTAAAATTAGCAAAAAATTTTAGCACTGCAGTAAAATTGACCCGCTTTACAATAGAATACAGTCATACACATTAAAAAAAATACTTACACTTTCTGCAGGAAGACTTTCTTCCACCCTTTGTTCCTCATGTTCTTCACTCATAGGGGTGGCAGACTGGACTTCATCAACAACAGAGGTTTCCTCTATTTTCACTTCATTATTTTCCAATTTTATTGGTGGATCCAAATTTGAGAGTGATGGTGGATCCACTTCCTGGACAGGTTGAAGGATGACAGGAAAGCTCTGCTCCATAACTTCATCAACTGAGGTTTCTTCCATTTCTATTTCGGTTTTTATTTCTGTTGGTGGATCCAAGTTTGGGACAGGTGGTAAATCCTCTTTCTGAACAGGTTGAAGGATGACCGAAAACCTCTGTTCTGTAACCTCCACATCTGCTGGTAATACTGTTTTTGAATCGTTCTCAGGTAATGTTATGTTATCAACAAGCTGATTAAGAGTAACAGGAGTTTGAACACCATTGTTAAGATCAAAGAGAATGCCTGAATTGCTGACAATTGAATGGTCCTTAACATCCGTGTTAGAGTCAGGATCTGCTGTATCTTGGTGCCGAGACATGGTATTCAGTGCTTTTTCTGTGTTCACACTAAGCTCTGATAACTGGAGCATTCATAGGTTGTTGGTTTGAAAGTTTTCTAAGAGGCCTGCTGAATTCCATGATTATTCATCATGTTCACACAAGAATTATTAGTCGGCTTGGTTAGAAAGATTTTTTGCTCCTTACAGTGTAAGCATGGTAGAAACAGAGTCCTTAGCCTTTTGTACTGTCTACAAGATCAGTCAGTTTTGTTGCGATTGTGCTTGGAATCTTTGATGGACCATTATTCAAAGTAGAAAGAACCACTTCTGAATCAGTTGATGCATCCTTAACTTTCACTTGATAAATGTTAAGTAAGCTGAATTTGACTTAATTAGATTACAGACTCTCAGTTAAAAGTATTAGGTCGCTTGTTTTTGTTATTAACACAATGAAGGCCAAACTTTAGATTAATTCAAGCATTTCTTTGTGTTCCTGTCTCGATGCCAGGATCCTTGGTAAATATCCGAATCCAGTTTCAGGAATTGGACAGATTTAGAGTGCATCAGGAATTTCAATAACACACCAGGGAAGACAACTCATGAATGTCTAAAGCTAGAAATACAAAAGAAAACTAAATTGTGCTTTTATATCAATGAACATATGAAGATTTCTTTTGTGTATAACATGTATAAATATGTTTGATGAAAGTTCACATTGTTAAAACTCATTCTCCGTGTATTTTGTTGTCTTACAACATCTTAAATTACTGTAAATCGTTTTAATTCCACGATATTAAAATTTCATGATCTTTAAAAAAGTTTCAATTGCAATGGTTTTAAATTCACGCTGAAAAAAATTACGGGTAATTCAAATTTTTGCATTTAAAAGCATTTAAACATTTGCATTTATAACGAGATGCTGAAAAAACATTTAGGTGGCAGAGGATAGTTTTGAATAAAGTACTGGTCAAAAAATAGAAAAAATAGAATCTTTAGGGCTCATTGTGTAAGTTGTACATGTTTATTCCTAAAAGCTCCAAATTTCTCAAGGGACTACTTCATACTATTATTACATGTAGAGGGAATTTTAAAATTTTTCAATGCACATTTTTAAAGCAGCTCAATATTAAGTAAACCGTCAGTCAAACGTTTTGATTGCAAAAAAAACTATCCTCTGCCACCTTAACAGATTATGATTGGTCGGTTATAGGGAATTTGTACGAAATTTAGTCGGATTTTCGTAAGTTGCTTTCTCGACCTCTACTGGTCATTTGGACTGACACAGAACGTAAAGTGATCGGTCCTTGGTTGTTTTAATGGGTCTTGCCGACAGGACCAAAAGATTTCAAGAACTCTGGTTTATTGATAAAACTGCCAAATTGTTTTCTTCCTGGGAAATGGGTATTTTCTTACAAATTTTCATTGAACAAGGCAACATAATTTCATAGAGGTTTTATGGACATGCGTAGGCTAAATGCAAGCAATAACATGCGATTTGTTCAATGTTATTTTTTGAGAGACTAACGCTTATATTTTCATTATTGGAATATTCTTCAAATAGGTCTTTTTTGTTTATGTTTAGCCACAGGGGCTTGCTCCTGGCGTAAAACATATTTATTAAAAATAAATACAAACGATATGCTACATGTATGTGTAGTAGTATAGTATATCGTTTACGATTTATGTTTTTTTTTTTTTTATAAATATTTTTTTACACGCCAGGAGCAAGCCTCTGTGTAGATAGAATGTTCTATCGTTAAAATGATAAATGTCCTACGGACCTGGTTCAACGATAGAATGCGTTCCGTGTATTCACAATGCAGCAAAGTAAACACGGGCGATAACTCGCACTAGTGCATTTACTATGAACAATCAAGTGAGTTCCGAACGTAAACAATGGCGATTTGAAGCGAGAAAAAAACGTTGAGAAAATTAGTTGAATATTTCGTCTTTATTTAGACTAAACTTTAGGTTTAAATACTTAAGCAGCCCCAAAAGGTTTGTTTTGATTAATTTACAAATTATTTTCAGTGCAAATCCGTTTGTATCCTTCAAAATCGTTTCGGTGCGATTCTGCAATTTTTTGCTACATTGCGAGTATATGGGTGGTATTCTAACTGTGGTGAGGGCTTGTCCCGAGACACAGTTAGATTATTCTAACTAGCCTCTGTGGTTCAGCCAATGTAAATTCATACCTGTCAACTCTCCCGAATTTATCGGGAGTCTACCGATTTTTAACCATCCCTACCGACTGTCTACCGATTTTTTTTTTAACTGCCGTTTCTACCGATTTTGAAAAATTCCAGATTTTTTACCTACTTGGGTTCGTAAAATACCGACTAGTCAACACAAAAATGGAGGCCATGCAGTGTTTATATCGGTAGCTAATCTGTTTATTGCCACTGATAACAGGTAATCAACAAGGTGTCAACTGTGCTAGCAGATGTAATTGCAGTTGTAATTGCTCCTTATTCTCATTAAAAGTGTATATTATCAAAGACAGAGATGCCAGATGAGGAAATTTTTACAGAACATGACGGTAAAGAACGATATGGAAGTACTTGATACTTTGCTGCAAAGAAGTTTACAAGTGCCTAAGACAAAACTATTACTCCATAAACAATACAGTGATCAGGAAAGGTGTGGCTACAGTACTCTATTATTAATTTAACAAGGAGAGGGAAACAATTTCATGGAAGCTAACATAAACATAATCATGATAATTGATAAATGTTCAGAGTCAGCTGAAGATTTCCCAACAGATTTTGAGATTCAATGACTTAGTAAATCCTGCATCAACATATAACAGCCCCTGAAACTACAGAGCAACAAGACAGTGTCTTTAGAAGACTTCTTTAAATTTACAAAGCTAAACAGGGTAATGCATTTTTAAATTGAGATATAAATTAAGCACATTAGAACATTACTAAAATAAAGTATATTATATTCAAAAATTTTGATATATGTTATGAGATTAAAAGAAAAAAAAATACAGGGTATTTCATTCATACTATATTACACATTATTTTAAGAATGTAAGCATGAAGTTTTGACAATTATTTCAATTTCAGATCTTTAAATCAAGGATACAACTCATGTCCCTTAGACTTCGTGAGAAAAATCCATTCATCCATATATTGCTTGGTACTCAACAGGTCCAGGAAAATCACTATATTTAGCTATATAGGTATATCTACCTATATAGCTTTATTTACCTATAAAATATAGCTATATTTAGCTATTTTGGAATAAGTTTCTGTTTTACTTTTTCAAAGCCAACTTACTATCACTTCCAATTTTTTTTCCATACAATCCTTGATATAACTATACTATGGTAAAAAGTGGGGGGTGGGGGGGCAACCATCCTTCAATGAACATTTACTATAGTAAAGGTAATGTTGGGGTAAAAAGTGGGGGGGGGGGGGCAGGTCCCCCATGCCCCCCCCCCTGTTGCTACGTCCCTGGGCGACATTTCAAGACGTAAAATTTTTTTAAGATTAAATCTTTTATTTTCTTATACCCAGGTTTCAGGACCTCCCGTTGGAAATATCAATCACTGGTCATGAGGTACTACCCTTGCCCCGTCTGAGACAAGGAATACCCAGCACCCTTGTCTCAATAAAAATTTGAGCCTGGTAACGGTCTTGGAACGTTAAACAACAAAATATTGTTGTATTTTAAAATGCCTCCTTAAACTGTTAAGCAGACCAAACAGAAAATAGAAAGATAATGGCTCCTCTGTTTCTTGAAAGTCTTTAATAAAGAAAACTGCATCAATTGCCAACCCAGCCCTGTTTTTAGCTAACCTGAGCCGAAGGTTCAAATGAGCTTTTCTGATCAAAATTTGTCCGTTGTCGTCGTCAACTTTTACATTTTCATCTTCTTCTCAAGAACCACTGGGCCAATTTCAACCAAACTTGGCACAAAGTATCCTTGGGTAAAGGGGATTCAAGTTTGTGCAAATGAAGGGCCGCGTCCTTTTCCAAGGGGAGATTATGAATTAGTGAAAAAATTAATGGCATTTAAAAAAAATCTTCTTCTCAAGAACCACTGGGCTAAGAAAGCTGAAACTCATGCGGAATCATCTTCAGGTAGAATAGATTCAAGTTTGTTCAAATCATGACCCCCGGGGCTAGGATGGGGCCAAAATGGCCGATCAAAGTTTTACATAGGAATATATAGGAAAAATCTTTAAAATGAACCATTGAGACAGGAAAAATGAAACTCATTTGGAATCATCTTCATGTAATTGTAGATTCAAGTTTGTTCAAATCATGACCTTCAGGGGTATGGTGAGGCTAAAATGGCCGATCAAAGTTTTACATATGAATATATTGGGAATATCTTTAAAAATCTTCTTGTCAAGAACAACTGTGCCAGGAAAGATGAAACTCATGTGGAATCATCCTCAGGTAGTGTAGATTCAAGTTTGTTCAAATCATAACCCCGGCCGGGGGTAGGGTGGGGCAAAGATGGCTGATCAAAATTTTTTATAATAATATAATCTTTTAAAATCTCCTTTTCAAGTACTTCAAAGCCATGGTTAGTGATATTTATATGAAATCATCCTTGCAAGTTGTGTAGATTCAACTTTGTTCAAATCATGATCC
Source organism: Saccostrea glomerata (assembly GCA_003671525.1). NCBI lineage: Eukaryota > Metazoa > Mollusca > Bivalvia > Ostreida > Ostreidae > Saccostrea > Saccostrea glomerata. Next base: position 304,285 of record PRKT01000298.1, on the reverse strand, counting down.
CCTAAGGGGGGTAAGATTTAAGCCCCTCCCCCCCCTACAAACTCAGTAAACTTTCATTTCTGATCTGATATTTGCTTTCTCCTAGCCTGTGTGCTCAGGTGAGCGCTGTGGCCCCTGGGCCTCTTGTATTTTATTCGTTTTTTTTTTTGGGGGGGGGTAAGCTAAAAAAAAAACTAGGAAAATATTAAATGTATTTATTTATTTACATATAGACACTGTATATTTGTCTATTTTTAATAATAATTGAATCGATATTATGTTGCATTATTTGATTATATATAGGTATATTTCATGATGTCAGATGGATTATTTTTGAATTCGTAAATAATTCCACTATATCAGATATTAAATTTATTTATATCTTATTACCGCTGTGTGTAAAATAAACGACTTATAGACGAACAAATATGATATATATAACCTGTAGTTATTGGGGCGAAACCACTGAGCACGATACCACTCGGTGCGAACACGTGATGGGGGCGAACCCAACCGTCACCAGAAATACTGGATTTTTACCGCTTGCCATTTTATCATCGGGCTCGAGATACAATGTGGCATTATGTACTTTGAAGTTTGTAGGCCTAGACATATTTCCTGACTATTTTTGCATTTCTTGGTATGTATGTACTGATATATTTATCCTGGTATACTGCATTTTTGACTTTTTAAAATTGTTATGTATTGATTTGTTGCAAACTTTGGAAAAATCTGAAAAATAAAGGATACATACCTGTCAACATGGCCAAAATTTTTCGGGGGAGAAAACGCGCGACGACCTTTTGCAAATACAAAAAGTCATCGCGCGTTTCACTGTTTTATAGAACAAAAATAATCAACAAGATAAAACTTTATTAATATTAATATTAACACCATCATTAATTCATAAAATTTACTGTTTATTCATACATTGTTTAGAAACTTGTACAATGTGAATTAATTTTGAAATTGTAAAATTTTATGTTCACTATCTATTCTGCCAGTCCATAAGAGCATCATTTAAATAATATTCATGGCAAATGTTGTAGTTTAACTTGGCAATTAGAAAAATTAATAAAGTTCTGCAGACAGTCTTGAAATTTTACATTTTGGTGTTCCTAGAATTAAAGATGCATATAGTTCCTGCTGTGTATTATAACGCGCGGTGACAAGGTTTCGCGTGTGTTATAGAAATTTGAACGTCGTAGATTTCTAATGGATTTCATAAGGAAAATTACACTGAATGTAAATATTGAACGATAACATTTGCGTGAAAATGCACTAGTAGGTTTCCAAAACCGGTGGAATGTGATGAAAAGCGAGCAAATAATGACCGTGAAATATGAAGTTTTAATACGGTCTGGTTATGAATATGGCCGAGGCATATAGTGTTTGTCATGTCCGTCTCCTGTCCTTCCGTCACACTTTGCGTTTAGCTCATTGAAAGAGACTACAAATTATTGCAACTGGGTCAACATTTTTGACCTTGACCTTTCCTTTGACCATGACCTCACTTTTTTTAAATTAGTGTAGCTCAATTTTAAACATACCATTCAAGATGGTACGTGTTATTAAACTCCACACGTTGTAGCTACAGATCTGTAGCTCTCTGGTTGAAAAAAATCGGATAGACAAACCAGAGAGGTTTGTCTATCCGATTTTTTTTTCAATCAGAGAGCTACAGATCTGCAGCTACACACGTTGATGCATACTGATGAGAATCTTCAACTGCATTACCATTTTTGAGCTTGACCTTTCTTTTGACCTTGACCTAAAAATGTGTTTTTCTCAGTTTTAAAGATACCATTCAAGATATTGTTATCAAACTTCGTACGCTGATACATACTGAAGAGAGCTATTCAACTGCAAGAATATTTTTATTTTAAACTCAGCCTTTTCCTTTGATCTTGACCATATTTTTCTTAAATTAGTTTTTTGCTCATTTTTAAAGAAACCATCTAAGATATTTTTTTTATATCAAACTTCATTAGCTGATGAGAGCTATTCAAGTGATTTAAACAATTTAACTGCATCAACATTTTTACCTTGACTTTCATTTGACATTGACCTCACTTTTGTGTTTTAAAGAAACCATTCATAATATTTTAATTATTAAGTTCTTATGCTGATACATACTGATGAGAGTTTTTCAACTGCATCAACATTTTTTGACTCTGGCATTTCTTTGACTTCACTTTAAAGAAATAAGGTGCCAAACTTCATATACGGATTCATATACTGAAACATACTGATGTTAGCACTTCAGCTGTATCACTATTTAAGATATTCTGATCAAAGAGGGTGTTGCAGTTCTTTTGTTATTTTCCCTAAATGTGTAGCAGATTAAAAGAACCCCGGTTCCGAGGCCTATGCAAACACACACACAAAATTGGATTTTCGTGTTTGGGCAAAGGACATTTCCTCCATTTTTGCTCGTCCAATTTGTTGTATATTTGTAATATTTTATGACCCCCACCCCACCCCCTCTTTCAATTTGTTTCCAATGTCAATGTCTGTAAAGACAAAAATAACTAGTTATGATATTCAGATTATGCACGCAGTGTCGAATTAGCGAATGATGAAAGAGGGAGTGGCAGTTTCGGGTCTGTGTAGGGACCCACAGCCACAATAAAAATTGATTTATTAAATCTTATGTTTATTTTGGAGTCAAAAAAGAGGGGGGGGGGGTCAGACCTATCACAGCTTATAAGACTTTTCTGATGAGTGGGAATATTTACGGGGTCATTCATAAACAACCCCCCCCCCCGCACAACATACAAACATATGTACGTCATATGTGCATTATATCTTCCACATGAAAGATTTCCTACTTTGTCTATCCAGAAAACGACTCTATTTTGAATAAAATTTAACAACCAGTGAGTATGAGAGATGTTTATTCGAGCTTGCCGTTAAGATTTGCACTAAACGTTATCGTAATATTTCTTTTACATTTTATTTCTCTTTCCGTGGTTCAATAAGATATCAAATATTGCCCCCCCCCCCTAGTCATAACCTTTTTACTACAGAAATGTTCATTCAAGTTCACATCCTCACTTTTTGTGAATGTAATTAATTTAGTAAGTTAGTGTAAAAAAAATAGTACTGAAAGATGTTGAAGTTGAAACTTATCCCCCTGAATCAAACAATTGTTCTCTTTTTGTGTTTTATCCCCCTCCTGCATGAATCAAACAACTGTCTTCTTTTTGTGTTTTTGCTTGTCAAATACTTTTCAAGTTCGTTTACCCCCTCCCCCTTTTCAAATTCGATTCTAGGTGACTGCTATGCTAGCGATTTTCGTAAATAAGAGATGAGCATGACAAATTCAACTTTTATTGAATAGTGGGGGGTTGAATGTGTACAAGATATATCGTTTATGATAAAATTTTTGCATTTTAAATCATTTAATCCAAAATGATAAATTCAATTTACCGTTCCGTTCCGTTTTCCGTTCCGCGTTTTAGCAACACCCGATATTTCACTAACCCAAACAGCTTGACAAAAATGTGTTGCTGCAATGTTGCCGCAATATAGCGGCAATATTGCTGCAATAATTTTACTTTGGTAAGGGTTATCGGAAGGAACGCAAGGCCGTTACTACCATTGAGGCAAGTGAGGCAAATGCCTCACAAAATTTTTTTTTTGAAAAGTGAAAAAGTTTTACATTGTACTTCTGTGTGTCTTCGTACTAGATTAATATTTTCAACTTTTATTTTCATTTCTGTAAATCCTTCATCTAACCAGATGCCTCATTTTCATTTAGAGCGCATGTAAAATTTAATTCAAAATGTTTATTTTGTAAATTTTTCGATTATTTTCTCATTCATATTGAAACACTTATGGAGGGTTGTAAGTTTCAAATCTGTACTGGGCTTGCAGGATCATTGAAGATGACTGGACAGTGAGAGGTCTTTTTTGTGTCATCACTTACTGTGACATAGGATCTCGGTTTTACGGTCTCATTTGAAGGACCTGTCTCTACATCCCGCAGTGGGATTCGAACCCCTGATGTAAGGATCCAGAGGGGGGGGGGGGGGTCTAATAATTATATACTGAAAATAAATGAATACCTTGAAATCTGCTTTTTGGTATTATAATAATCAAACATTTATGATAAACACGGATGTCTTTACCAAAATTGTAAATTGTGTTGTCCCATGATCAGGACAGGGTTCCTGTGTGGTATCTCTCCCGGGGCTCTAAAATTTTTGACCTCTTGACCTTGAAGTTTCTTGAAAATGAACTGTAATATGAAGGCATCAGAGTGTCATAAAAATATCTTGTTTACATTGTCAATGCCCTATCCCATGAAAAAAGGGGACATATTTGTTTATAAATACAGGTCTGTCAGCATGTCCCTTGGTTGAAAGAACAAGTGCTGTTCAGTCAGTATCTAGAAAATTCTTTGTTGACTGCATGACATCAAAAGTAAATGACCCTATTGATTTGAGGTCAAGAGTCAGAAATCAGCCAGAATATACTCATTTGATGATTTCTACTAATTCGTACATAGTTCATCAGTATATCACGCAATAACAAAGGAAATTTTCAAAGAATGAATGCATTTCATTATATTTTGTATACCGGTACTCAATAGAGCCCCATCTTAACACCAGAACCCCTTAACCAGGGGCCATGAAATTCACGAACCTTCCTCATCATAACTTTGTACATAGTTTACTTGTTTATTAACCAGGAGAAGAGAAGATTTTCATGGAATTAATGCTTTTTCACTATTTTATCATTAGAGCCCCATCCCAATACCAGAACACCTGACTTAGAGGCCAAGAAATATAATTTTGATAGAGGAAACCTTCCTCATCATAACTAGGCATTTAGTTTGTTTTCATTCTAACCAGGAGCAGAGGATTATGTTTTCAAAAAATTCATGCATTTTACAATATATAGTTTCAGAGGGTTTCAATGAAGAAGCTGAAAATGTTTAAATGTGTCATTAATAACACATGACAGACGAAGACAAACGAAAACAGATAGCAAAAGGTCATCTGAGTAAATTAAGGTGACCTTAAAATGTTGATGCCCAATAAATACGAAAATAACATAATGGTAAGCTTGGGTGCATATAGAATATTAAAATTTATTCAAATTTCTCTAAATGTATACAGATATGTATTTTTCAAAACAGTGTACTATATAATTATTATTATTGTCATATGGGAAACAGACTGCCTCACTAAAAAAAGATAATTTAGTTACACAATAAATATACATGACAATGTAAGAAGATAAATGTAAAATAATTTCACTTGAACATTTTAATTTACAATATGATATATTTCTAATGTAAGTAATAACTTGTTAAAATTGGTAATCATGGAAATTATTCATTTGTAAATGTTGTATGGTGCATTCTTAACATATGCCTTCTCAAAGAGCGTTTATGCATTACCATATTGCACTTCTCACAGGCAGTCCACATGAGTCCTTTGTGGTGGGCAATATGAGCTGAAAGAGAACTTCTGGAGAGAGATTTTCCACAAATGTCACATATGATTAGACCAACAGGTTTTTTCTTTTTTAAATGACCACTCTTGTTCTCCATGTTTTCACTCTTCTGACCATGTACATTTAATTTGTGCTTTTCATATCGCAACCTCCTACAAAAGCCTTTGCCACAAATATTGCAAACCCATGGCAAAATGCAAAGTTTTTCTTTCATACTCAAACCGCTATGGGTTTTGTGCCTTATCTGATGAAGTCGCAAAGAAGACGTGCCTGTGTAGAATTTCCCACAAATCTCGCACAGGCTCTTTCTTGAGGGATCGTGGGAATACATGTGAAAAAATCTTGCCATCCGACTATGGAATCCCCTTCCACAGATTTCACAGAGAAATGGCTTCTCACCACTATGTATTCTCTTATGTTCTATGAGCTTCTGTTTAGACCTCAATTTCCTTCCGCATACATCACACTGAAACTTTGGAGGCTCATGTGTATTCTGATGTCTTTTAAAAACTTCTCTCAATTTGAATATTTTTGGACATTTATCACATGCAAATGTTTCTTTTGAGTGTGTAAGTTTGTGATGCCAAAGGGAAGAGGAGTACATGTAAGCCCGTTCACACTGATCACATTTATACAATTTTGCAATTTTAGAATCACAACTCGTAAAATGACTCACACCATCTAAAATAATTTTATTTCTTTGGTTTCCTTGTTTGCTTTGCTTATTCTTTCCACACTTTTTACAGCCAGAACCTACAATACTTGGTTGCACAGGGCCTAAAATCATTTCATTTCCCTGTTTCTCTTGCTCCATCATGGTTGCTGCCTTCTCTTTTGGCTTGTTCCCTGACTGATGACACTGATTGCATAACAACTCTTCTGGGAGTGGTACTTCTTTCAAAGTTTTTTTCCCAACTTGTTTCCCACAAGAAACACAACAATACCATACAAAAGCACAACTGCTGTTCTTTTTATGTTTTTCATACCTCTCCAAATTTGGTAATACTATTCCACATATCCAACATTTTGGTATTTTTGTTCGAATGACTCGAAGAGTTTTCACGGAATTTGCATCACTCTCATAGGTTGGTAAATTAACCTCCTCCATTCCATCTTTTGGTTTCTTACAATCTATACCATGGATACACATCAGATGATGTAATGCATAAATTTTAGAAAAGAAAATCTCTTCACAATACCCACATTTAATGGTTTCACTTTGGACTGTTAGTATGTTGTGCTGTCGAATGTGTTTCTCTAGATCTAATGAATCACAAAAAGCCTCATCGCAAATTCCACACTTGTAAAACTTGAAGCCAGTTTCATTCATTTTTTCTTTGCTACGACTGTCTGTTAAATCTTCCTTTTGGGCTTTCTAAAAAGAAAAAAAGGAAATAATTTCACTTGTCTTTAAGCCAATTTATGAATTAAACAATGCGTGAACCATGTGAACATGATGAATACTCTATAACTGTCTAGATGTATCATGATTTTATTATTAAAAATCTAAATAACTGTAAATCACTTTTTAGCTCATCTGAGCCGAAGGCTCAAGTGAGCTTTTCTAATCAAAATTTGTTCGTTGTCTGTCGTTGTCGTTGTTGTCGTCGTAAACTTTTCACATTTTAATCTTCTTCTCAAGAACCACTGGGCCAATTTCAACCAAACTTGGTAAAAAGTATCCTTGGGTGAAGGGGATTCATGTTTATTCAAATGAAGGGCCAGACCCTTTTCCAAGGGGAGATAATCATGAATAAGAGAAAAATTAATTGGATTTTTAAAAAATCTTCTTTTCAAGAACCACTGGGACAGAAAAGATGAAACTCATATGGAATCATCCTCAGGTAGTGTAGATTCAAGTTTGTTCAAATTATGACCCCCAAAGTTAGGGTGGGGCCAAAATGGCTGATCAAAGTTTTACATAGGAATATATAGGAAAAATCTTTTTCTCAAGAACCACTGGGCCAGGAAAGATGAAACTCATATAGAATCATCCTCAGGTAGTTTAGATTCAAGTTTGTTCAAATCATGACTCCCAAGGGGTAGGGTGGGGCCAAAATGGCTGATCAAAGTTTTAGATATGAATATATAGGAAAAATCTTCTCAAGAACTACTGGGCCAGGAAAAATGAAACTCATGTGGAATCATCCTCAAGTAGGGTTTGTTCATATCATGACCCCAGGAGGTAGGGTGGGGCCAAAATGGCCCATCAAAATTTTACAAAGGGATATTTAAGGAAAATCTTTAAAAATCTTCTTTTCAAGAATCTTTGAGCCAGGAAAGATGAAACTCATGTGGAATCATCCTCAGGTAGTGTAGATTTTAGTTTGTTCAAATCATGACCCCGAGCAAGGGTTGGGCCAAAATGGCCGATCAAAATTTTACAATGGAATCTATTGGAAAAATCTTTTAAAATCTTTTTCTCAAGAACCAATGGGCCAGGAAACATGAAACTCATGTGGAATCATCCTCAGGTAGTGTAGATTCAAGTTTGTTCAATTCATGACCCCCAGGGGTACGGTTGGCCCAAAAAGGGCGATCAAAGTTTAACATGGGAAAAATCTTTAAAAATCTTCTTCTCAAGTACCACTGGGCCAGAAAAGATTGAGGGGGGACCTATGTCAAAAAAGTCTTTGTGTGAAATTTTCAAAACTTTGACATTTCTTTCCTGACCACTTCCTTTTCATTTTTAGGTATTAAAAACAATACCTTTATATGCTTATTTTTACACAGGAGCACGTGCAAAAACAGTGTGAAATGCTCAAAATTGATTATTTTCAGACATTATTGTTCTACTCCAAATATGCACTAAAAAAAACCAAAAATGTCAAAACACATTCAAAATCAACATGTATTTAATTCATATTACTTGTATCTTTAAAAAGAAGGCAAATTCATTGTAATTCATCTTGCATGAAAAATAATAAGGAGCACAATGTAGGTATCACCCCGTTTTTCTTGTCGTATTTTTTACAATTCCGACATGCATAACAGGTAATATCTTAAAAAGTCTTTGAGCAAAAATGTTGCAATTCATATTTCTTTAAAGAAAAGACCTCTCTCTTTATTTTAGCAAAGAAAAAAGTATACCTTTATGATAAAATAAAAAGAGAAATATGACGTTTTCTTTTATTTTCTAACTCTTTTGTCATAAATATTGACCTTTCTGCACAAAAAAAGGTATGTTAGCACTGACAAACATCTGAATATTATAAAACTATTTTGCAAAAAAATGAGTATTTTGTTTTGTAAGAAATAATTTAAACAAATAAACTCTTTTCTTCTTCTTCATTCTAACCATTCTGCCCCCCTTTCCCCGTCAACAACCAACACCTAATAGAACCTATAGGAATGACTTTATACAATAAATCTACATACACTAATAAATCAATAAGTAAATATAGGTACAAGTACATTTCTTAATTTTTCTTAGTTTTATCCAGAAAATACAATTAATGGTAATCATAAATTATCAAACATATTTACCTTATCTAAGCCGCTGTCTTTGCTGAATTTTAGCTTAAATATATATATATTTTTTGCATTTTTATATTAGCATATCATAGAGGTATTTCTTTACAACTGAAATTGCTACGAATTATCAACCAAAGGAAGAGAATGCTAATATTCATAAACTCCATAAATCAAATTAAACTGTTTTAAATGATGAAAAAGTTTTCTTTTTGTAAACTGTGTACGTTATCGATTAATAACAATGTTGTGCCTATAGGCAAAAGTCAGAGGGGAAAAACAAACGTCACTTATGTGACATCACATAACGCTGCTTTGTCGTAGAACGACATAGGTCCCCCCTTAAACTCAAGACATGTAGAATCATCCTCAGGTAGTGTAGATTCAAGTTTGTTCAAATCATGACCCCCGGGGTAGGGCGGGGCCAAAATGGCCGATCAAAGTTTTACAAAGGAACATATAGGGAAACCTTTTAAAATCTTCT
>PRKT01000298.1:273498-293379 GCA_003671525.1 Saccostrea glomerata | reverse complement strand
CCCAGTTTACTTTCAGTTCTAATCTGATCTGTGTTTTTTCTAGGGATGTCAAAATTTTTATTTTCCTTAGTCGAACATTCGATTGCATTATTCGAACGATAGTCGACTATTCGGAACATTTTTTCATAATAAAATCTTGATTTCCGTTTCACTTTCGTTTGCATAGACTATGCAAGAGTTATCCTTCTTGGTTTATGCATTACGTATGCTTTTGACAGATATTCACAGGCACTTGACTTGTAGCTATTATGTTCACATAAAATTATATTTATTTAGTTTAAATATGCATCAAACACTACCAGCAAATATTTTTTTAAACTCATTTAAATAAAATAAGATAAACACAGCATCTACACGTCAGGTGCCCGTGTGACATTGTTAATACCTATTACCGTATTAACTTTAAAAAACAATTAAATGTCCTAGCTTACAACACTACAATGTATGCGTGTTTTTATAAAAGTAATTATTAAATTATCAAAACGTGTCGATCTCGGCTACCGTATGTGAACCTTTGAATATTACTAAAATAACAATATCTTGGATACATGGAATGTAAAATCTAATTAACTGTGTTTTCACTATAATTCTACAAACAAAACCCAGCACAGTGATTCATAATTTATCAGAAAAACAATTGTTATTGACAATTATCGGATTATAGAAGAGCATTTATGCATTTATAGTTTGATAATGAAAAGTCAACATCTTTTGTTCAGGAAAATAGTTTTGTCAACAACCTCTGAAGACAGACGATTTCTCAATTTTGTGACGAGTAATCCCGCCGAAAAAAATATGAAATAGAATCGGACTGAGTAGCGGACAGATTTTTTGGCGAACGTGTGAAAAATTCTCCAACAGTTGACTGTGCCTCATCGTCCAATTTATTTGGGTGAAGATTTGTAAGATGGTATCGCATATTGGAAGTAGTTCCGCAATAGCTTAATTATTACAGCTTCGCATAATGTACATTTTAGTTTTTTCATCAACGTTTCGCTTAAAAAAATTCCACACGGTTGATTTCGGTGGTGGCTTTTTCAAAACTGAACTGAAAATCTATGAAACCTAGACCTAATTGGGGGTTTGATTTTTCTGAAAGGTTTTTACGCAGTGAATAATGTTTAGCAATGACTTTGTAAAGAAAGATAGCCCATGAACTTTTTCATAATTTTTTAATCAAGAGTTATAGCGCTTTTTTTTCTCGTATTTTATTTAGTCGATAGTCGGTCGCATTATTCGATAGTCGGTCCTTTCGACTGACAGTCGAATAGTCGACTATTCGTTGACATCCCTAGTTTTTTCCTAGCCAATTGCTCAGGTAAGCGATGTGGCCCCTGGGCCTCTTGTTATTTATACATTTAATAGGGAATGGGTACTTTGTTCAATTTTTGCATTATTACATGCACTGTTAAATTATCAATGTGCTCGCAAAAAATTCATTTCAGTTTGAATTTGTATTCTTTAAGATTATAAAGATCAAAAACTTCAATTCGTGACAATTTTGTCTTGCTTTAATAAATGAAGTCATCTACTATAATTTCGGTGTAAAACTATTTTGATAAACGTTTCTGGTTCTGCCCTACCTCTGGGGTCCATGATATTTGAACAAACTTGAGTCAGTGTTTTTGGTATTTTCTGGATAATATACTTAAGGACATTCGCAACATACCTTACCTACTGATAGATTTCCAAGATATTCCAAATTTAACTTATAATATAATTACATGCTCATAGACAAAAAATCAGCATGCCTTACGAGAGGTTTTGAAAAGATATCGAACTTTGAAAATTTTTGCATTATTCAAATAAAAATGTATAAAAAGTATAAAACATAAATTTCAGATTTTTTTTCTTCAAAAATTGATTTAGAAGAGGTGTACAAATCCATTCATAGACATTAAAAATACTGTACACAGGTCCTTCATTTAGTGGAACTCTTCAACTCCAGGGGAGAACCCATAAAAGTTGCATATGAACTTAATTCTAGAAAACTTAGGTTTTAATAGCTAGTGGATTTTCTTCATATCTTCCAATGTAAAAAATTAAACTAAGTTAACATACATAGATGCCCTAATCTTAACTGGTAAACTTTAATTTTTTAATAATTCATTTTACCTTGAGGGTTGGATTGATTAAATATTGTTTAACATCCCTTGTGAGAATTTGTCACTCATATGAAGACGCCACCACTTGCCGGTATGGAGCAGCAGCTGCCAATTTTTACCTATACTAGGCACTTAAAGCCATTGAGCCAGCATCGTGACACAGGACCTTGATTTATACAGTCTCTTCCAAAGGACCGGTCTGCTTGTCTCACAATGGAATTCAAATTGCTTGAGGGTTTGAGAATGTATATCTAATTGCAGTGGTCATCCGCGTGGCACAGTGGTAAAATCGTCTGCCCTAGAGTTGCAAAGTAAGGAGTCAATCCTTAGGTTGCGGGTTTGAACCCCACTGCGGGATGTGGAGACAGGTTCTTCTGATGAGACCATATAAATTGAGGCCCCATGCAGTAGGTGCTGGCATGAAAAAGATCCCTCACTGCTCAAAGGCCCTGAGTGCCGAGCATAGGACAAAATTTGTTGCCCTCCACCGGCAAGTGGTGGTGTCTCCATATAAGTGAAAAATTCTCGAAAGGGATGTTAAACAAAATACAATCAATCTATCTGCAGCCCTTAGATATTCTTATGTCTCCTATAATCTATTGTGCAGATCAGTTTTCAGGCACTTATCCAAGAACTATAATGCTGTACTGTACTTCCATATGTTGAATACATTGAATATACACTGAACCTTCTCTTGTGCACTCACTTCAAATCAACAAGGTTTGTCTATAGCTATTACTCATACAACCTTTCTAATTGTTAACAACGTCATACAGGTATTGTACGAGGGGCATTTCAAAAGTCCTGAGAACTGTTTAATAAAAAATTAACCATTTCACGGAAATTATTGAGTTTGGTATCATTGGAAAGAGCAGTAAAATACACACATATTGTGATGTCACTTTATAATTTCTATGACGTAATATCTCCAAAAATGACGCCAGAATATAGAATGTTTAGCATACTGAAAACTCGCCTTTTTATCCACATGGCACAGTTTTAAAGGTGCCGCCAAAGGCTTATTTGAAAATATATTTCAAAGAAAATTTTCATTTGCAAAGAAGTTGAGTAGGACTATGTTACTATTTATCAACAATACTATATTTCATTGTTTTGTTCGTTTACTAGCGCGGTTTATGTCCAGTTATGCTATCATCGACATTCATCCAAGATTTTAAGTTACATGATACGACTGTATTTTCGGTCTTTTATATAGTTCTCCATTGTATGAAATAAAACATTTTCTGTATAAAACTAAAGTATATTAATGCAATTCTCAACAAATATATTTTGAGTAACAGTACTCTTACCGTTTACAAATAAAATGTACAAAAGTCTTGCCCTTGACTTATTTCGGTACGTATTTTTTCTCATTAATTCAACTTTGGCGCCCCAAAACTCACTACTGCTTTTGACTTTTGACTCCAAAAAAGGTTTATATGTTACACAGACATGTAGAATCTTATTTAATTTCCATGAATTAATTTTTGCGAATATGTGGAGGTACGGTGGGGTTACAACTGCGCCCGCGCCATTTTGGATTTTACGAGAAAATATGGGGCACACTAAACTTAACTTCTCTTGAGCCTTCATTGATACCACAAATATGGTTAAAACACCTGACGAATTGATGCCATGAAATGAAGTCATGAAATGAAGTAACACGATCGTCTATTTTTCTTTGATTGCCAACTTTGCATTATTCTCACAGTTGGGTCTGTTTTACGCAATATTTTGAGCAAGATTCGATAAAAACTTGCGATGTTTGACAATCGCTTAAACCATTTCAGAACAAGAAGATTTCTGAAATACACCACCATATGATAGATTGCAGTCTGTGTAAAGATTCTACCAACTGTCATTTACGTCCGATAGCTTGCACTCGAGTAATCAGCAAAAGTTGTTTTTAAAATTTTACACTGATGAAATAATGTCTTTTGTTACGTCATTATTATGGTCAGTATTGTAAGTATGCGGAAGTTTGACGTCATTATCGGAGTTATTACATCATAAAAATTATAAAGTGACGTCACAATATGTGTGTAATTTTCTGCTCTTTCCAATGATACCAAACTCAATAATTTCCGTAAAACGGTTAATTTTTTATTAAACAGTTCTCAAGACTTTTGAAATGCCCCTCGTATGTACAGTGGTTTCCCCCCCCCCCTCTCCCTTTTTCACCCTTTCAGCCCTTATTGGAAGTGGATTTATTTTTCAAATACGTTAATTACAAAACCACAGCATTTATTTATCTCTTAAGGCAACAGTATTCCAGCATATTTGAAATAGGGAAAACTTGCTTGCTGCAAGTGTTCAAGAGTGAAAATAACAGGTGATAAATACTGTACATGTTCAAAATAGGACTGGGGACTGGGGGCTTCAAATATTAGCCACTTTGGTACAGAAATTATGCTCTTATATAAATTCAAGATTGCCATTAAGAATTCACTTATAAATAGAATATATGGCACAAACGTGTGTAACGATAATTCATGATGATGCCAACAACTCCAGTCCTTATCCATTGATTTCACAAAACTTTAAACATGCCAAAATGCCCAAATTATATACACAAACAGTAACCATATATGTACAATGTGTACAATATTAAATACTTACACTTACTGCAACAAGACAATTTTCAACACTTTCGTCCCCATTTATAGAGATAGAAGGCTGGGCTTCATCAACATCTGAGCTTTCCTCTATTTTCACTTGAACATTTTCCAGTTGTGGTGATGGATCCAAGTTTGGGACTGGTGGTGGATCCCCTTTCTTAACAGGTTGAAGGATGACCGAAAAGCTCTGTTCTGTAACCTCCACATCTGCTGGATATAGTGTTTTTGAATTGTTCCCAGGTAATGTTTTGTTATTAACAAGCTGATTCAGAGTAACACCATTTTGAACACTGCTATTCAGATTAATCAAAATGCTTTGATTACTGACCATTGCATGGTTCATACCATTTGTGTTAGCATCAGCATCTGTAGTACTGTGGCGCCGAGCCGTGGTATTTAATGCTTTTTCTGTGTTCACATTAGGCTCTGGTAACTGGAACATTCCAGAGTTGTTGGTGTTGAATGTAGTCTGAGAAGCCTGCTGAATCCCCAGATCGTTCATGTTCACACAAGACTTAGTGATCTGCTTGGTTAGAAAGATTTTGTGCACCTTGAGCCTACTTCCAGTTGTTGGAATCTGAAGCTGTTCATGTTCACATCGGCCTGAATGACCTTCATTTAGAAGGCTGTTCACACAAGTTTTGGCAGGGTAGACTGAAAGCTTATCGAATACTATACAAGGTCTCTAAACGATCACTTAGTTTTAATGTAGTTTTGCTTGGAATCTTTGATAGACCACAATATGAAGAAAGAAAAGTACTTCTGAATCACCTGCTGCATCCTCAACTTTGTTCATCTTTACATGTAGTAGCCATTATCTTGTTAAATTTGAATAAATGTAATTTAAGTCTCTCAGGTTTATAGAGTATTGGTTATGAATACGATGAAGGCCAAACTTTTGATTAAATCAACCATTTCCTTGTGTTCCTCTCCCGGTGCCAGGATCCATGGTAAATATCAGAACCCAGTCTCAGGAAATGGACAGCGTTAGATTGCATCAGGAATTTCAATATCACACCAGGGAAGACAATCCCAAAACTGAAAAATGAAATAATATACAATACAGTAAAACATGGTTAATACAACAAACATATGAATTCACCCTTGCAGTCAAGTGATATTCAATCCCTTTGGGTTTTCAACATATTCTAAACTAACAATTGATATAAACACATGATAAAGAATTACACTTAATTGCACGTAGCTGGCAATTTGCTTCAAAAATGTTTTACAAAAGTACTTTTGCAACACTTGCATAAAAGAAGATTAATTCTTTAAATATTTTCGATAATGTATTAAATATGTTTGATGAAAAGTAATCACACAGTGAACATGGTGAAAATTCATTCTTCATGTACATATTAACTTGTGTCCTATTAAAAATGCTATTAAAAGTAAGAATGTGTCTCAAGGACTATAGCCCTCCTCTCAACTACAATTTCTGGGATGTCTCATATCAATCAGTGCATGTGTATATCTAGAGGGAAGGGGGTGGGGGTGTCTAGACCCCCAGGAAAAAGTTATCAAATCCCCTCAAAAACGCAGACCTGCGTTATGTTTATCTGAAAAGTCATAGTCATGATGATTTAGAAGTCAACAACTAGTACCCCTGGTCTGATAACCAGAAACGCACGATGTATTTATTCTGAAATATTATCTAGGCCTACTCACAAATCTTAGCTTGAATATGCCTTCTATCATTAAAAAAATCATTTCATTCATTTATAATCTGTGTTTTGTTGTATTTTATAATTCAATAACATATCACTGCACAAATTTTAAATACCACTTGCTACACATGTACACATATGCTACATATTATGCCAGTACACTAAACATGCTTAATGAATAAAAAAAAAATTCACACGTTTAGCATGTTTAAAGAGACTGGGTGGTCGTGGTCATGCATTTTTAGACTATTTCCATCTCCTTTAGAAGGAGAGCTCCACATAAAGATATACAAAAATGATAAAATTTTAAAACAAATATGTATGAAATTTTTCATTGTCAAAGTTGTCAGCTAAACATATTATATCTTAAAATCTATGTTATATCTGGTGGTTATTTTTTTGTTAATTTGTTGACCTCCCAGCCTCCTTTAAGCTGAAAAACAGTTTTGAATTTCTATCTAATTTATTTCTTCCTACCAGCATCCTTTTATTTAGCTGCAAAACTGTAGCTCTCCGAAAAAATTGAAGGACCGTAGAGCTACATTGCCACACAATATTTAAAAACTGTATACAGTGGACCCTCAGATATCCGGACCCCAGATATCAGGATGCTTCAGTGTCCCGAGGATTTTTCATTGGGACGAAATTTTAAAATGTTATATAATATAGTGTCTTGTTTAACTGGTGATTCAGGTATCCAGACACTTCACATATCCGAACAAATTGACTGGGAACCAAAGCATCCGGATAAATGAGGCTCCACTGTATTAATTAAGCATTGAATTCATATTTTTGGATGTCTTCGGTCCTATAACACACCTGGCCATGCCGACAAATTGAATACCACGCGTTAGCGCAGTATGATAAATTTGTCGGCACGGCCAGGTGTGTTATAGGACCGAAGACAGCCAAAAATATGAATTCAATGCTTATATTTACATTCTCTAATTTTCCTTCTTCATAATTGCTTATTTCGTTAACATTTAATGTGAATTTAGCGCCCTTCAAAACTATCGTGGTTAATAGACGTAAGAGCCGTTTGTGACGTCAGATGACGTTAAGTGACGTTGCAAAGTAAAATTACGCAAACAAACATTGCGATTAAAAAAAGTGACAAATTAATTCTTAACGCACATTACGTTAATTTCTACGTTAATTTTTCAGGGTTGTAGTTTTTCATTAAATTGAAATAAAACATTTCACATTTTGGTGTTTCTAGAGTATTGAAAATGCATATAGTTCCTACTGTGTATTCTAACGCGCGGTGACAAGGTTTCGCGTGTGTTATAGAAATTTGAACGTCGTGGATTTATAATGGATTTGATAAGGAAAATTATACTGAATGTAAATATTTGCCCATAAAATGTGCGCTCGATTCTGGATTGATTTCTCCAAATTCTTACCTCAATTGCAAAAAAGTTTCATTTTTTACCTTTCTTTATATTCAATCATGTCTATTAAGTACTATTGTAGTTGACATCTGTAAGAAGTGCGTAGCCCTTAGACCAATCTATTTTGCAAACCAAAATGGCAGTATTAAACATAGGCAAAATTTTCAATTACATGTATCTCAATTTCAGGGCATGGAGGGCTATTAACAACAATTATAAGGAATATTTTGTTGTGGAAACAATGAAAGAACGCTTAATTAGAGTAATATTTTGAAATGACAGTTTAAAAAACCTGGAGAATCAGCGCAATTTTTGTGAGCAATAATTATACACTTTTTTCAATGGGTGGCATTGTAGCTCTCCAGTCTGTCAAATTATTTTTTCGGAGAGCTACAGACTCAGTACAGATCTGCAGCTACCTTTCAGTTTCAGTGAAAAATCAGGCTACAAATCTGATCATAGTGAACATTTAATACGTTTTTCAGTAACTATCACAAAATGTTGAAATGGTGTAGATTATTCATAGATCTATCACTATTAAGCCAATTAGGCTATTGATGATCGTTCACGCCTGGCGGTGGCAAAAGAAACATGCAACTGTTGCATAAACAGACCACAGCGAATTATGTAGAAAAGAAATAGCACTACTTCTCAAATTCTACCATATCATTCGAATACCGATACAGTCCAAGACCTCTCTGCTAAAGTAAAATCGCAAAATACAGGGATTCTTACCAAAAATGTACAAAAGTCTCGTCGACTATTTACATTGTATCTCGAACCCGATGATAAATATTCCTTGTCTTGGGTATTATTTTGTGAATCTATCAAACAAAAGAAACACACAGTTTAAAGGTACTTGGACACAGATTTGAAGTTAATATTTTCTCATTTTTTCTGTATTATATCACAAATTATATATTTAAATAGCATTTCACACAAAAATTAATTAAAAATCTTATTTCGCTTAAAAGTTATTAAAACTTAAATTTTTTGGCGGGTTTGATTGACACATCCTTGCACTTTCACAAATTTTAACTTTATTCTCAATCCTCAGGAAAAGTGGCAATTTTGATGTGTTTTAATGAGAAATATTAAAACTTTTATCAAGAAAAAAAATTGTTATTTTGAGTAGAAATGTTAGAAACCTTCACAAGTATCGTCATTCCGAACTAAGAGATAGTTTAGCAAATCGAGCATACTCGTGTTATGTACACAGTTTTTGTAAACAGGGCTCGAGTTAATTCTGTTATTGTTTATATTTAGAATTCACCGGGTGCGTTCAATCGTCATAGTCTGCTTACCACAACTGCACGGACTGACAATATATTGTGTGTTTATTTGGCTTTCGAACGTGTCTACTCTGAATTTTCTGGATTATAGTATTAATATTTTTCATTTATACAAAAACGAAATTGCCACTTTTCCTAAGGATTAAGAATAAAATTAAATTTGTGTGAGTGTAACGATATGTCAATCAAACCCGCCGAAAAATTTGAAATTTCAATATCTTTTAAGCGAAATAAGATTTTTAATTAATTTTTGTGTGAAATGCTATTAAAATATATATGTCGTAATATTATAGAGAAAATAATAACTTCAAATCTGTGTCCAAGTACCTTTAAAAGGTGTGGAAGTCAGTTTAAAACAAGGAATACGTTTCTGAAGTTTCTGTGACAAGAAAAAGAGTCCTATTTTCGGGGAGGGGGTGTCGGGAATACGCTTTATTATAAATTTTAAAAATGTAAATTTATGAGTTTTCTTTACTGAAAAGAGGCTTTTCAACGTTAGATCCACCGTAAAACATCTTTGTTGCTGTTTCAAAGGACACTTCCATGTTTAACGTTAAACTAACTAGCATGCAGCAGAAGATATTCAGTGATTATACATATTTATTAAGTTATTTAAAATACGTGTACTTTTAAAATCTTCACTGAAATATATTATTTAATGGAGTAAATCATTTATTTCATAAATAATATCAATGCAATTTTTTTTAAATGAAATTCATATTTTGCATTTTTATATATTCATATAATTTTTTTTATTTCCCACCAATTCATTCAATCTTTTTTTTTAAATAGCTTTTTTTAGCATTGCTTAACTGAGAAAAAGACTTTCTACAAGTTTACTTGTTATGATATGTGTGTAAAACACTATGCACATGGTGGCAACAAAGTCCCGAAAACTATTTTGGCATATAGTTTACAGTCAAGGTCACAAATTCATTGATCTTAATGTCATTTGAAAGAATTAATTAGTGGAGTATACATGTACAAAAAATGAAGTTTGTCTCTTTTATGGAAAGATCGAATTGAAGAGAGCTATTTTTAGCATATATGTCAAGGTCACAAGGTCATTGAACTTGGTGCCTTTTGAAAGAACTTTATTAGTGAAGTACGCATACCAAATATGAAGTCTCTATCTGTCGAGGTTAAAAAATTTAAAACGGCAAAGGTAAAAGTTGACAACATGCAGACAAACAGATAAACAGACAAAAACAATATACGCCCCGGATCCATCGATCTGGGCGCATAATAAATTTTCGTTGGCATCAATTTTCGTGGATTTTGTAAAACAGACGCTATTGAGGATACATAATTTCGTGGATAAAAGCATTGCCTATACAAATGCATGCTTAATTCAATGAACATTAAAATTCGTGGAACCCCAAAACGAAATACTCGAACAACGAATATTGATGAAACCACGACGTCAACTACTCTCATGAGCTTCAATTAAGCATTGAATCCATATTTTTGGATGTCTTCGGTCCTATAACACACCTGGCCGTGCCGACAAATTGAATACCGCGCGTTAGCGCGGTATGATAATTTGTCGGCACGGCCAGGTGTGTTATAGGACCGAAGACATCCAAAAATATGAATTCAATGCTTATATTTACATTCTCTAATTTTCCTTCTTCATAATTGCTTATTTCGTTCATCTTAAATGTGATTTTAGCGCCCTTCAAAACTGTCCTGGTTATTAGATGTAAGAGCCGTTTGTGACGTCAAATGGCGTTAAGTGACGTTACAAAGTTAAATTACGCAAACAAACATTGCGATGAAAAAAGTGACAAAATAATTCTTAAGGCACATTACGTTAATTTCTACGATAATTTTTCAGGGTTCTAGTTTTTCATTAAATTGAAATAAAACATTTTACATTTTGGTGTTCCTAGAATTAAAGATGCATATAGTTCCTGCTGTGTATTATAACGCGCGGTGACAAGGTTTCGCGTGTGTTATAGAAATTTGAACGTCGTAGATTTCTAATGGATTTCATAAGGAAAATTACACTGAATGTAAATATTGAACGATAACATTTGCGTGAAAATGCACTAGTAGGTTTCCAAAACCGGTGGAATGTGATGAAAAGCGAGCAAATAATGACCGTGAAATATGAAGTTTTAATACGGTCTGGTTATGAATATGGCCGAGGCATATAGTGTTTGTCATGTCCGTCTCCTGTCCTTCCGTCACACTTTGCGTTTAGCTCATTGAAAGAGACTACAAATTATTGCAACTGGGTCAACATTTTTGACCTTGACCTTTCCTTTGACCATGACCTCACTTTTTTTAAATTAGTGTAGCTCAATTTTAAACATACCATTCAAGATGGTACGTGTTATTAAACTCCACACGTTGTAGCTACAGATCTGTAGCTCTCTGGTTGAAAAAAATCGGATAGACAAACCAGAGAGGTTTGTCTATCCGATTTTTTTTTCAATCAGAGAGCTACAGATCTGCAGCTACACACGTTGATGCATACTGATGAGAATCTTCAACTGCATTACCATTTTTGAGCTTGACCTTTCTTTTGACCTTGACCTAAAAATGTGTTTTTCTCAGTTTTAAAGATACCATTCAAGATATTGTTATCAAACTTCGTACGCTGATACATACTGAAGAGAGCTATTCAACTGCAAGAATATTTTTATTTTAAACTCAGCCTTTTCCTTTGATCTTGACCATATTTTTCTTAAATTAGTTTTTTGCTCATTTTTAAAGAAACCATCTAAGATATTTTTTTTATATCAAACTTCATTAGCTGATGAGAGCTATTCAAGTGATTTAAACAATTTAACTGCATCAACATTTTTACCTTGACTTTCATTTGACATTGACCTCACTTTTGTGTTTTAAAGAAACCATTCATAATATTTTAATTATTAAGTTCTTATGCTGATACATACTGATGAGAGTTTTTCAACTGCATCAACATTTTTTGACTCTGGCATTTCTTTGACTTCACTTTAAAGAAATAAGGTGCCAAACTTCATATACGGATTCATATACTGAAACATACTGATGTTAGCACTTCAGCTGTATCACTATTTAAGATATTCTGATCAAAGAGGGTGTTGCAGTTCTTTTGTTATTTTCCCTAAATGTGTAGCAGATTAAAAGAAGAATTTTTATGTCGCAGAAACTCATATTAATTTTTTTCAAATGCAACAATATATAAAGCACAACGAGAAACAATATTTGGAAGGTGTGTGTTGACTTCCAATTTGCCAATAAATCATGTGAAAATAAGTCTTACGGCAAAATATATCAGATTTTCCGTTTTTTATGTTCTGGAAAAGTGCCTCCTTGAAACAAAATAATTCTGGTATATACACAAAGAGGCAGGAATTTTCTTCAAAACTGCCATTTCCGATTTTTGTTTCAAAGAGGCACATTTTTGAAAAACTCAAAAATTGAATAAAAATTATTCTCCAAACGAAATGCAAAATGTGAATTTTAAATAACATCGCAGTTCAACGTGTCCGAAATGGTCTAGTGGATATGCTAGTGGGCTTCCAACTAGCACTTTTACCAGAGAATGGGTTCGAATCCTGGTATGGATCATTTTCGCATTTTTTTCCCCATATGTAATGGTAGTGCCATTAGTGAAATTATATATATTTTGAAAGAGAGGTGGGAGGGGGATGTCAAGAATTTAATTGAGTAATAACTAATCTAAATATTAAAAATGCAGGATTAAATTGTTTTCCTTGATTTGCTCTGATTTAAAACTAATGCTTTATTTGTTTTTCTTGGAAAATAAAGTTACTGTATTGTTTAAATAATATATTTTTAATTTTTTTTTACAAACTGTAGTTATTGCAATTAATTTTGGTCTCTTAGCTAATAGCCAAGATTTGATTTGAAACAATTAAAATGTCTTGGACGTAAAACCAACATTGTGATTATGGGACGCCGTTTTATTTCATGAAAAATATTTTTGCACGATGTCTACAGTATATTTTACAAAATGCTGCTTTAGCCATTGTGCCTTTTGTTGTTCCAACCTCTTTCGTGCAAAATGACGAAAGTGTTTTGCTGTATCAAGCAGGAAATACCCGCCGTAAACATAGTCTTCTACGTAGCTGTATCTATATTTAGACATAACGAGGGTATTTAAATGTCCTTCTCGATATATAGGGAATAATCGCGAGTTTCTGCAACACCCTCTTTCATACACTAAATAATATAAATTTCCTTTTGCGTTTCTTGTCTACAATCGGAAGGCATTCATATCCTTTGGAAATATTTTTAGTTTTTCACTACTTCTAAATTTATATTTAAAACGGGGTATGTTACTCTTCATTTGAACAATCTAAAATCCCGTTCATCAAATTGCAAGAATACATTGCTGCAAATGATAACTATTCACTGTCTTCCTATTAGCCCAGTTCTTGAGCAGACATCAGAAATGTAAAATGTTTAAACGAGGAACATGTCAGACTGCAGACAATGGACATTCCGCAACAGAAAATGTACCTTGAGTCTTTTATCAAGTAAGATAAAAACAAGAAGATAACAAGGGGCCCAGGAGCCACATCGCTCACCTGACCAAATCAAGGGGGGGGGGGGGGCTTGAATTTTAATACTACTTGAGAATGCCATCATATTAATACAGCATATATGACTTTGAAGATTTTTTTAAAATATGTTCTTCCTAAATATAGGTATTACTTTGTAATAATTAAAATTTATTTCCCAGCTGTCTCCATCCCTACCCCGATGGCCCATGATTTGGAACCAATTTAAATCCTCAATACATGAGGATATGCTTACATACCAATATGACTAAACATAGCTTTTCTGTTCTTGGGATTTCCCCTATATATTTTACTATGTAAATATTTGATCCACCACTGTGGCCCCATCCTACTCTTGGGGGTTATGATCTGAACAAACGTAATTCTACACTACCTGAAAATGCTTCCATATGAATACTAGTATCTCTACTCATGGCTTTGCTATTGTTAAATTAAGAAGATTTTTTAAAATATATTTTTTTAATTTAAAATTGGAATCCCCTATTGTGTGGCCCTACCCTATCCCTGGGGGTTATGATTTGAACAAACCTGAATCAACACTACCAGAGGATTATTCCATATAAATATCACTAATCATGGCTTTGAAATACTTGTGAGGATTTCAAAAGATGTTTCCTATATATTCCCATGTGAAACTTTGGTTGGCCATTGTGGCCCAACCCTAACCCCAAGGTCATGATTTGAACAAACTTGACTACCTGAGGATGCTTCAACATGAGTTTCATCTTTCCTAGCCCAGTACTTCTTCATCATATTTCAAAATATTTTTACTATATATTTCTATGTAAAACTTTGATCAGCCATTGTGGACCCATCCTACCCCCAGGGGTCATGATTTTAACAAACTTGAATCTAAACTTCCTGAAGAGGCTTCCACTTGAGTTTCATCTTTCCTGACCCACTGGTTCTTGAGAAGATTTTCTTTAAAATGCCATTTATTTTTCATTATTTCATGATTATCTCCCCTTGGAAGAGGGTGTGGTTCATTTGAACAAACTTGAATCCCTTTCACTTAAGAATACTTGTGGCAAGTTTGGTTGAAATTGGCCCAGTGGTTCTTGAGAAGATGAAAATGTGAAAAGTTTTACGATGCCAACAACGACAGACAACGAACAAATTTTGATCAAAAATGCTCATTTGAGCCTTCGGCTCAGGTGAGCTAAAAACTAAGCAAAACAAAAGAGATTGTTAAACACTTTTAAAGATACTTTTATACATGTATTTATTAAATACTATTAGATCATAAATGCATTAAATAAATTATAGACTGTTCAATGTTCGTGAAAAATTTATATACTGTTAAATTCAGGAAAAAGTAATAAAATGTTACATGTAAGACTGTTCAATTTTCAAGAAAAAGTTGTAAATTGCTTAGACAGTTCAATATTCATGAAAAAGTTGTAAACTGTTAAGACTGCATCTTCATGAACATTTACAAGTTACATTGTATTAACTGTTCAGACTGTTCAATATTCATGAAAGATTTTTAAACTGATTCTGTGCATTTTTAACATGTATGCTTTTTCATAGATTGTTTATGCATAACCTTGTTGCATTTGTCACATTTTACCCGTGTAAGTCCCCTATGGATCTCAATATGAGCCCTAAGATTTGATTTACTCGAGAAGGATTTGTTATAAATGTCACATTTAGGTCGAGCATCAGGATTAGTTTTATAGTGGTGCATTAATTTGTGCCCTCTATAAACTGATCTCTCATAAAAGCCTTTGCCACAAATTTCACAAATAAATTTACGGGGCATGTCTGCAATGCTTGACCTAGCTTTCAAGCTCAAATTGCCACGTACTTTGTGCATCATCAGATGATGTCGTAAAGAATGCTTAAATGTAAAAAGTTTCCCACAAATTTCGCATTGACTTCTGCTTGAGGAATCATGAGATTGCATGTGAAAATTTTTGGACATACGCCGAGTAAATCTCTTCCCACAAATCTCACAGAGAAATGGTTTTTCTCCAGTATGTAATCTTTTATGATCTCTGAGCAAACCCTTGGATCTTAATATCCTCCCACACATATTACAAGGAAACTTTGCTGGCTCATGTCTCTGCATATGCTTTTTAAGAAGATTTCTCCTTTTGAAAGTTTTTGGACATTTATCACAGGCAAATGATTCCGTTTCTGTGTGACTTAGCTTGTGTTCCCGAAGTGAAGAGGAGCAGACATAGGCCTTGTCACACAAATCACATTTGAAAGCTTTAACTGTCCCATGTGACAGTTTCAGGTGCCTATCATATGAAGATTTTTGCTTGTAGGACCTCCCACAAGCCAAACAATCATAAGCTATGGATTTCTTATTTCCCAGACCTGCATGTTCTGCATCCACTACCCTTTCACTTCCTTGTTTCTCTTGCTCCATCACGGTTGCTGCCCTCTCTTTAGGCTTGTTTCCTGACTTGTGACATTGATTGCATAGTAACTCTTCTGGGAGTGGTACCTCTTCACGAGTTTCTTTCCCAACTTGTTTCCCACAAGAAACACAACGATACCACACATATGCACAATTGCTTTTCTGTTTGTGCTGCGCTAGAATTTCCAGATTTGAGAATATTCTGTCACATGCTTCACATTTTGGTATTTTGGTTCGAATGACTCGAAGAGTTTGCACAGAATTTCCATCACTATCATAGGTTGGTAAATTAACCTCCTCCATTCCAGCTTTTGGTTTGTCACAAAGAATACCATGAACACACCTCAGATGAACTAACCCGCCACTTTTACAAAGGAAATTCATTCCACAATAACCACACTTTATGGTTTCACGTTGGATTCCCTTGTGTTGTAAAACATGGGTCTGTAAACCAATTAAATCCCTAAAACCCTCGTCACAGATTCCACATTTGAAAAACTTGAAGTCCATCTCTATCATTTTTTTAATGTTACTTCGGTTTCTAGTCTGGTAATGTACTCCTCTCCTTTTATTCATTCTTTTCTTCAGTTTCCTTTTCTGTTTTTTCTGTGGGCTTTGCTAAAAGAAGAAAATGATAACAATTTATTCCACTGTCTTGAAAAAAATGGTACACAAACTGTAAATCAACTTTTATTTTAAATGACTGTAAAGCAATTAAGTGCCTACAGAAGGTAAACTCGTTCGCAATTACTTTATTTCATGATTTACTGGGGGTGAACTATTTTGTGACAATAAATTTTTGCAATCAAGCCTTTTTGGATCTGTTTCTAATGGACACAGAAACTTTAGAGACCTGTTGGCTGCAAGATATCTTTAGAGATAAAAAGGCTTCCACAAAAATTTGTCAAATTTTTTCTTTGTTACTACAACAATGTAAATCAAGAGGCCCAGGGGCCACATTGATCATCTGAGCAACTGGCTAGGTAAAAGCAGTTCAGTACTGAAAAGTTTAAATATATTATAAAAGTGGGTTGATATCCCACTGTGGCCCTACCCTTCCCCGGAGGTTCCTGATTTGAACATACTTAATTAGGCCTGATATAGTTGAAAATTACGAAAACGGAATGATAGAAAATTATAATTCTCTGAACATGTTGAAATATTCTTGTATGTTTTATGCTTAGAAAAATTAGATTGAAATTTTGTTACTTTGCCTTTATTGTAGTGAAATGGGGGCACTGTCAAAATATGGAGCACTTTTCATGTTTTTATACAAACTTGCATACTAAACAGCTAAAACTCTTCAATAAACAAAGAAATTTACACATAAAAAAAATGCATTATGAAATTCTTTGTTTTTTACATATATCATGCAATTTTCATTCTTCTTTATAAGAAAAATGAAAAGAAAATTGGTGATAGCCTTTATAGCAGTGAAAAAGGGGCATGCATGTCAAAACACAAAAATAGGTCGCAATGGGTTAACATAACACCAACAAACGATTGCAATACTGTATTAGTTTCTAAAAAATAAATAATTCTTATATTATGAAATATTTACATTCGCTGTGTTATTCTAGTAAGCTTACTGTGGAATTGATTTGAAAAAATTTTTCGTGTATACTCGCGCGTAGAAATATACACGGAGAAACGTGCGTTAACGTGACGTCACAATGAGAATGCAGTGACATTAGTGAAATGCAGTGATATATAGGACAGCGAGAAATTCAAATATTGAGTATGTTTTAGTTGCCTCCAAACGGGTAAAATGTAAATATAAGGAATGTTTTTTCAGTTTAGTGTGAATTATTAGTGTGTGAATCACACAGACTTACACATATATATGCATATTTTTCATGAAGCGCTAGCGTGCTTCATGAAGTATGCCTACGTGACAAGTCTGTGTGATTCACACACCAATAACTCACACAAAACAAAAAAACATTCCTTAAATAATTTTCTCGCCAATCGCCATGCTTTGATATTGTTTTACGTGGAAAATACAGGGGGGGGGTAAAGGCGACAAAATAAATTGCAATTTTTACTAATAATAATAGAAAATAAAATGTTTTGGGGTTCAATTTAAATGATTTAAAGAATTATTTATTTTTTTAGAACTGAAGATAATCCATGCATATTTAAGTCTGCACTTTAACACCTCAACTTCAAAGAAAAAGACTAAAATCGTTACTTTTAGTTGCATCGTTTATTTTTTAAAATCACAAATTGCAGGATAAATTTAATGAATCTGTAACAAGAAATTGATCCCTCAAAATTAATTAGGTTCCAAAGTTGTTTACTAATTTAAATATTTTTAAAAATTTAATAGAAATGCCAGCTTTCAGTACATAGTCTATAGAGCTACCGGGTAAGCAAGATCATCGAAACAGTTTAGCGCAATTTTACGTCATTTTCATCTTTTCTGGCCCAGTCAATCTTGATAAGATTTTTCCTATGTATTCCTATGTTAAACTTCTATACCCCATTGTGGCCCACCCTACCCCCAGGTGCCATGATTTAAACCAAATTGAATTTTCGTTTCTTAAGGATGCTTCTATACAAGTTTCATCTTTCCTGGCCCAGTTGTTCTGGAGAAGAAGATTTTTCCTATGTATTCCTACGTTAAACTTTGATACCCAATTGTGGCTAAACCTACCCTCGAGATCATGACTTCAACATGAAGTTAATCTTCCCTTTTAGACGGTGTTTCTGTACGAGATTCATCTTTCTTGACCAGTGAATCCTGAGATGATTTTTCCTATGTATTCCTATATTAAACTTTGATACCCAAATGTGGCCCCACCCTACCCCCGGGTCATGATTTGTACAAACTTGAATTTTCTTACCAAAGCATGCTTCTACAAAAGTTTCATCTTTTATCTTGGTCCAGTGAATCTTAAGAAGATTCTTCCTTTGTATTCTTATATTAAATTTTGATACCCCACTGTGGCACCACACTACCCCGGGGTCATGATTTGAACAAACTGGAATTTACACTACCTGAGGATGATTCCACATTTTTCCTGGCCCAGTGGTTCTTGAGAGGAAGATTGTTTAATGATGCTAATAACTTTCACTAATTCATGATTATCTCCCCTTGGAAAAGGACGTGGCCCTTGGTTTGAACAAATTTGAATGCCCTTCATCTAAGGATACTTTATGGCAAGTTCGGTTGAAATTGGCTGGGTAGTTCTTGTCAGTTAGGAAAAGATGAAAATGCGAAAAGTTTGCGACAACGATGATGACAACAACAATGACAGACAACAGAATTTGATCAGAATGGCTGACATGAGCTCAAAATTCAACCATTTCGCAATCATTCTTACTATTATAAATCTACTCATTTTTTATGCTTGTGAATCATTGAACATGTTGAATGAAAAATAAAAATTTGTGTGGTTTAACTTATTCATAAAGTATTCAATATATATAGATAATCAAGATAACAAAGGGATTTTGAATGATTTTAGATAATTGTAAATTAGTAGTTAAAAAGGCATAGCTAAATAATGTTAAAAGTGAAATAAACCAAATTCACAAGACTAATAACATGTAAGGAGACAGTCATTTTGCATGTAAAAACTTTTGAAGAGTTATCTGCCCTTGACAAAAATAAGAAAATATCTCAAAATTTCTGCAGTAAATAATTTATTTTATTTCATATTTTAATAAGGATGGAGTTTACGCATATTTTCACCAAGAGATTTGTTTGAAATTCAAATTGCTTTTTAAAATATCTGATAAAAACATGTGCTCCCCATAGACTTTAATGTAATATTTAAGTTGCAATTATTCAGACAATAATAAAAATTTTGTAAATTTCTTTGGTGGAGTGTTTTTATTTGGACTAAAATGAAAAATTGTTTGTTTGCAGTTTCTTCGCCATTTTGTAATAT
>PRKT01000298.1:240238-273457 GCA_003671525.1 Saccostrea glomerata | reverse complement strand
CCCCCCCCCCCCCCCCAAATTTTTCAGGATATTTAAATTGTTTTTTTTTTTCTGAATAAATTTTTGTCTATATCAATCAGTAGTTTATACTGAGAGTGGAGCTTATTAAAAAAAAATATTTTATGTTTATCTAACATAAATTTGAAAACAATTTTTCTTTTCAACAAAAAAGGATGCCTACCAACCTACCCAGTCTAAGATTATAGGTCGGCAACTGCAAACAAAGAATTTATTAAGCTTGGCCTTTAAAACCATCTTCAAAATGCTACCTCAGGCTTGATTAAAAATATCGGAGCATTCATTCATTAAGTGCAAACATTATACATTGAATACCTTAACTCATGATCATATTAACTTTGTTATTTTCAGGAACTTTAATAAAAGTTTGCTTGTATCATTTCGTCTTTGAATTAACTCTGAGTCATCCTAGATATATTAAATTTAAGCATTCCAAATATTGAGGTAAGAACATATCATTATGAGACCCAAACAATTCAGTGCTTGCCTGACTGACTAACTTTGGCCCAGATTAAAACAAGATACGTTTGTTAAACCTTTATGCCCCCCCTCCCCCCAAAATTGGAATTTTTTTCAAGTTCAAGGGGAGTAATTCTATCCAAATACGGAATTTTTTTAAGTCCAAGGAGTCACCCGCATGGTGAAGTGGGGAGAGGGTCTGCTCTAAAGTTGCAGTTGATCTTTACGTCGCGGGTTCAAAACCCACTGTGGGAAATGGAAACAGGTACTTCAGATGAGACCATATAAACCGAGGTCCCTGTCACAGTAGGTGCTGTCAAAAAAGATCCTCCCTGCTAAATGACTCTAAATGCTGAGTATAGGATAAATTTTTCAGCTCTCTACCAGCAAGTGGTGGTGTCTCCATATGAGTGAAAAATTCTCTCGAGTGACGTTAAACACTAGATGCAATCAATCAATCAAAGTGCAAGGGGCATAATTCTGTCCAAAATTGTTCGATAATACCCAGAACAGAACTTGACCTAGTCTTGTTATAAATCAGTATATACCAGTCTGGGAAACACTCGAGCTAGTGTAAGTAACAGTAATCTCCTCCTAGCTACCATTGTAAAAATAAATTATGCTTAATTAAATCTGCATCTAGCTCACAGCAGGGTGACACTCACTGCAATTAAAACAGAAGTTTGAAAACAAAATTTTTGATAAAAAAAGCATTTGTTTGGTTTAATTTTAGATTTTCACAACATTTACTACATTACAGTTTTCCTTAATATTACAATTTTTCATAATTAATATAGTTATATTTATTATCATGATGAATGTTGAGAGACTGCTGTGAATAAACATAACCTAAAAAAAAATACGTTCTGAAATCAAAATTTGTATTATATAATCTTATATTATGGAAAACTGTAATATTACAGTTTTTCAAAATGTACTGGACTGTTGGGGGCCATTATTAAATTTCAGCATTTTATGACCATTTAAAGCACATAAAGTAGCGAATTACACGTAAACCATATTTCTTATATACTGAAAAATTTAAAATTTTCAGTCTCTATGAAGGGAAAAAAAAACATTTGAGGTTTTCATTATTTTAAGGGGAATATTTTTTACTCATCAAATAGGGAAAACTAGATCTTCAGGAGAAATTCTATCTAAGTGAAAAACACCAAATATCGGTAGTGCCGTAAATATGCCCTTAGATTAATTAATCCCTGAAATGGAAAAATAAATGCAAAAATTTATAGCTGAAACTGTGTCCATGTCCCATTAACATTAATACTTGCCATGCTTACCGTGCTTACACTCTCCACTACAGGTTTTTCTTTAACTTTTTGTTTTTCTCTTACACGAGCTGAGGTACGACGTCCACTGACAACCACTGGGTCAGGACTTTCTTCTGTCTTCACTTGAACATTTTCCAATTCCAATGGTGGATCAAAGTTCTGGTCTGTTTGTAAATTCAAGTTGGGAACATCTGAAGGGTGTTCTTCCATCTTTATTTCAACATTTTCCAGTTCCCGTGGTGGATCAAAATTCTGGTCTGGTTGTAAATCCAGGTTAAGAATTGGACCAAGGCTTTCTTCCACTTTCACCTCAACATTTTCTGATTCTGAGGGTGGATGAAACCCCTGGATTTGTTGTAGTTCCATGTTATGAACTGGATGAAATTTGACGTTAAATTTTTGTTCTGTAACCTCTTCTGGTCCCCCTCCATTTGAAGCGTTGATGGATGATGTTTTGTTATGTTCAACCTGATTATTCGGAATACTGGAATTGTTCATGTAAATTTTGTTCATGTTGTTCATAACATTTGGTTTGGAGACAGTAAACTCAGAATTTGGGTGAAAAGACATGGTAGGTGGAACAATATCAGCATTACGGTTGAGATTTAGATTGAACGATATGGTAATTTTGTTTCCATCATCTGTTCTGGAATTTTCATCATTTTTTTCATTGTTTGATGATGAACATGAAGGAAGCACTGTATCCTTTGGAACCTGGGCCAAAGGCAATTTATCAACAGGGTAAGTCGCTGTAGGAAATTTAAGCTGCTCAAGGTTGTTACTGTTTACAACCACATTAGATGGACTAGATTGGTGATTTTTAAAGTTGTTCATGTTCACACTTTTAATGTTCAAACTAGAGTTAGACAACACATACGTTCCAAGTTTGGTCAATGTGAAATTTGACTGGGAGGCCTGCTGGGTCCTGAGGTTGTTCATGTTCACACAAGCCTGAGTGTTCTGCTTGGTTCGAGGAGTTTCCTTTTTCCCACTTGCTGTAGCCATTAGAAGTGGAATCTTATGGTTTTCCGTGGTTTCTAGAGAATCAGATTGTTTTGCCACAGGTATTCCTGGAATCCTAAGTTGGCCATTATTCCCAGTACAAATAATGGCCTCTGAATTATTGAGCATCATACAGTGTCCACTTGATTGTAATTGACTTTGGTTTGAGTTTGAACTCTGGTTTTTAGAAGTTGTACAAGTAGTTCCATCAGAAACCAAAGTTTTGCGTGCAGTAAAAATTGGGTTTTGCTGGATTATTGGAGTATGTTTTTGGTGGACATCATTCAAGATTCTGCTGACAATTGCAGCAGGCAATTTGTTGTCAATGGTGGGTGACAAATCTGTAGATTCAACTAGCGTGTCCTTGTCTATTTCACCACTACTGTCCATTTTTTAAAAAAATATTTAATTTGACCAAATAAGAATAATTATGGCCTATAAGGATATGGTTTCACTATTGTACAATGAAAGACATTTGTAAAGTTGTAATCCAACAATTCTACATGTTCGAAACTGTGTACCATTGCCAAGAATGCATTAAGGTGAACATGCATTTGGTTTCATGAATTGGACAGAATACAGTTGGTGCAGAATTGGTATCTATATCATATTTGGGTGAGCTCCAAATCTAAGAATAGAAAAAAATGTTTTGGTAAATTCCTAAATATACATGATTGTTAAATTATATTATCAGAGAAGTTTAAATTCTGATCAAATGTGGTAAACGAAGAACATCTTGTGAAGGAATTCAATTTTCTTAAAAAGTCATTATGAATAGCATTATCAGTTTTAGTGATGGCAAATTTTCTACACATTCTTTGAACTTTTACATGTACACCGTACATCTTGGCACCTACAAGAGTACACTGTACAAGTGTAAACTTGTAGCATATATTTATTCATTTTGATTTAGTAGCTAAATAAATCTACTTCATCACTGTTCATGTAAGTAAATAAATCCATTTTATGCCCTGTTCACAAGGAGAGTTTCAGGGGATCGACCTACGTGCGAAAAGTCTTTGTGTGAAATTTTCAAAACTTTGATATTATCTTTCATGACCACTTGCTCTTGATTTTTAGGTATTAAAAACGATATCTTTATACAGGAGCACATGCAAAAAAAAGTGTGAAATGATTAAAATAGATTGTTTTCAGAAATTACTTTCTACTTAAAATATGCACTATAAAAAGAACCAAAAATGTCAAATCACATTTGAAATCAACTTGTATCCTTAAAAATGAAATCAAATTCATTGCAATTCATCTGTCGCATGAAAAATTATAAAGGAGCACAAAGTAAGTATCACCCCATTTTTATACCTCCCGCTTGAAAAGCGGGGAGGGTATATAGTAATGGTTAATTCTGTCTGTCCATCCGTCCGTCTGTTACGCTTTGGGGTACCCATCTCTTATCCGCAACTCCTCTCATACCACCATTGACCACTGAATGAAATTTGATGAAACTTTATTACATATTGCCATTGTGCACCTCCTATTTTACTTTTTGATCTGACACATATTTTGGGTTTCCCGGCCACAGGAAAACATGGACTTTTTCACCAGTTATAACCATATGGGAGGAGGGGGGTATCATTTAGTGAGCTCATTGTTCACAGTACCTCTAGTTCTTGTCATATTCTTTACAATTCCAACATGCATAACATGCAATATCTTAAAAAGTCTTTGTGTGAAAATGATGTAATTCATATTTTTTGAAAGAAACGATTCATCTCTTTATTTTAATGAAGATAAAAATATACCTTTATGATGAAATAAATGAGAAAATATGACATTTTCTTCTATTTTTGTATTCTTGTGTCATAAATATTGACCTTTCTGCACTTAAATGTTAAGTTAGCACTGACAAACAACTGAATATAAAACTTTTTTGTGAAAAACGAGTATTTTATTTAGATTAGAAACGATTTAAACAGATTCTTTTCTTCTTCATTCTAATCATTCTGTCCCCCCTCCCTTTCCCCGTCAACGCCTAGTTAGAATGTAGGGCTGTATCAATATATTGATATATCGATACGTATCGATATTCAAGAAAAATATCGTATCGGAAAGTAACTTCCAATACGTATCGGACAGACATCTTTTCTTCAAATTCTGTTTAAAAGATAGGAATTTCAATCACCAAGGATTATATTTTACTTTTTTGAATTGAAAACTTCAATAATTATATAAATTCTAAGGAAATAACACAGTTTTTATTATTTAAAATAAATTACAAAATTTTATATAATTATCTTAAGAGAAATTTATTCGAACATGTTGATTGTACTGTCATCAAAAGTTTTAATTTATATGTTATTTTTAAAGACAATGAGACAAGAACTTAAAAATGGGTAATAAAACACTTATTTGTTATAAAATGTATGCAATAAAATGATTTAGAAGCCTTTTCTGATGGACTTGTTTCAGAATCCAATATATCGCATATCGCTTTAAAAAATATTGTATCGTATCGTATCGAAATTTTTGGCTCAATACACAGCCCTATTAGAATGATCAAACTGTGTCTCGGTACAAGCCCTCACCACAGTTAGAATACGTCCCATACGCTTGCAATGTAGCAAATTGTAGCGGATCTGCTCCAAAACGATTTTGAAGAATATAAAAGGAATTGCACTGGAAATAACTACCAAATTAATCAAAACAAAACCTTTTTGAGATTGCTTATGCCTTTTATCCCAGAAAAAAATCCATCAAAAGACGAAAATCCAATTAATTTTCTCAAAGTTTTTCTCTCACTTCAAATTTACCTGCCATGTTTACATTTGAATGTCTCTAGATTGTTTGTAGTAAATGCACTGAGTTATAGTAAAAAGGAGTTATCACTAGGGCTGGGATGATACTGAACTTAGCCGATCCGATACATATCTCGATACCTTAGGTGCGATATGATACATATCACGATACATTTAAAAACAAAAGTAACTAGATAATTTTTTTAGAACATTTAATTTTGAACAAAACAGTGTGTGAAAATAAACTAATTTAACAAATGAACTGGGAATTAGAGTTTCTTGACTCAAATTGACTGTTGTTCGTGCCCCGTCTTTTTAATATACCGGGAGTCCAAAAGTGTCCCAGACACCTGATTTACTGCCAATTGGTTTTGTTAATTTGATGTAATCTGGCATGTCGGACGCCATTTTGATGCTTATATTTAGAAGTCTGTATCAGCAAGACGTTTCTACTTTATTTGTGTTTGTTTAAACATCTTGATGATACAGACTAAAGGACTAAAAATTTCGAATTCTAAAGCCCGGAAATTTTTGGAAATTAAAAAAAAGTGCGGTAAGGTATCGTGATACTTAATTATATGAATCGATCCGTAGATCGTCAAAGTGAATACTGCGATGCATCGGTGCACCGGTGGATCGTCCCACTCCTAGTTATCACCCATGTTTCTTTTGCTATATTACGAATACATGGAACGAATTCTATCGTTAAACCGGGTCCGTAGGAAATTAAATATCATTTTAACGATGGAACGTTCTATCTAGTCAACAACCAACATATATTAGAACCTAGGAATGACTTTATAGTTATACGATGAAATCTACATGTACTATAAATCAATAAGCAAATAAAGTAAATACATTTCTTAATTTTTTCTTAGTTTTATCCAGAAAAAACAATTAATGATAAACATTAAATTAAACATATTTGAAATTCCCTGATTTAATTCGCATTTTTTTTACTTTGCATTCATTTCCTGCGAATCGAACTTGTTGTGTGAACAGGGCATGCCGCATAAGTAATTCAAGCTATGTAGCGATTGAAGCTTATCATTATTGCGCCAGACCTGTATTTGGACAATTGTGGTCACATGTTTAACTAAAGACATGATTGATCCTGATGACAAAAAAAATATAACGTTACTGAGATTAATTAGTTTACCCTCTGTTAAGTAGACTACATACCGAATTACAAATAATTAAGGAAGAGGTATTGTACTGATGTAACCGCTGAACTGAGTAAGCAATTGTTAACTGAATAATATAATCAGTGAATCAACAGACAACTCAACTGAATATATTCAGACATTCACCGATTTAGTCGACGATTCGTCTCATATTATATTATTAGAATATCGAACCCGATGATAAAATTTATTTATTTATTTTCATTAAATACTCAAGCTACTATCTAAAACGCTGCTAGGCCATTGATTTCATCAGTTTTAAATCACTAAAGTAAACTATTTGCGTTGGCTAAAATAAAAAGATTTCTAGGAATAAAAATAAAGAAGTATGGATATTACACCTTCCCACCTTTTTATGAAAAAAATGTAAGAGAGTAAAATACCGGTATCTCAAAAATATAAAATTTCCTTGTAAAACACATCTATATGTCGTTATATGCAAGCATATTGTACTTTTTCTCACTCACAATTGTATTTTTATCATACCGAATAGAGCCATTCTTTAAATGCATAAAAAAGATATCGGAAAGCGGTAAAATTCCAAGCATATTTCCATAGTATTTTTGTGTCACTCACTCGTATCGAATTTCATGTTACTGATTGGTCAGTTAGAAAATATCGCCAGTGCCTTGATTTGCATATGAATTTATTCATAGTCACAAAATCTTGTTCCGTCGATCTGTTCATAATGGGAAAGGCCAGTTAGATTTTACATAAAAAAAATAGCATGTGAGCGCAGATACATGTAGGTTCAATTTTCTCCTTTCACATATAGGTAGATTTTTAAAAATACAGTGACCAGCCAAAGGAGAAAATTGTACCTACCTGCGCTCGTATATTTTAAGGGCTTCAAAGAGTTGGGCGGGGTTAAAATGCAATGGGAATTGGATATAAACATGATACCCCTTCCCCAGTAAAAGATCTACATCTTTCAAATCACGTTTCTATTTATTTTTTAAAAAGTATTACATATAGCTACATATATCAGTGATTCGTTACATACAAAAATTTGAGTAAAATTAAGACATTTAATTTTTTGTCCATTTACTGGGGGCCGCTAGTCACCTCATCATTTCTTTGAAGTTAAAAAGAACCAAATAAATGCAAAAAAGTAATAAAGTTTATTCTCTGGTGTTATGTTTATAATGATAATATTATATTTGTGTTGAAAAAACCCAAATAAAGTTATTATTTCCGCTGCAATTAAACTTGTTTTGAATTCTATTATTAAAGAGGCAAACATGTAGCACAGGCACGAAGACTTCAAACGCAAGATTTTTTTCGAGGTTGCCAGTTTAAAATCAGATCCTTGATCCGCTCCTTTGTTTTTTTTTTATTGTCGCTACTCGTGTAGCGACAATAAAAACTGATTTTAATCAGATTGCCAGAAGGGCAACGCAATGGGTGAAGGGGAAAAATAAGAAAGAGTATAGTGTATATTACATGGCCAGTTGGCAACCCCATCGCTCCCAGGGCCTGCATGATGGGTGGGACTAAAACCACCGCACTTAATGCTTTCTTTGTGCCCTAAACAAGAGGCCTGAGGCCAGTTCAACAGAGCGAGCGTTCGCGAGCGCTCGCCAAAATTTCTTTTGTACATGTACCTCCAATAGTAATTTTGGCGAGCGCTCGCGAACGCTTGCTCTGCTGAACAGGCCTCGGGTCAGCGTTCGGGTGCACGGCAGAGGAAGGGGGTGGGAGTGGGGGTTAAATATAGATTGTATAGTGATTGAATTATTTCTTTTATACTTTCTCACCTCCTGGGTATTTGTAGCTTTACGTAAATACATAGGATTTACATACAGTATTAATAGTTATGTTTAGTGCCTATGTGATTATGTATAGTTAAAATATTCTTTATATTCTTTAAAACCGTGTCTCC
This sequence comes from Saccostrea glomerata, assembly GCA_003671525.1. Taxonomy (NCBI): domain Eukaryota; kingdom Metazoa; phylum Mollusca; class Bivalvia; order Ostreida; family Ostreidae; genus Saccostrea; species Saccostrea glomerata. The sequence goes on along the minus strand of PRKT01000298.1, from coordinate 264,870 downwards.
TGGCTGAAAATCACGGTAAAAGATCTCAACCCTTCTTTTCTGCTTGTTTAAATTCCATTTCTAAAGCATGAAATTCTTTTGATATAGTATATTGATATTAAATGACTTATACCGGTAATAATTTTGATTTAAGGTTTCGTCAAAGGTCAATATGTCTTAAAAATTATTTTTAGAATAGTTCCAAAACTATGTTTGGCAAAAAGTCAAAACGTTTACTGTTTATAAATATATCATTGATTAATAAACAGAAAGTATCACTTGATAACAAATATTTTTTAAAAGGATATTTTTTTTTAGAAAAATTGTATCAGAAAATGTGCATATTTAAAGAAAAATGCACCTGCTTAATTCTGCACTTTTTGTGAAAACCAACATTGTAGAAATAATATATCTATATCATTGAAGGGTAAGTTGGACGTGAATGGTCACTGAAAGGCTGTTATTAAAAGCATGCCCTTTCAAGTCAAGACCCCATATAGAATCTGCCATTTGCAATGTACTTTCACTTTCAAGTCTTAACATTTGGACAAAATAACCAAGGAAAACAACTTTCCAGAGGCTATCCAAGTCCAACTTGCCCTTCATTGATAAACATATTTTGTTTCTGCAATTAATAATGGTTTTCACTGAGAGCACGGAATTAATTAGGTGTATTTTTTTGAAAATACATGCATTTTTAAGAAGAATTTTTCTCAATTAATATTATTCCAAGTATTTTTTTATCAAGTGATACTTTCTTTCTGTTCATCAATGAAAAATTTATAAACTATAAAAGTTTTGACTTTATACCTCACATAGTTCTGGGGCTATTGTAAAAATAAATTTTTTGGCATGTTGACCTTTCACGAAACCTTAAGGTTTCGTCAAAGGTCAACATGTTCAAAAATTTATTTTCACAATAGCTTCAAAACTATATGAGCTATGAAGTAAAACCGTTGACAGTTTATCAATTTTTCATTGATTAACAGATACATGTAGAAAGTATCACTTGATAAAAAAAAAACTTTGAAAAAATATTACTTGAGAAAAATTCTTCTTAAAAATGCATATATTTTCAAAAAATACACCTGATTAATTCCTTGCTCTTAGTGAAAACCATCATTGCAGAAACAAAATATGTTTATCAATGAAGGGCAAGTTGGACTTGGATAGCCTCTGGAAAGTTGTTTTCCCTAGGCCTGTTTATTTTGTCCAAATGTTAAGACTTGAAAATGAAAATACATTGCAAATGGCGGATTCTATAGGGGTCTTGTCTTTATACATGTCATGCTTTCAATAACAGCCTTTCAGAGACCATTCACGTCCAACTTGCCCTTCGATGATAAACATATATTATTTCTGCAGTGATGTTTTTCACAAAAAGGACAGAACAAAGCAGGTGCATTTTTAAAAAAAAAAATATGCACATTTTATAATATAATTTTTCTAAAAAAAATCTTATTTAAAATATGTGTTATCAATTGATACTTTCTATCTATTAATCAATAATTTATTAATAACTGTAAAAGTTTTGACTTTATACCAGGCATAGTTTTGGAGCTATTCTAAAAATAATTTTTTAGACATGTTGACCTTTGACGAAACCTTAATGCATGCGGGCAAAATGCATGAAATCTACAGAACACCATAATATACAGATAAAAGTAAACTCTCAAAAATTTTCTTTGCAAAAAATAATGAAATTTAATTAATAAAAAAATTCTTAAAAACAAGCAAAATTTAAATCACGACAACCCAAAGATCTTAAATAACATGTATCTCAACGTTACTTTTCTGACTGATTTTTCCGACCATGCAAAGAAATCTCGTCCGGTTTTCCGCAGCGTTGTCCCAGAGTCAACACAAGAGGCCCATGGGCCACATCGCTCACCTGAGAATCTTTGGCCATTCCGTCCTTTACCAGATTTCCCCCTTGTAATACATATTGTGACCTCACCCTACCCCAATGATCATAATTTAGACAATTTGAATTTTGCACTACCCCAGTATGCTTCCACATAAATTTCAGTTTTTTCGGCCCAGTGGTTCTTGAGAAGAAGATTTGTACAGATTTTTTCTATATTTTTCTATGTAAAACATTGATTCCTTATTGTGGCCCCGCCCAACCCCCGGGTGTCATGATTTGAACAACTTAGAATCTACACTACCCCAGGATGCTTCCACATAAGTTTCAGCTCTTCTGACCCAGCAGTTTTTGAGAAGGAGATTTTCAAAGATTTATTCTGTATACTTGTATTTCTATGTAAAACTTGGATTCCCTATTTTGGCCCCGCCCAACCCTTGTGGGTCATGATTTGAACAATTTAGAATCTACACTAAAACAGCATGCTTCCACATAAGTTTCAGCTTTTCTGGCTGAGTGGTTCTTAAAAAGAATATTTTTAAAGATTTTTCCTATATATTTCTATGTAAAACATTGATTCCCCATTGTGGCCCCGCCCTAACTCCGGGGGTCATGATTTGCACAATATAGAATCTACACTACCCCAGCATGCTTCAACATAAGTTTCAGCTTTACTGGCCTAGTGGTTCTTGAGAAGAAGATTTTCAAAGATTTTTCCTATATATATTTATTATGTAAAACTTTGTTTCCTGAATGTGGCCCTGCCCAACCCCGAGGGTCATGATTTGCACAATTTAGAATCTACACTATCCTAGAATGCTTCCATATTAGTTTCAGCTTTTCAGCTTTTCTGGCCCAGTGGTTCATGAAAGGAAGACTTTCAAAAATTTTTCCTTTATATTTCTATATATTTTTTTTATATATTATAAAACTTTGATTCCTGAATGTGGCCCTGCCCAACCCAGAGGGTCATGACTTGCACAATTTAGAATCTACACTATCCTAGAATGCTTCCATATAAGTTTCAGCTTTTCAGCTTTTCTGGCACAGTGGTTCTTGAAAGGAAGACTTTCAAAAATTTTTCCTTTATATTTCTATATATTTTTTATATATTATAAAACTTTGATTCCTTATTATGGCCCAACCCTAACCCTGGGGGTCATGATATGAACAATTTAGAATCTACACTATACTAGAATGCTTCCATATGAGTTTTAGCTTTAATGGCCCAGTGGTTCTTGAGAAGAAGATTTTCAAAGATTGTTCCTTTATATTTTTTTGTAAAATATTGATTCCCAATTATGGCCCCGCCCAACTCCGGGGGTTCATGATTTGTACAATTTAGAATCTACACAACCCCAGGATGCTTCCACGTAAGTTTCAGCTTTTCTAACCCAGTAGTTCTTGAAAAGAAGATTTTCAAAGATTTTTTACTTTATATTTCTATGTGAAACTTTGATTTTCCATTGTGGCCCCACCCAACCCCCTGGGGGTCATGATTTGTACAATTTACAATCTACACTACCCCAGCATGCTTCCACATAAGTTTCAGCTTTTCTGGCTCAGTGGTTCTTGAGAAGAAGATTTTTTAATGACCCAACCCTATTTTTGTCTTTTCTTGATTATCTCCCCTTGCGAGAGGATATGTCCCGTAATTTTAAGAATTTAAAATCCCCTTTATCCAAGGATGCTTTGTACCAAGTTTGGTCAAAATTGGCCCAGTTGATCTTGAGAAGAAGTTGAAAATGTGAAAAGTTTACAGACGGACGGACAGACAGACAGACAGCTAGACAGACGGACGGACGACGGACAAAATGTGATCAGAAAAGCTCACTTGAGCCTTCGGCTCAGGTGAGCTAAAAAGTGTATTTGATGCAAATCACCCATATTCCCCAAACGCTGGCAAGACAATTTACAACAGCAAATTTCGAGAGGGGGGATCCTAGGTTTTCAGCTTTCTTAGTTACATATATGTAAGAAAAATAAACTGGATACATTCCACCATTTATTTCTATCATTGATATTTTTTACGTTTTCTAGATAAGTGACTAGGATAAAGTTTTTGGAGCAGGTCCATTCCCAAGGAACTATGAGCTTGCCATACCTGGACCAAACTTACATGGATGACTGCATCTAGGGATGGACACTACCATACTTGCTTCAGATGCTGGATCTGACCTATATTTTCCAGATGAGTGATCAGGTTCAAGTTCATTCCCAAGGAACTATAACCCAGACCAAATTTGCATGGATGATGCATCTAGGGATGGACAATACCAGACTTGCTTCAGATGCTTGATCTGACCTATATTTTCATCCCAAGTAACTATAAACCCTACATTATTAATATTTGTTTCAAGACCTTTCATTTGATAACAAGAACTTTGACCTTGAAGTTTGACCTACTATTAAATAAAATTACCATGGCCATAACTTCTAATCAGTTAGGGCTAGGGTTTCCCTACTTTACATAGGTATTTATGTGACATTAGACTTCTCACTGGATGTCAATTACCTTGACCTTTTGACCTTGACCTTGGAGACTTTTATACTTATATTAAACTTAAACCTGAACATTTACTTTCAAATTTAACACTTTTTTCCCAGTGAGAATACCCTATTTTTTGTACCAATCAATCAAATTTGCATTTAAGAAAAGTTTAATCTTTGCTATGTTGCCATACGGGGGCATCAATGTTTCCCAAACACATCTTATATGAATTAAAGCAGTAGTTTATTAACAAAGATAACAAAGACTTCAGGGCAACACACGCTATTGTTTGGCAATGCTTGCAATAGCAAACTTTCTAGTTTGTATTTCCCATTTTATCTACCATAGTTTTGTTTAGAAGTATCTTCAGATATGGTCCATATTTCAAAGAGCTTCTGCACACAATACAAATTGCTATAGCATAAACTCTTTGAGCCCAATGGCTTAGATAAGCATATAAAATAAATAAATGGTAAAACACTTTTAAAAACACTTTATTGAATATTTTTTATATTCTATTGAATAATACTCCTCTAACACCATGTACACATTAACCTAATGTATTATCATGATTATGAACCTGTTTATCAACATTCATGATAAAGGTTAAATACCATTCGAGTGCATTTTTACCATGTGGCGACTCAAAGAATGTTTATGCATTACCTTACCGCATTTATCACAAGCTATCCTCATCAGTCCTCGATGGAGGTCTTCATGATTCTGAAGATTTGATTGACTGATGAAAGTTTTTTCACAAGTGTTACATTTAAGTCGAGCATGAGAATTTTTCTCATGACTAGTTGAGTGCATTTTTAACATGTGGCGCCTCAAAGAATGTTTATGCATTACCTTACCACATTTATCACAAGCTATCTTCATCAGACCTTGATGGAGGGCTTCATGAGTTCGAAGACACATTTTATTGATGAAAGTTTTTTCACAAGTGCTACATCTAAGTCGACCATGATTATTTTTCTTTTTTACATGGTTCTCTTCTGATTGACTGCCATTGGTCTTATGTTTATGTTTGCTCAATTTGTGACTTTCATATCGCAACCTTTCACAAAAGCCCTTTCCGCAATATTCGCAAACATAAGGTATGTCTGAAATTTGTGATTTTGTTTCCAAACTCAAATCATCATGGATTCTGTGCCTTACCATATGATGTCGAAAACAAGACTTAACAAGAAGTTTACCACAAATTTCACACAGAATCTTGGTAGAGGAATCATGGGTATTCATGTGCAGAATTCTGGCAAACCTACTGCAAAATCTCTTCCCACAAATCTCACAGAGAAATGGCTTTTCTCCAGTATGTAATCTTTTATGATCTATGAGTCTCCATTTGGATTTCAAGATCTTACCACAGACATCACAAGGAAACTTCCCAGGCTCATGTGTCTGCTGATGCAGTTTAAGAATATATCTTTTTTTGAATGTTTTTGGACACTTATCACATGCAAATGTTTTTGTTCTCATGTTTGAAAAATGTGTATCTCTGTGTTCACAAAGCAAAGAGGTGAAAACAAAGGCCTTTTCACACAAATCACATTTATATGGTTTTACAGTGCTGTGCAACAGTTTCAGGTGCCTTACATAGGTAGATTTTTGCGTGTAGGATTTCTGACAACTATCACAAAAATAAGACTCCTTTACCTTCTTCCTGACTTGTTTTGGAGCTGAACCCTGGAAATCTACGTGCACTGCATCTTTAAGCTTTCTATCCCCTTGCTTATTTTGTGCCACTGTCGTATCAGAGTTCAATTTTAGATTGCCCCATAATGTTTGACACTTATTACACATCAAGTTTTTTGGAAACTGTGTTTCTTCAAATGTTTCTTCCCGAACTGGCTGCTTACAAAAAATGCAAACAAACGATACTTTAACACAGTTACTTCTTTCTTTGTGCTGTGCAAATGCCTCCAAGTTGGAAAAGATTTTACCACACTTCTTGCATTCAGGTACTTTGGTTCGAACGACTCTGACAGTTTTGACAACTTCTTCTTCCCTCTCATACGTTGCTAAGTTAGCCTCTTTCATTCCAGCTTTAGGTTTATCGCAGCTGATACCATGAACAAATTTCAGATGTGCAAATGCACTCATTTTGCAAGAGAAAATCTTTTCACAATATCCACATTTTATGCATTCGCTTTGGAGTCCTTTGTGTTGTCGAACATGCCTCTGAAGGACTAATGGGTCACTGAAAGTCTCTTGACAAATTCCACACTTATAAAACTTGTAGCCCATCTCTTCCATTTTATCTTTGGTGATACTTTTCTCTTTGATAATAATTTCGTCTGTTATGAAACATTCTTTTGAACTTTTCTAAAACATAAAAAAAATCATTACTTCATTTGCCTAATGAACAATTTATGAATCAATTCATGTAATGGAAAAGGTACTGTAAACCAATTACTATGTATACGCGTCATTTTTTATTCGCGACTGACCGCTAGAGAACAAATCCGCGACGATTAATATCTGCGAATGAGTGGTCACTTTTTTTTTTATTTCCACGAGTATTTTTGAATCAAATTAAAATTTTATATCCGCCCATAAACTAGGTAAAATGGTAGCGTGATGTCTGCTTACGCATTTTTCAAGACAATCTGTGCATTGCGTTCATTTAAAATCTTATATCCACCTCTTAAGTGGGTAAAATGTTTACCATGAGTATACTCCATATACACATTTTTACAACGTTCAGATGAAAATCGGAAAAAAATCTAGGAGATTAAAATTGATTTAAAACTCTCAATTATTAAAGTGCCTCATACTTATTGGGTAATCGATGCTTTCTAAAATCTACATAGCCAAGGGGCAATTATTATAAATGGTTGGGACAGAGCAGGACTGGGCCATAATTAGCCGTAATTAACCAGGCTACCTCGGATCTCGACTCATCTGTAACAATAAATGAACAATTATAATAACACAAGCTGAAATGATTATTGACATTTTAATCATTTTTAGATTTGCCATGCGTTTTTATTTTTTTCTGAATGTTTGAAATTAAATTTCAATAGCTTCTTGTACAATAACAGAAGAGTTCTTCCGTGATTAATTATTGAACAGTCGGGATCGGTATTGAAAAAAGGGCAAATAACTCTAAATAAAACATAATGAACAACTGGTTCGCGACGATAAATGGATACTCGCGGAACTCGCGGATATTTATCGCACGCGTATAATACTTGGTTTACAGTAACCAGGAGCCATAATGTTTACACGAGTTCTATTGGTCTTGTTCTTTATCATCTTAAAAAAAATCTTTTATAGTTTGACAACTTCTACCCAATGCTTAAGTCTCACTTTAGCCAAATAAAGTCCTAACATAACAACTTAAATCCACATATTCTGGGGATGCTTCAATGTAAAACTTATACAGGTACCACACAGAAAAAGTATTTCTAGCTTCTATTTTTTGTTATATTTATCATGATTGATTATTTAATATCTATTATCAAATGAAAATTTCATTTCAATATACATGATATACATGATAAGGCGAGAGAAATTTAATTTTTAGTTTTACGGATTTTTTTCCAAAAAAATTGGGTAGGAGGAGGGAAAAAAATAAAAAAAAAAAAGAGAGAGAGAGAGAAAGAGACTGCAAGTTTTTTATCATTCAATTAAGATGTGATCAAACCTTTACGTCTTTAGCCATTCGTTGCAAATTTGTGTTGCTGGATGACACATGGAACTCATCATATAAGCATTAAAGATTGACTTATGAAAATATCACATACAAGTGTCAATTTCTTGGACATGCCAATTTACAATTTTTTCAGACACTCAAAATATAATGTAACTTTAGCTATTAACATTTTCCAACACAGCATAGGTACATTTCTCAAAGATCATAAGTCATTGGACTTATTATCATCCGAGTAATAAACTAGCTATCAAGCTGGTGACAGAAATTACTGTTGAAGACACAAAATGAAGGATATCAGCTAAGCCTTTAAAAATCCGCAAATACCTGGTACTTTTTATCAAGCTGAAATTACAATTGTACCGACCAAATTATTTGCTGGGGACAAATTTGATAAAATATTTAGATTGAATAATTTTCAGTAAGTACCTCCATTTTTTAGTAAAAATATTGCCTGTATCTAATCTCCTTGAAAGCTCTAGGGTATGAACAGAATAAATCAGAAATTGAACCAGTGTATGCAAGAAATTAGCTATTTATGAAAACGGAAAGGATCATTAAAAAAAAGAATATGATTTTTAAAACAGCAGTAACCATACAACGATAAATAAAAATGTCATCCATGTTTAAGGACTAAAATTAACAATATGTTTTATTTCAAATACAGGTAACTCTTGATGGCTCGAACTTCGATCTCTCGAAGTTCTTGATCGCTCGAAGTGAGTCTCCGGTCCCGAATTTTTTCCCAATATAACTAAGCAAATTTACTCTTGATTTCTCGAACTCTTGATCTCTCGAAACCCTTGATCCCTCGAAGTAAAATTGCAGTCCCGCTGTGCATATTCTATTGAAATTCACCCTTGATACCTCGAAGTGGCTATGTGTATACAAAGTTACATAATTAGCAACTTTACCTGGACATTTAATGACCCCAGGCAGAAGACGCGGGTCTCGTGAAACGGGATGTTTATTCAGGTGACACTTATTCTGCAAGGTGATAATTGATTTATAAATAACCTTATGGTGCCTATATGCTATCAAAATAATTATCATCGTCTGTATTACGATAATTCAGAAACGAAGTGTCGCTGAGAAATTGTAATTGCAGATTTCGAGACGAAACAATGAATTAAATTTTTATTTCGAATCAGTTTCAAGTTTAACGAAATATGAAAATTCAGAAACAGCCTCGCTGTCAATATGACAACTTTTGTTGGACAAATACATACAGAATTTCGTTCAATGCACATGTTTGGAAAAGTCACAATGCTATGTACCACGCGACGCTGATAAATGCCGTTTTTATATAACGAATAAGTAGAATGATATATCCGTATGATAAAAAAGAAATTAAAAAAACACGAACTAACGTTGTACATTTTTTGCTTTACTCAGTTTAATAAATATTCATCTAAAATTCGAAAACATATCGTTGTTTGTAAAAACAACGTTTAAAAGGTAAGGACTGCATGAAAATCATTACATCCGGTATGATTAATTTTAAAACCTGTCAAACAAACCCGGAAAAATCCGGACTCTTGAAAACTCGAACTCTTGATCTCTCGAAGTTTTTCCTCGATCCCGCAGACTTCGAGGTATCGAGAGTTACCTGTATATGTAAAAACGCCTAAAACAGCAGGGTGATCAAGTAAGGCTTACTATTATTCACAAGTCCTAGATTTAATGTTTATGCAGTAAACAAGCCTAACAACTTAAATAATCTGAACTTCAAATCAAAAATCCACCAAAGAATATAGAGATTAATTGAAGATTGTGCATAAGTGGGACTCATTATGAAAGAAGCCTTACTACATACCTTTCTAAAATAACACTATAGATGAAACTCTCTTACTTTTAATGAGACCTAGTTGAAATGCAATGCCAACTGGCCCAAAACCTCATTGAGAGTGTAGGGCTCATATATATTAGGACATTTCTGAATGCTGAAGATGTTTTTAATTAACAAATATCTTCAGAATAACACTGATAAACAAACCAAGCATGGCTAGTGTCTCCATGTTGGTTAATATTCTGTATGAGTAAGACGCTTAAAATTACATATTCAGTGCTACCATTGTCAAACGTTTTGATTATATTGATAAATATAATTTTAAAACCAAACTTGGGTGGATAGGAAAATTCCGGATTTTTTTTTTTTTTAGAAATCGGAAAAAATCGGGTCGGCGGATCCGTAAAACGAAAATTATAATTTCTCTCGCCTAAACAGCCCTAATAGACTTGCATTGAAAGTCTGAACCATGTGAAATATGACTTCACTATATGCGCTAGATAATTCAAGCTAAATGTAAGTACATATACCATGTATACAATATCTACCTGTAAATTAAATTAAGGTGATATTCAAGTGCTTTTTGGGCTGTGTCTACATATCATATTTACATATTGAAACAATTTGATATGAAACATGTTAAACAAGAGGCCCATCGGCCACATCGCTCACCTGAGAAGTGTTGACCATTCTGTTCCTTACCAGATTTCCCTCTTGTTATACATAATGCATCATAACCCTACCCGACTGATCATAATTGAGACATTTTGAAATCTGCACTACCCCATGATCCTTCCATGGGCACATATGTTTCAGCATTTTTGGTCCAGTGGTTCCTGAGAAGAAGATTTTCAAAAAAAAATTCCTATATATTTCTATGTGAAACTTTGATTCCCTTTAAATGCCCCGCCCTTACCCTGGGGGTTATGATTCCTAAAATTTAGAATTTACACTACCCCAAAACGCTTCCACATAAGCTTCACTTTTTCTGGCCCAGTGGTTCTTGAGAAGATTTTCAAAGATTTTTCCTATATATTTCAATATAAAACTTTGATTCCTCATTGTGGCTCCACTCTTCCCCCGGGGGTCATTTTTTGAACAATTTAGAATCTACATTATACCAGGATGCTTCCTGGCAGTGGTTCTTGAGAAGAAGATTTTCAAAGATTCTTCCTTTATATTTCTATATAAAGCTTTTGATTCGCCATTGTGGCCTTGCCCTTCCCCCGGGTGTCATGATTTGAACAATTTAGAATCTACACTTTACCAGGATGCTTCCACATAAGTTTCAGCTTTTCTGGACCAGTGGTTCTTGAGAAGGTTTTCAAAGATTTTCCCTATATATTTCAATATGAAACTTTGATTCCCCATTGTGGCCCCGCCCTTCCCCCGGGGATCATGATTTGAACAATTCAGAATCTACATTATACCAGGATGCTTCCACACAAGTTTCAGCTTTTCTGGCCCAGTGTGTCTTGAGAAGAAGATTTCAAAGATTTTTCCAATATATATTTATATGTAAAACTTTGATTCCTTATTATGGCCTTGTCCTTCCCCCAGGGGTCATGATGTGAACAATTTAGAATTTACACTATACCAGGATGCTTCCACATATCTTTCAGCTTTTCTGGCCCAGTGGTTCTTGAGAAGAAGATTTTTCCTGTATATTTTAATATAAAACTTTGATTCCCCATTGTGGCCCCGCCCTTCCCCTGGGGGTCATGATTGAACAATTTAGAATCTACACTACCCCAAGATGCTTCCACATAAGATTCAGCTTTACTGGCCCAGTGGTTCTTAAGAAGAAGATTTTTTAATGACTCAACCCTATTTTTGTCTTTTCTTGATTATCTCCCCTTGCAAGGGGATATGTTCCTTAATTTTAACAATTTAAATTCCCCTTTATCCAAAGATGCTTTGTACCAAGTTTGGTCAAAATTGGCCCTGTGGTTCTTGAGAAGAAGTCGAAAATGTGAAAAGTTTACAGACAGACAGACAGACGGACGGACAACGGACAAAATGTGATCAGAAAAGCTCACTTGAGCCTTCAGCTCAGGTGAGCTAAAAATACATTATTATATTGAAAAATTAACTTTCAATTATAATTATGTATTGGAAAGGCAGATATCCTTATAATTTGTTTGAAAAAAAATAAATTTCATTTCAAAGGTTAAATTAGTTATTGTGTACACTGTTGTTCAATTACAAGTACATGCACATAAAGGAATGAACATGATGAAAGTTATTTTAAAGCAATATGAGCTGCATGTTTGACATCGGAAAAAATATTTCAAATTTGTATTTAACTAATTCAATTACAGGAATATAAAGCGTTTATAAACTTTTGTTGTTCATATTTGCTTTGAAAGAAGTTCTTATAAGCTTTGATTGAAGCAAAATTGAATTATTGTCGTCCTGTACAATATTGATTTCTTATATAATACTGTATATTCGGTTGTACAGAAATATTTCTTCTGAAACGTTTTTAAACTTTATTTTGGTCTTTATTGATCATAAGGGTTGAAATTACAAAAATATACAGATTAATCATAATAACACATTTTACTGGCAAAATAAAATTCTCAAAAATGCAGCTCATATTGCTTTAACCTTTGTTATATGATAAAACATAACTTGGAGCAGTTAACTCTTTTTTAAAAGCATCGGTTGACAATGGTTTTTCTTGGGGTGCCAATTTCAACTGTTACCCTCCAAAACAGGCACCATTTATATAATGTACAAAGATATAAAATACGTACCGTAACATGACTACTTTCAACCTGTGGCTCTCCTCTTGGTCCAGAAGACTGAACCTCATCGATAATCATGGGACTTTCTTCCACTTTAACTTCAGTTTTTATTTCTGTTGGTGGATCCAAGTTTGGGACTGTTGGTGGATCCAAGTTTGGGACAGGTGGTAGATCCCCTTTCTGAACAGGTTGAAGGATGACCGAAAATCTCTGCTCTGTAACCTCTACATCTGCTGGTAAATTTGTTTTTGAAGTGTTCCCAGACAATGTTTTGTTCTGAGACTCTGTGTCTTGTGAGGGTGTACTGTTGGCTGTTGTTATATTTTTCTTGAAACAATTTGTGGTAATATCCTGACTGTTGGGTACCACTGATGCTCCAGTGGCATTTAAAGCTTGCTTAGGAAGTAAACTATTCTGAATATTTTTTAGCTGATTTAAACTAACCGCACTTAAAACAGTTACACCATTGTTCAGAACTTGGGAATTGGAAACGGCTGTTTTGTTCATAGCACTTGGTTTAGAGATAGTAACCACTGTGTTTTGGTGAACAGGCATTTTACTTGGTACCTTGTCATTAATGTTGACAAGAACTGGGTTGGACAGTGTGGTAGCTTTGGTTTGAGCTTCTCTCCTAGAATTTTCAGCATTCTTTGCATTGGTTGTTGATGAAAGCACCATATTTTTAGGAACCTGTACCAGACATAAATTTTTCATAGGATAAATCACAAAAGGAAATTTAAGCTGTGAGAGGTTGTTCATGTTCACACTAGGCTGAAGTGACTGATTAATTCTGAGGTTGTTGGTGTTAAAAGTAGGCAGAGAGGCATGTTGTGTCTCAATGCTATCTGTATTCACACTAACCAGGGATGTCTGCTGATGAGCTCTAAGACTCTCTGTGCTCTCACTAGGCTTAGTTGAATTATGTGTCTGAGGACTGCTTATGTTCACAATTGGCTGGGATGACTGACGCACTCCAAGGCAGTTGATGTTAAAAGGGGCCTGTTGGATTTTTGTGCTGTTCATGTTCACACAAGTCTGAGTGATTTTATTGGTTAAAAGGCTTTTAAATCTTCTACTTGGTGTATTAGCTGTAGGCTGGGTTGAATGAAGCCCTGGGCTGTTTGTGTTCTCTATAGGATCACTTATTGTTGCAGGTGAACTTGGAATGTTTTTCAAGCCTTTCTCTAAATCATTTAGGGAAGCACAATGCTCACTTGCTTGCAATTGACTTTCATTCATGAGTGGAGTTTGGTTATCTGAAACCGTGGTCTCGTCAGAACTGTAGTTTTCACCTGATGCAGAAGCTGAACTAGGTTGAATTCTGGGAACATTTTTAAGTTGGAAATCATTCAGTGGATTGAGATTTTTCATTCTGCTGACAACTAATTCCTGCAACTTGTTCTTAATGGATGGTACCAAATTGGTAGACTGAAGGGTTGATTCATCAGGCATTTCCTTGTTTATTTCACTGTTAGAACAAGTGGCCATTATAATTTTTCAGCAAGTCCAAATAGTATACAATCTATCTGATTTCACTAATGGGTATTTTGTTTCTTTTGAGTTGGACATGAAGTTTTAATCCTGTCTTTCTTCATGTTTCAAGTTATATGCCATTGTCCATTATACTGACAAAGAAATCAGTCCAAGAAATTTAACGTCATGATATGGTTTCATCAGGAAAACAGCACCAAAACTAGAAAAAAAATAATACATTAGATAATTGTCAAGTGTAAATGCTTTAGCAACACTGTCAAAAAGAGTACCTCTTTAGTTTTAAAAATGTTTAAAAACAGAGAAAAGTTTCCCCAGTGAACTCTCATTCTATTTTTATGCATGCTTTGATTCGTTACATCGACATGTGATTAATTGTACATGTGCAGGCAACAGGGCCAGAGGAGGAAGGGAAATGTGTCTTGAAGTTAATATGTTGACGGTGCAACCCTTAGGGCAAGCGAAAATATTTATTCAGTTGCCACTAGTTTGTGGGCTAGTGCTTGAAATATTTTTGATTGCGCACCCTTGTATCCGTTGAGATTTCATCTTTTATAAACATGATAAAATGACCTTTCCCCAAAATACATACAAGAGGTAGGCCTAGTTTTTAAATTATTTTTTCAAATCATTCAATAGTGATGAAACTATTGTTGCTGACGATCAATTGTTGATCATTTTTGGGTGTTTGATTCCGATTATTGATTACCATTTTCATAATCGATTGTTGCCCAAATAAAATCGTATGATTTGAATGAAACATATACATACGCATTAACAATATATGTAAAGTGAAAAAAAGGTCAACAAAAAAGACGTTCGAAGACAATTAACAACAATAAAGTAGAAATTTACCCATATCCAAAGAATGCATAGATAGAATGTACTATCGTAAAAATGATATTGTCCTACGGATCCGGTTTAATGATAGAATTCGTTCCGTGTATTCAAAATGTAGCAAAAGAAACACAGGCAATAACTCGTACTCAGTGCATTTACTATGGATAATCTAGCTAAGAGATTTATGAATGTTAACATGGCAAGTAAATTTGAAGCCAGAGAAAAATGTTGAGAACATTAATTTGATTTTCGTCTTTATATGGATTATTTTTTGGGATAAAAGGCATAAGCAATCATTTCCAGTGAAAATCCTTTTATATTTTACAAAATCGTTTAGGATCCGCTCCGATTTGCTACATTTCAAGTATATGGGACGTATTCTAACTGTGATGAGAGCTTGTAATGAGACACAAAACTTTAGGAGATTATTCTAACTAGGGAATGCAAAATCTGATGTCATGACAAACATTTTTAGTTTTTATGAGCAAATGTGTAATTGTTTTCTGTTTCTTTGTTACACATACAACAAAAAGTTTTCTTTAGAATAAATTTGATAAAATTTTATTTTTAGTTTGTTCCATAAATGATAAATGCTATAAAGAAATGGAATTTTGTATTTGAAATTTTAATTACCAATTAAGTCGATCATTGCAGTGCTCCAAGTTGCGACTAAAATGGTCGCATTTGCGACCAAAAAATTGATTTTGCGATATAGAAATGCAAACACACTCGCATTTTCGCGACTGAGAAAATTTGGACTGGAAACGTCCAATTTTGAAGATCGGGATCGAGATTTTATTTGTAAAGATTCTCTATCAAGAAAATGTTTGAAGACATATACTTAAATACACTTTACAAAGTGTTGCATGGACTTAGATCACGTAATGTTATGACAGCATGGCATGCTGTACAAAGTTTGATAGAACCTGAACCAGAGACGTGGACAAATAATGTTCCTGATAGAATGGCATCCAAACTTCGTACACTTTTTAAGATCTGACCTTGTTATTGAAGCATTTGATCAATTGCTTGCATATCACAATGAATCATGATTGTATTATCATGCTAATAAAGTTATAGTGTTTTGGCGGCATTTATAATGACTGTGTAATGAGTTAGGTACGTAGTAATAAGTAAACATGACAAACAGCAGGCAAAATACTGTCTCAACAGCTGTCAAGCTTGTATTTTCATTTGATAAAATTTTATTTCTGCAATCAGATTACTTGTGTTCCATAAGGGTACATGTATTCAATAAAAATATTTCATTCAACCTAGCAAATTTTTCTTGTCACAGTAATAAGTAATCTATGATATAATAAAGACATAATACATATCCTTATTTGAATTATAAAGTTTTATTTAAGAAATAAGGTATCATTTTTAAACATCTATCAGGATATAAATACGGGTCAGTCACGAGATTAAATTCCATAAAGCCCGAAGGGCTTTATGATGAATTTAATCTCGTACCGACCCATATTTATAGCCCGATAGATGTTTTAAAATGATACCTTATTACTTATATTTACATTTGTGACTTATTCATACTTTATATTTGCCTGATTGTGACTTTTAACGTGTGAAATGCATTATTTTTCAAACCCAACGGCATGTATGTAATCCACTGAACGCGCTTCGACCCTTTATGACGTCACTGAGAAATTACGTCGAACGTTTATCAATACGCACATCTATGACCTCTTGACCCCATACCTGTATTTATACAGTTATAGATACGCATTGCTTTCAGTAGTGTTATATAAAGGGAAACATTTGCAAATGTAAATATTCACAAATGTATTTTTTATGGCGAGTGAAATATTTGATTATGGCGACCAGAAATTCTGAAATGGCGACCAAAAAAATTTTTAGGTCGCCATTTTGCGACCTGAGAGCAAGTGTGACTTGGAGCACTGCATTGATCGATTAAGCATCTCCGATTCTGACCGGTTATCTATTATGAAATTTTCCTGATTATTCAACACTATCATTCAAGTAATTTTATGAGAAGAAAAAATGCTATTCAAATTTCAAAATTGCTAGTAAAAAATTCCACTAAATAACATGGATAAAATTTGCTGTGCGTGGTCAAAAAAGTTAATTTTGATCCCAGGCATGTACATTGGAAATGCCCTATTAATTTATTTTTGACAATAACTTGTTTGCATTTATGCCGTTGAATGGCATTGGTCTTTGATGAAAGATTCTATTCACAGGGGCATCTCATCGGTAGACAGACTACTCGGCCCAACGACACCTCGGCCCGTGCTGGTTGACACCTCGGCCCTGACAGGTCGGCTCAAAATCATTGACACCTCGGCCCATACCGAAGACTGCTCGGCCTATTAGGAATTAAATTAAATTAAGTTTGTTTTAATTAGTTTTTTTATTTTTTTTTTTTTAAATGTATACTATATGTATTTTTAATCATTATATACATTTACTATAAATACATGCATACAATAATTTCAGTATTTTCTAACAAACCACAGCACAAGATCAAATTACAATCCGTTGATTGGGAGGTAACAGGTCTATTTATTTATTGACTTTGTTGTTTATTACAATGCAACATTATATATTATTATTAATATATTTATTAGCCATTTAAGAAAAAAATAGTGTTTGGTTGCCTTCTCCCGACACACTGATGAATTTACTAATAATTATGTGTAAACCAATAGGTCTACACAGAAGTTTATGTCCTGGTCCACAAGATTTATTGATTTGCTAACCTTTGACACACATATTTTAATGTTTAATTTTAAAAACTCATATTTTTTTTCAAATCAATTCAATAATATCAACAATGGTTTCTTAAATGAACTTTTCACCATACATGTTAACCTATTGTGATGAAAAAAAGGGAGATTCAGACCTCAAAAGTGGTAGCATTGCGCGCGTGTTGTTTAACGCTTGGATTATCGATATCTTTCATGTAATATACATGTATATTATAAGCCTTAAATGAAATCAGGTACCTACACTAATTAATCTTAAATATCAACAGCAATAAGAAGACAGAAACACCTTAAGTTTGACATAAATTGTACAAATTCAAATATTTTTCATGCTCATCATTTTGCTTGGATTGACTGCTTTACTTAGCCTTTTGAAGAGTGATCTTTGCTGAAATAGCCTAGAAGCAATAATTCTGAATGTTCATTCAGTTTTTAAACAAAACAAATGATGGCATGGTTTAATCTAGATCTAAAACAATTTCGTATCTTTTGTTATATAAATAAGATTTCCCGCGATGATCGAAAACGAAAGTAGATATGTGCCACATGGCTTGGTCAATCGAGTGATTTCTATTGACTTTATTGATATAGTTGTGAGCTTCTGTGCTTTTAAAGACGATGTCAAATGTTTTCATCTAATTCTTAAAAGCTGCATCTCCTTTTTCATGGCAGGGATGTTGATTAATTTATCGTAACCAATGTAATCACTGGTAGTCTTATGTTGTTGTCGTTGTCAAATCCGTGCTTGAAATCTATGAACAAAAAAGCGTTTGTATGATTCCAAGTCAAAACACACAATATCTAGCGAGATTTTATGGGAGTGGCTTCAAAAATGGATACCCAAGCGAACCAAAAATACTTTAGACGCAGCTTTTGTAGAAAAGCGGAAGATTTCTGAATTAAATCGGTAGGCGGGAGATGGAGTGAAAAAGCGGTAGACTCCCGCCTAAATCGGGAGAGTTAACATGTATGTTTTCACTAACATTAACTCCCAATTATGGCTTCTCGTAATTAACTCCTCGTAGTCACCATGCACCACGGACCTATATACTAACGGGATAGGCAACTACCGCAAGTCTCGCGATATCTCGTAAGTCGCGGGATTTCGTAAGTCAACTTTAATTAACTATATTTCTAAAGCTATCGCCTATTTGAGATCAAATCCTTTAAACATCTGTCAAAAAAATCATCCAAGATTTGTTTTTAGCATATATTATACTCCAATAGTAGTAATTTTGTTTTATGCAAAATCAGCACATGCCCCGCCATATTTCCGAGAAATCGCCAATTTCGGTGTTTGTTTTCCTTATATTACAATTATTTTATTAATATGCTTTAAAATTTTTCAATAAATCAATTCCAATATATAAAAGAAATAAATGATAATAATCAGAAAACACCCTGTTTACTTGGGAATAAACGGAAATTGAAAAACTTGTAGTGTCTTGCGTGATGTTTTGGGTAAATAAACATGGCAATGAAGGAGTTGCCTATCCCGTTAGTATATACGTCCCTCCATGCACCCCCTATGACAAGTGCTGGAGACTCTAAAGGATGCACTGCGTCTTCTTGTTTGTTTAATGATTAGCACTTATGATCTAGTTACTAATGGATCGTCTTTCTTTAATTACCGTCAATTTGCCGTCTTGGAAGATTGCAAATGTATCAAATTAATTTTCTTTTGCATTTCATAGATATATATAACAACATAAATAATAAATATATTTAATTAAAATAATACATTTCTGTTTGGACCGAGGTGTTTTTTATGTGAGCCGAGGTGTCTGCAAATTTGGGCCGAGCCGTCGGAGCAAAGGTGTCAATGGGCCGAGGTATCGTTGGGCCGAGCAGTCTGACATTCATCTCTTCTACTTGCCATATATTTGGCATTTCAAGTATATAAATAGAAACAGTGTGGATAAGATGCCCCTGTGGCCTGTTGTGTAAAAATTAGAGAATTTTAAAGAGTAACATAATAGATCTATTTTAGATCTATATAAATTTAACATAATATATATAATACAGTGTTCAATGTTGTTGACATTCCGAGAGCAACAGGCGAACAGCTGAGCAGGTCGACTACCGTCGAGTAGACGAGTACTGATAAGGTGATAAAACAAAAGAAATAGTTTGTGCTTGAATTACAGCAGTATGGAAACCGAAAAAAGTGTTTCATTTCTGTAAATACATACCTTTATAACAAAAACTCTAAAAAATGTCATCGTTGAGTACTAGACTGGCAGAGGTCTTGCAAATCCAAATCCGAAATCGTCCAGTCAACCATTGTCCCATAATATAGCACGGTATCTCGAACCCGATGATAAACAATAGGCCCTTGGGTTACACCACTCACCCGAATCGGCGTTAAAACCTTTCCATAATATTCTGTATTTGAATCAACACTAACCGGGGATTTGTGCATAGTTAATATTATAAATCATGGAATTTCATGAAAAATATACTTGTACGTTATGTAGTAATATATCCCCTCCCCAAATATTTAAAACCATTGGCGCGTCGAAATTTTAACATGCTACATGTAGGCACGTACGTTGCAACGCAAATAAAAAGGGAAATGGAGAGGAGAAAACTGAAATATTTTTCAATAATACAAGTGAAACCTCTAAACTGCACTTCACCGAAAATTCTTTCATGGACAAGTTAAAGTGAGGGCAAGGGAGGGGTCCATTCTCAGATTTGATTCCTCACGTTTTTTTAAATTGAATTATTTCAAATATTTAGTGTACTGTTAGATGCAGGTGTATCCAGTATGTAAGAGTCTGAGTGATGGTGGAAGTTAAAGATGGGATGGGAATTTAGGGTCTTTGAACGGAAAAAAAATTTCAATGTTAAATCAATAACATATCTACAATCGTACAATTTACTGAAAACAAAGGACAGGTTCTAGCGCCTACTGATATGAAATTGTTTTGAATTTATCTCAATTAAATAAAAAGCATGTAAAGATGTCGAACAATTTTTATTTTTCTACCAAGCTTTTTATCAAATAAAGCAAATTATGCCTATATTTCCTAGCTTCCGCAATATGCTTGCAAAAGGGCAGATAATTTAATTACATGTACATACTTGATTGTTTTCAATGAACTGCATTATATAATTGGCGACATTACTGTTTTTATATTTTTCCTTCATAAAAAAATGTAAGCCAAAAAAAGTAACGTCAAATTAGTTTTCTAGAACTTCACATAAAATAACGTCATTTTGACGTTACCGAAAATGACACAAACTTCGTGCGCAACGTAGTTACCTTTCATATCAACCAAATTAATTAAGTTTTAAAGTGGGAATTTCGGTAGTTTCAAGGGGCATTTCGGTATTTATATTTTTTTGGCACATTTCGGATATTTAATCATATATTTCAAAAAACTATGTACAAAGTGACATGTAAACATGGTAAAATCTCAAGAACTTAACACTGACAGATCTGCGTTTTTGAGGGGGATCCCCAGAGGTTTGTCCAACTCCAAGATCACTTTGAGCTGTGAATTGCGCCCCCTCCCATTATTCAATATCAAAAGAATTTTTCCTCCAATCAGAATCCATTATTTTATAGAAATTAAATGATTAGAGTAAAACCTTACCTCAAACTCGAAGGGGCCCAAAAATAAGCCCCTTCAAACCCTCGATATCTCAAATCCTCGGATACATCCCGAGGTATTCCGGAATTCGAGATATGGAGGATAAAAAGCTTTAAGAAACATGCACGCCAACTCTCGATTCCCGCCTACATTTTGGAATCATTTAATTCAATATGAATAGCAATTTGGCCATAAAATCTTTGTTTGATACAAAGAACAGTTCAATGATAATTGATAAATCGTCTTAACATCAGCGCTAAACAGTAAATTATCCATAATTCCAGCTCTTGAAAAAAAGGGGGGTAGACGATATTTTCAATTGAAATCTGAGTTTCAAAAATCACTGTATTTTGAAATAGTTTTGGATATGATTAAATGTTCATTATATCGTTTCTTATGTTTTATGCAAATAAATAAAACATAAATATTTCAAAAAAATATAATGTTTCAGTTGTATATCGCTTTGAAATTGGTGGAAAATAAGCATTTTTATCGTTTTTTTGTCAATAAACATATGTCCCCCCCCCCCCCCCCCCCCCCACCGTGTCACACAAAAAGCTTTAGTATGAATTTGTGAAATACCATTCCATATTACCTGTAAAAAGGAATTTTTGTGACAAGGGGGGGGGGGAAAGATGTTTTAAAAATATTTTCCGTTTTCCATTGATTTCTATAGTGAAAAACACAAGTTTTACCAAAGTTTTAGAGTTATCTGACTTTGTTTTCCCAAATAAGTAATGTTTTATGAAAATTCATATAATTATCTATAACAAATATCAAAAATTCATTGAATATGTTAACTTTTGAAAATTGACTTGGAGGTAGGCGGGAGAACAATACTATCGTTCGCAGTTCTTTATAATATTCAGTTGGGACTTTTTCCTTATACCCATGAACATATCTAGAGTGGACAAACTGCATGCATGATTGTTATAAACAGAGAGAGAGAGAGAGAGAGAGAGAGAGAGAGAGAGAGAGAGAGAGAGAGAGAGAGAGAGAGAGAGAGTGCTCGCTCTGTGAACGGAAAGCTGTGAGTTCGAACGCTGTAAAGATTACCAGCCAGTAGCAAATGTTTTATTTTTAACACATTTTATTTCATTGAAGATAAGGACACTGTATAATAAAACTATCTTTTTAAATATTGAAAAAATTACAATTGTTTGACAAGTTTCAATTATTCATTCTTTTTATATCAAAGAAATACAATAAATTGTAATTGTTATATACATTGTTTGATTTTATTTATGAAAAATATACAGACTAGTATTAAGTTTTTTTGTGTATTTTCAACATGTGTCTCTTCAAGGATTTTTTATGCATCACCATATTACATTTTTCACAAGTTACTTTCATCTTTCCTGTATGGAGGGCAGTGTGACGCCTATAAGTTGAGCTGCAGGAGAATGACTTTCCACAAGTGTCACATATCATTCGTCCCTCAGGAGTTTTCTTGACTTTGTTCTTCCGTTCATGCTTGTTTAATTTGTGCTTTTCGTAGGGTGACTTTTTACAAAAGTCTTTGCCACAAAATTCGCAAACATAGGGAATGTTTGCAATGTCGGATCTTTCTTTCGTGCTCACATCATCATGGATTCTGTGCCTGATCTGATGAAGTCGCAATGACGACCCCCACTTGATGAATATCCCACAGATCTCGCACAGTCTTTTTCTGGAGGAATTGTGGATATCCATGTGCCGACTTCTGGCCATTTGACTATAAAATCTCCTCCCACAAATCTCGCAGGGATATGGCCTTTCACCACTGTGTCGTCTCATGTGGTCTTCCAGCTTCCACTTCCTCTTCAAAATCTTTCCACAAACACCACATGGAAACCTCTCAGGCTCACGTTTTTTCTGATATTTTTTAAGATGGTATTTTGAATTGTTTGTTTTAAGACACTTATCACAGGCTAATCGTTTATTTCTTGTGTAAGAGAGTCTGAGGAAAGAGGATAAAACATAAGATTTACCACAAAAATTACATTTCTGTGCTTTAACAGTGTTCTGTGACTGTTTCAGATGCAAATCATCTGAAGATTTTTTCTCATGGTTTTTAGCACAATCCACAGAATCGTAGGATTTATTCAACCTGTCCGCAGATGTCTTTTGACTAAATCTCACAGAACCTGTACGCACTGCAGCCCCTTTATAATTTGGCTCAATCATGACTATAATTGTTTTTGGCCTGTTTCCTATTTCCTTATGTTTGTTATTTCTTTCCTCTTTGTCATGTTCATGCTGAGCTAATGACTCTAGATTTGTAATTTTTCTTCCATAATTATCATATTCAGAAATTTTCTTGCAACATTTCTAAAATGAAAAAAATAATTAAAACATAGCTTATTTGTCTAAAAATATTTTATGAAACATGTGAAACAGTGAAAGTATTAGTTAGATCTATAATCACTCACAAAAGTAAATTCATTTATATTATGCAGGAAATGGTGAGATGCCATTATTATTATTTTTTTTACTGATTCCTTATTATAATATATCTTTCCTTCATTGAAGACCTTTCATTTGACTAATTCAAACTGAAACCCCTTCACCAAGGATACTTTGTGGCTAAATCTTAATGGTTAAAATCAATCCAAGTGATTCTTGAAAAGAAGTCAATTATAAAAAGTTTACAATTGACGAAGAACTTTGTAGACCATCTTTCAAGGGAAAAGGTAAATTAGGTAATTAAATCTACTTTTAAACTACCTGTTATCTGATCTGATATGATTTTTTTTCTCTTCACCCCAAATAGGGTAGATTTTTAGATACCTGTAATGCCTCTAAACTATTTCCAACCCTTTCATCTTCTATAGAGGTGGAAGACTGGATTTGATTATCCACAGGGTTTTCCTCCATTTTTACTTGAACTCTTTCCAATTCTGGCAATGAATCTTGCTCCTGAACTGGTTGAAAAATGACTGGAAAGCTCTGTTCTGTAACCTCCACATCTCCTGGTAATACTGTTTTTGAAGTGTTCTCAGGTAATGCTTTGTTCTGGGACTCTGTGTCTTGTGTGGGCCTAAAGTTGTCTGTTGTTGAATTTTTCTGGGGTGCAGGCCTAATTGGTGTCAATTTTATCTTGAAACACTTTTTGGTCACGGCCAGATTCGCAGCACTGTTTGGTACCAACAAGAGTGGGGCCACTGCATTAGGAACATTTAAAACTTGTTTCAGAAGCCCTGGTGTCTGCACATTTACGCAATGATTAAGAGCACCTTGAGGTACACCACTGTTCAGAATTTTTAAGTTGTTGACTGTTGTATTATTTATAACATTTGAGTTGGAGACAGTAACGGCAGAATTTTGGTAAAAGGACATGGTAACTGGTGCAATATCAGTACTGTGATTGAGATTGGGATTGGATAAGGTGGTAATTTTGGTATCAGCTTCTGTCATATAATTTTCAGCATTTTGGGCATTGTTTGTT
>PRKT01000298.1:180607-208096 GCA_003671525.1 Saccostrea glomerata | reverse complement strand
GCCAAAGTTTTTCAAAGTGTCAAAGTTTTCGTCAAAGTTTTTCAAAGTGTCAAAGTTTTCGTTAAAGTTTTTCAAAGTGTCAAAGTTTTCGCCAAAGTTTTTCAAAGTGTCAAAGTTTTTGTCAAAGTTTTTCAAAGTGTCAAAGTTTTCATCAAAGTTTTTCAAAGTGTCAAAGTTATCACTATAGTAAATCAAAGTTTTCAAAGTGTCAAAGTTATCACTATAGTTAACTATAGTAAACTATAGTTAACTATAGTTAACTATAGTATTTTTTTGTTAGGGCATCCCTCAAGAGTGAAAAATTAAAAATTAAGCTTTAATGTATTGCTTGTCTTATGCAGAATTATACAGTCATAAAGATAAATTATACTTTATCGATGTATTATAAAAGAGACTTACAGGTTTGAACGATTTCAAAATATGGAAGTCAAGAACAATGACCTTCCTAAAAATACTCAGAATAAACTAACTGTCCATATTTCTGACTAATCAGATATGAACATTTAGATAATCTATGAGAAATAAATTAAGTCCGTTGTTTTGAGCTTTTTTTTCAAAAGATCTTTTTAGAGCAGTTAAACTACTTGTATATTATATGTATACAGCGGGGTTCGACACTAACAGTAGCCCGCTGGCCCGGGACTACTAAACATTGAGGTTGGGCTACTAAACATGTCTCTAAGCTTGGGTTTAGGGTATTCCAAGTCAGCCAGCATTTCTCAGTAATTTACCTTATTGCTTTAACTCACACGACAGATTCATACGTCTGACAATCAACCTTGACTTGTAAGATGTGATTTCAGTGTTTCATTTACACAGAATGATTTGTCAGACATGAAGTTCACTAATATTTCCCTCCAAACATTTTTGTTTACATTTCACAATGGAGGATTATGATAGTTTAATAGCCTTTTGTGTTTTAATAAATCTTCATCTTCTTGATATAGTTCTACTAATCTTTCAGTTTGTTCTGTAGTTAATTTCAGTTCTCTCTTCTGTCCAGCCAGTAGAAAATTTCCTCCTAGGATTTCCCTCACATTTTGATTGCAATAAGTAAGATTGATTTATATTGAATTATCTCTGGAGAAGAAGTGCGGGAAAAGATCACATGTTAGTTCTTCTTTATATAGATTAACCTCTCTGACCTTGCCAATTGGTTAAAACCATCTGACTAGCTGACTTGCTTGGAGATCTGACTTCATCTGACTTCATATTTGTCTTTTGATTTTTCCTATTTACACGGTATGATTTGTAAAATATGGCAATTCAATAGTATAATAATTAATACTCTTAATAGTATACACTTATCCACTGGTTGTGAGTGGGGTTATTCTTTTATCAAACATGCGACAGGGACTATTCCCCAAAGCTTGCCTTGGTTTTCCTTGAGCGGCCCAAAATTAAATTTATTGATGATCGATTTTCATACGTTTTGTTATCATAATTTGTTGTTAGTCAAAATGTAAAAAGTGATTCGGAATTTCCTAAATCACTGTAATTGTTGAATTTTTTAAATAGAAAAATAAAAAAAGGTACAGTCATAGACAAATAATATTACCCAAAAATACAACCAAAATGCAGGATTTGTGATCCTTATTTCAAACTTGTCTGGGAAAAGTCACCACATGTACCCTACCAATAGGAGAGGGAATCCCCTTCTGAACCTAATCCCCTTGTTGCGTCGGTTAGTGACAACTAATACATGAATAGGGCTAGCAGAAATAAGAAATTGCTAGCCCTGCTGGCAAGTATGGTTTTAAGGTTAGTGTCGATCCCTGTGACAGTATTTAGAAAAATAACAACTTTCAACAATTCTACCCCGAACAAACACGACTTGAAAGGCTCAGAATAAATTTTTTATGGTATTAAAATATCTGTCACGATAAAACAGCAATCCCAAATGGTTAACTTGGGTAAAAAATATATGAAAGAAATAACTCAGTTTTAAATGGGTATTTGGTATTAGGATATAAAAATATTGTTTCCTGAAATTGAATTACGAATTAATCTAGTTTTTGGAATGTACCGCGAGTTGTGATGATCAAAAGCACACATTTTTCTTACCTTTTCCCCAATCTTGCTGATTTCATTATTCACGCTAAAAATGTACAGCAATATATAACATGATATAAGGGTTCAGCCCGCACTTGTAAAACTCATGATATTTTAAAACTAATCTTTACGATGAACTCTTCTGTGCTGAATATCTATAGGCATGACAAGTTCACGTTATCAATGACAACTAGCCTAAAAAATATTAACCAAAGAGGGGGCGTTTTCGTGTGGTCGCTATACATGATGATAATTTCACGATTCCTCCGTAAAAGATTCATTTTGTTACATTGTTACATTTGTAAATGTATAACTAAAGTATGTTATCTTAATTGAGATTAAAATGTAGTTTGTTCACGGTAAATATGTGGGGAAGTCCTTCAATATTGTAAATCATTATATTTACATAATTCCTTGTGAGCGAATCTTCTTGAAAGTCCATTGTGTCAGAATTAAAGGTGCATGGACACAGATTTGAAGTAAATATTTTCTGTATAATATTACGACTTTTATATTTTAATACCATTTCACACAAAATTAATTAAATGTTATATAAAAGTTATTCAAACTTCAAATTTTTGGATGGGTTTCATTGACACATTCTTTCACTCTCACAAATTTTACTTTAATTCTTAATACTTTATGATGAAAAATATTAACACTTTAATCCAGAAAAATAATTGTATTCAGAGTAGAAATGTTAGAAAGCACAACTTCTTCACAAGTATCGTCATTCCGAGCTAAGTGTTGTGTAGAGAGTTTAGCAAATTGATCGCACACGTGAAACATACACAGTTTTTGTAAATATGGCATGAGCTCTGTTATTGTTGATGTTTACGATTCAATGGATGCGTTCAATCGTTAAAGTCTGCTCACCACAACAACACAGAATGGCAAAATATCGGAAGTATGTTTTGCTTTCGAACATTTCTACTCTGATTTTTTAGCTCTGCTGGTCAGAGACCAGAAGAGCTTATGCGATAGTAATGTGTCCGGCATCCGTCCTTCTGTCTGTCTGTCTGTCTAGCTGTCTGTCCGTCTGTCTGTCCGTCTGTCTGTAGACAATTTTTCAAAACGCTACTCCTCCTACAATTTTAGTCTGATTTCAATATTACTTGGCAAACAAGTAGACTACACTAAGATACATAGAATAGTGCATCGGTTTTTGATTTCGATGAACGGTGTTGCCATGGTTACTAAAAATAGAATTTTCTGTGAAATTCCTTTAAAACACTACTCCTTATACAGTTTTGGTCTGATTTCAAAATAACTTGGCACACAAGTAGACTACACTAAGATACACAGAATAGTGCATCGGTTTTTGATTTCGCTGAACGGTGTTACCATGGTTACTAAAATAGAATTTTCTGTGAAATACCTTTAAAACGCTACTCCTTCTACAGTTTTGGTCTGATTTCAATATAACTTGGCACACAAGTAGACTACACTAAGATACATAGAATAGTGCATCGGTTTTTGATTTCAGGGAACGGTGTTGCCATGGTTACTAAAAATAGAATTTTCTGTGAAATTCCTTTAAAACACTACTCCTTATACATTTTTGGTCTGAATTCAATATAACTTGGCACACAAGTAGACTACACTAAGATACATAGAACAGTGTATAGGTTTTTGATTTCGATGAACGGTGTTGCCATGGTTACTAAAAATAGAATTTTCTGTGAAATTCCTTTAAAACACTACTCCTTATACAGTTTTGGTATGATTTCAAAATAAGTTGGCACACAAGTAGACTACACTAAGATACACAGAATAGTGAATCTGTTTTTGATTTCGATGAACGGTGGTCCATGGTTACTAAATATAGAATTTTCTGTGAATTCCTTTTAAACGCTACTCCTTCTACATTTTTAGTTTGATTTCAAAATAAGTTGGCACACAAGTAGACTACACAGAGATACATAAAATAGTGCAATGGTTTTTGATAAGTACAAGCCAGTAGAGGTACAGTCTCGACAGAGATTCTGGTTTTTCAAGGTAGATTGTAGTTTTAATATTTTTCATTTATACACAACAAACCACATTTCCTAAGTATTAAAATTAAAATTTGTGAAAATGCAAGGGTATGTCAATGAAACCCGTCTAAAAATTTGAAATCTTAATAACTGAAATTAATAATGAAATAAGTTTTTCAATTTATTTTTGTGTAAAATGCTATTAAAATATATAAGTCGTAATATTATACAGAAAATTTTATCTTCAAATATGTGTCCATGCAACTTTAAAGTATTCAGAAACTGTATTGTTATTGGTGTGATTACTTAAGGTTTTTAGCTCACCTGAGCCGAAGGCTCAAGTGAGCTTTTTTGATCACATTTTGTCTGGCGTCCGTCTGTCTGTCCGTCTGTCCGTCTGTCTGTAAACTTTTCACATTTTCGACTTCTTCTCAAGAACCACTGGACCAATTTCAACCAAACTTGCCACAAAGCATCCTTGGGTGAAGGGGATTCAAGTTTGTTCAAATAAAGGGCCACGCCCTCATTTAAGGGGAGATAATTGGCAATTAATGAAAATTTGGTGGCATGTTTTAAAAATCTTCTTCTCAAGAACCACTGTGCCAGGAAAGATGAAACTTATGGGGAATCATCCTCATGTAGTGTAGATTCAGGTTTGTTCAAATCATGACCCCCGGGGGTAGGGCGGGGCCAAAATGGCCGACCAAAGTTTTACATTGAAATATAAAGGAAAATTCTTTAAAAATCTTCCTCTGAAGAATGACCAAGCCATAATTCATCATATTTATATGGAAGCATCCTCAGGTAGTATAGATTCAAGTTTGTTCAAATCATGGCCCCCGGGGGTAGGGCGGGGCCAAAATGGCCGACCAAAGTTTTACATAGAAATATATAGGAAAATTCTTTAAAAATCTTTTTCTCAAGAATGACCAAGCCATAATTCATCATATTTATATGGAAGCATGCTCAGGTAGTGTAGATTCAAGTTTGTTCAAATCATGACCCCCGGGGGTAGGGCGGGGCCAAAATGGCCGACCAAAGTTTTACATAGAAATATATAGGAAAATTCTTTAAAAATCTTCTTCTCAAGAATGACCAAGCCATAATTCATCATATTTATATGGAAGCATCCTCAGGTAGTGTAGATTTAAGTTTGTTCAAATCATGACCCCCGGGGGTAGGGCGGGGCCAAAATGGCCGACCAAAGTTTTACATAGATATATATAGGAAAATTCTTTAAAAATCATCTTCTCAAGGATAGAAAATCAATGATTGTTCATGGAACTACTTTTGGATTTTACCTTTTCAATAATAAACCAATTTATACTTTTACTAGCCACAGTGCTAAGGTGAGCGATGTGGCCCATGGGCCTCTTGTTCATTCCTTTATTGGGTTCAAATGTAAAGGTGTCAAACCGTACCTTATTATTTGATGACCAACAGATACCCAGACTGATAGATTGGGATTGAAGGAATAATTTATGAGAGGATTTTTTGGGACACCCCTGTCCTAAAGTCGAAGTCACAAAAAAAACAAGAACCTGATTTTGATAACCTGCTTCAAAATTATATCTATTATATTTATAGTCAGACTAGCTCAGTTGATATATGCGCAGAATTTTACATCATGGAAACTTTTTTTTAAAGTTTGGGGCTCGGCTCCACCTTAATTGTACCACACTTTTAAATTTTTAAATTTTTTTCCTTTTCAGAGACTATTTTCTTTTTATAAACATGCATTTTCCTTCAATTATCTATCCTTTATGCATGAACATTCTTGATATAAGAAACACTTTAAAAAAGAGAAATCAAATCGTGACAATTCAATGTACAGTTGGCAGTTAGGTGGAGCAAACCTAAGTATAGCACACTTTCTTACAGGACAAGAATAATTCACTATGTGTTACTGGTAAAGGTATTCTTGGAAGTATTTAGCTGCAATGAATTTCAATTGTAAATATTCCAAATATGGAATTTGATCACATTTATTTTGGCTACACTTATCATTCACTGTACTACATTAGCTTTCATTTAGGCCTATATAATTTGCATACAATAATAGCATGTTTTATCATATCCACAGGTAAATAACCTAGACACAAAGATTAGAATTTTAGAGACAATACATTAACATTATGCACAATGAGAAGTAAAAAGAATAACAATTATTACATTTGGAGATAACAAACTCATAAAATCAATGCAAGGGTACCTCCTACCTCTACCTACTATTTAATGTCCACAATACATTTTCACATCCTTCAAATGTGTTCGGATCTTTTATTTTTCGGTGTTCTGCAAAACAAGATGTGTTTGTGAAACACTGATGCCCCATATGGCACGAAAGCGAAGACTAAACTTTTCTTAAATGCAAAGGGGGAGTTTCGATAAGGCCGCTCTGCGGCCCACTTTTTTTCACAAAAAAAAATTTCAATATTTTTTTTCAAAATCAGTTTATAAATCAAGGTAAATATGTTAACTTTTGTTATATATATTTCAAAAGTTGAGGTGTTATATATTTATGCTGCAGTTAAGCCGTATTTAGATGTATCTTCAACGCGTTAACATTAGCCTATGGGAAAATACGAGAGGGTGGCATTCATTAATCGATGTTTAAAGTATGAAGTGCATGAGGGACACACACCAAATTTTGCACAGTAATTACACATACAATATACATTATTGCATCAAAATTTGTTGAGTGTCGCGTGTGCACTTCATATTAGAAAAAAATCAAAATTGCACAAAAATGCGTATATAAATTTAGAGGCACTCAATCATTTCATCTGATTAAATATTAAAATAATCAGCAAAAAGAGGCAGATATTGTTTTCATCCATGTGGATTTTCAGAAATATATACGTTATAAAGCTTTTACATATCTCACAATTATTCTGATACGAAATTCATAGCCTATATATAATATTTACGTCTTTTTTCTAATTAAATTCATACAGTGGTGAAAAAATTACTTAAGTTCTTATTTAAATTATATTGGAAATAATTGTGCATTCTAAATCTTAACATTTATTGGTTCTGAATATGTTTAATATTTGTATTATTGTAATTGTTCGCTCAAAATCTTAAAAAGTATTGTTTTCAAGACATTCCTTATTATTTATAAGTTCTATGGTTGATACAGTGACCTTGTCAGCAGATATAATTTCTCATTGTGTCAAATACTGATTGAAGTTCTTGATACTAATTGTAAGTCCATTATTTATACACTGAATTGACGTCAGATTATCCCTTTTTCACGATTTTGACCAGGAGCACAGTCGGCAGGTATGACCGGTCAGCAGGGGATGCTTACTCCTCCATGGCACCTGATCCCACCTCTGATTAATTTAAACAAGAGGCCCATGTGACAAATCGCTTACCTGAGAAGCTATTATCAAGCTTTTCTTTACTAGATTTCCCCCTTGTAATACAATATTGTGACCCCACCCTACTACCGGGGGTCATGATTTGAAAAATTTGAAATCTACACTATCCCAGGAAGCTTCCAAATAATTTTCAGCTTTTCTGGCCCAGTGGGTCTTGAGAAGATTTTTAAAGATTTTCCCTGTATATTTCTATGTACAACTTTGATTCCCCATTCTGGCCCCGACCTATTCCCGGGGGTCATGATTTGAACAATTTAGAATCTACACTACCCATATATGCTTCCATTCAAGTTTCTGCTTTTCTGGTCCAGTGGTTCTTGAGAAGAAGATTTTTTTAAATGACTCCCCCCTATTTTTGTCTTTTCTTGATTACTAGTATCTCCCCTTGTGAGGGGACTTGGCCCATAATTTTAACAATTTAATTTCCCCTTCACCCAAAGATACTTTTTACCAAGTTTGGTCAAAATTGGCACATTGGTTCTTGAAGTCGAAAATGTAAGTAAAAAGTTTACAGACGGACAGACAGACAGCTAGACGGACGGACGGATGGACGACGGACAAAATGTGATCAGAAAAGCTCACTTGAGCCTTTGGCTCAGGTAGCCTAAAAATATAATTTTCAGCCTTCTGTATATATTTAATATTTTAAGTTAATACCACTTTCTAAACAAAAATTATTGTTCAATAAATGCGAAAAACTAGTACCATATATGAAGTATTCACACATTCATAACAAACAAAAAATCAGTAAGAACATCAATAAATTTGGTATATTTGGTCTTCAGTAAAATACATCTAATGTTTCCTGTGATATTTTAATGTTAAATCTCAGTGCTCCGCTTTTTAAAACATCCATTCGAAAAAATAAGGAAAGGGGGTGTACTTGAATTTTCCAGTATCACGTGATCGGAAAATGCGTAATATAAATTATTTTATTATAAAATACGCTTTGTTGGTTTTCATTTTGTATCTAGAATTTTTCTAGTGTGCGACGGAAAAGGGCGAGGTGATCCGATGAGTTTTATAATAGAAAAAACCGATGATATAAATCCTTTTTCTCCGAAGAACCGTGACTTGCCAATGTCCTTAAATTTAATTGACGATATCGTTGCATAAATGTAGAACAATTCAAGATGCCCCATTTTGCCTTAGAAAGGCTTTAAATGCTTGGAATGCGGTAATTTGTGCCGTTTTCTCATGGCTTATCAGAGTCTGGTTTGTAGAAATAAATTGGGTCGGATTATAGTCGTCATATATCGATAACTTGCATTTTCTCAAAAAACAGCTGTCAGTTGAGTTCTGTATGAAAATTGTAGTGACTACCTATGGTTTGGCAAGTGTTTGATACATGGTTAGTTTGTGTTCACTGTACAGTGAAATGAGCATACTAGAAAAAACAACCTCTTATAAAAATAAAACAAACAAACATTAAAGGTGCATGAACACAGATTTGAAGTTGATATCTTTTGTATAATACAATGTATTATGACTTAAGCTTTTACACATAGATAAATTAAAAAATCGTATTTCATCTTAAAGTTGTTTAAAGGTCATATTTTGGATGGGTTAGATTGACACATCGTTGCCCACTCACAAATTTTATTTTCATTCAGTATACTTAGGAAAGATGGCGGTCTTAATTGATGTGTATTAATGAAAAATATTAAAAATTTAATCCAAAAAAAATTATTTTGTTATACCTTTAAAAATTTGTTCCTATACAAATCTATACGAAAAAAGTCTAACATTTTTAATGTTTTGCTGAGCGGGCTTAAAAAAATCGATGTTGGACCGCTGAGTGAGATGTTTGACCGCTCGGAGAGATGTTGGACCGCTTACGTCACAGAATGGGCGGATCTTCATCTCATTTTCATTCGTTGGTGTAAAACAGTGACAGACCTGATGTTACATTACGGAATATGGTACAAAATACATGTGTGCCAAAAAATATAAAATAAAATGAAAGGTATAACAAAACATTTATTGACAGAGTTCTCGGGCAAAATGCGTTTTGTCGACCCTCGAACCAAACTGTCTGCCTTCGGCCTAACGGCCTCAGGCAGACAGTTTGGTTCTTGGGTCCGACAAAACGCATGTTGCCCTCGAACTCAGTCAATAAATGTATAATATTCAGAGTAGAAATGTTAGAAAGCAAAACTTCTTCTCAAGTGTCGTCATTCCGAGCTAAGGGTTGTGTACAGAGTTTAGCAAATTAATTGGTCACACCCCGTGAAACGTACATAGTTTTTGTAAACAGGGCACGAGCGCTGTTACTGTTGATGTTTACAATTCACCTGGTGCGTTCAATCGTTGATTTGAACATATTTTATTGTAATATAATTACAAAGGGATTAGGCACAAGTTCTGAAAACTTATAACGCCCTCTCCCTAACCATAACTGCACGGACTGACAATATATTGTGTGTTTGTTTTGCTTTCGAACATTTCTACTCTGAATTTTCTGGATTATAGTTTTAATATTTTTCATTTATACACAACAAGATAGCCACTTTTCCTAAGTATTAAGAATGAAATTAAAACTTGTAAAAGTGCAAGGATATGTCAATCAAACCCGTCTAAAAATTTGAATTTTTATAAATTTTAGATTAAATAAGATTTTCAATTTATTTTTGTGTGAAATGATATTAAAATATATATGTCATAATATTACACAAGAAATATGAACTTGAAATCTTTGTCCATACACCTTTAAAATAAAAGTTCTTCAAAAAATTTTGTTAAATTACCAATTACCAATCGTTGACAAAATTCACCATGGTCTGACTCGTTCCGTTGATGTCGAATTAAAGAACGATTACTCGAAAATTGAAAAAAGTAATAAATGTCTTATTATTCCCTTTTGATGAAGTAAAATATGACGTAAATTCAAAATTATCACAACATGATAATAAAAATCGGTATCATTTAAAGGCAGAGATTTTTTACAGGGTGGTTAATTCCAGGTGAGTGAGGGGCTTAATTTTTACAGGTTTGAATGCCTTGGAGACTAGCAGTCTTTTGTGGTCATTTGTCGTCTAATCCCTATACAGATGAAGTTATTTAATACACAGTGAAATACCCCAGGTGTCAAAGTTTAACTGTGTTGGGGATTTTGAAACAATTTTAAAAGTATTAGTAAAAGTTTTTTTTTCAATTTTTTACTGATTTAGTTTTGAATGTTTAAAAACACTCCTACCTATTTTTTTTTTTAAAAAAACTATGATATCATACTATGAATTCAAATATTAAAACATAGATTGTTTTAGATGTTATTGATGTTAGTGATGAAGATCTTCGAAGGAACAAATCTTACTTCATATATGTTTTATATATCCATATTCTAGGATGAAACATAAGGAGATAACAAACAGTAATCAATATCAAAGTACATAAAACAATAGAAATAGAGAAGAGAAAACAAGGACCTCCAAAACATCAGAGGTGTGATCACCTGCTATGGTGTAGTTAGCATTCCCTGTCGACCAGTCACACCCGCAGTGTGCTTCTTGTCATGATCGGGAAATAACGGAATAATCCGTCGTCAATTCAGTGTACAAATCATAAACTAACAATAAGTATGAAAAAACGTCAGTCAGCAGTTGACTCAATGATAAATTGTATTTGCTGACAAGGTTATCGTATCGACCAAACAAGACAGCTAATTTTTTTGACTTCTTTGTCAATAATTTACCTTATTTTTGTTTAAAAAGAATAACTGTGGGCTTAAAAGGAGTTCATAACATGCTGCATGTTTGACGATAAAATGACAAGCAAGATTTTATCTTACATTTGTCTTATGTTTAACTTACACGTACATGTATAAATGAGACAATTGGAATACCATTCAGGATCTTCTTGAATTTTTTCGGTATTTTTTTTTTGTAGGGTTTCACAAACCTGAAGGTGATTACGACGTATGGAAGACAAACATATCAGGTGAGTATCACTCAAGAGTGAGAAATTATTTATGTTAATGTTTTGATGTATTTCTTATCTAATGCCGAATTAAATAATCACACAGATATCTTGTACCGCTTGTACTATAAATAGATTTACAGGTCTGTACGATTTCCTAATATGGAAGTCAAGAACGATGACCGTAACTTGCTATAAATACTAGGAATAAACAAACTGCTAATGCTTCTGACCAATCAGATATGAACATTTAAATAATCCATGAAACCTTTCGCTTTAAACTATTGTTTTGTTCAAAAGATCTTTTTCGAGCAAATAAACTACTTTTAAACTATATGCATACATTATTTAGAAACAAAACAAAATTTAACAATTCTACTCAGAACAAACACGACTTTTTCAATGGGATTAATTCGTATCTGTCACGATAATACAGCATTCCAAAAAGGTTAACTTGCGTAAAAAAATTGAAATAGATAACTCAGATTTTTAGTTTTTAAAGTCCGTCATGGGTATTTTTGTATTGGGATATAGAAATATTGTTTCCTAAAATTGAATTACAAATTAATCCAGTTTTTGGAATGTACCGTGAGTTGTGATGATCAAAAGCACCCATCTTTCTTACATTTTCCCATATCTTGCTCATTTCCTTATTCACGTTAAAATTGTACACCGATATATAACATGATATAAGGGTTCAGCCCGCACTTGTAAAACCCGTGATATTTTAAAACTAATCTTTACGATGAACACTTGCGTGCTGAAGATCTATAGGCATGACAAATTCACGTTATCTATGACAACCAGACAAAAATATATTTACCAAAAATTGGACTTTTTCTTGTGGTCGCTATACACTGCTATGCATGATTATAATTTAACGATTCCTCCGTAAAAGATTCATTTTGTTACATTGTTACTTTTGTACGTGTATGATTACTAAAGTATGTTATCTTTATTGAGATTAAAATGTAAAGGTTGTTCACGGTAAATCTGTGGGGATGTCCTTCAATACAATGAATCATTATATTATATAATTCCTTATGAGCGAATCTTCTTGAAAGTCCATTGTGTTAGAATTAAAGGTGCATGGACACAGATTTGAAGTTAATATTTTCCGAATAATATTACGACTTGTATATTTTAATACCATTTCACACAAAAATATATTAAAATGTTATATAAAATTTATTCAAACTTTAAATTTTTGGATAGGTTTCATTGACACATTCTTTCACACTCACAAATTTTACTTTTATTCTTAATACTTTATGATGAAAAAAAATATTAACACTTTAATCCATAAAAATAATTGTATGCAGAGTAGAAATGTTAGAAAGCAAAACTTCTTCACATGTATCGTCATTCCGAGCTAAGTGTTCTGTACAGAGTTTACCAATTGATCGCATCCGTGAAACATACACAGTTTTTGTAAGTATGACATGAGCTCTGTTATTGTTGATTTTTACGATTCACCGGGTCCCTTCAATCGTTAAAGTCTGCTTACCACAACTACACTGACTGACAAAATATTGTGTGTATGTTTTGCTTTAGAACATTTTACTTTGAATTTTTTAGATTATAGTTTTAATATTTTTCATTTATTCACAAGATTGCCACTTTTCTTAAGTATTAAAAATAAAATTAAAATTTGTGAAAATGCAAGGATAGGTCAATAACACTGGTCTAAAAATTTGAAATCTTAATAACTGAAATTAATGATGAAATATAGTTTTCAATTTATTTTTGTGTAAAATGCTATTAAATATATAAGTTGTAATATTATACAGAAAATATTAACTTCAGATATGTTTCCATGCACCTTTAAAGTATTCAGAAATTGTATTGTTATCGGTGTGATTACCTAAGGTTTTTTATTTCTTTTTTGGGTTGAATTGAAACGTGGCAAACTGTACCTTGTTCTTTAATGAAAAAAAAATCCAGCAGATCCCGAAAATGATAGGTTGGGATGTATGAAATCATTTATGATAGGATTTTTTAGGTGGCCCTTGCCCTAGGGTCGAGTTCACAAAAAACTACAAAAAAAAAACCTAATTTTGATTACCTGCTTCAAAATTAGATCTGTTATATTTATAGTCAGACTAGCTCAGTTGAAATATGCGCCGATAATAACATCGTGAATACTTTCTTTTTTAAGTTTGGGACTCGAGTCCACCTTAATTGTACCAAACTATTGAATTTTTCAATTCTCTCCTTTTCAGAGACTATTTTACTTTTTTTATATAGACTTGTTTATTTTCCTTCAATTACCTATCCTTTATGTATGTACATCCTTAAATATAAGAAACACTCAAGGACATACGCAACGTACCTTACCTACGGATAATTTTTCACGATATTCTTATTCAAACTTATAATACCATTAGTACATGTTCCTACACAAAAAAAATCAGCATGCTTTTCTAGGGGTTTTGAAAAGATATCAAATTTTGAAAATGTTTGCATTATATAGAGAAAAATGTACAAAAATTATAAAACATAAATTCCAGATGCTTTTTTCAATATGCTGAAAGGATTAAGAAACGCATATTAAAATTTTGAGTTAAATTAAAACAATTATTTCAAATATGTTTTCCAGCATTGTTATCATACATTTTAATTCATCTTTGATCAACAAGTTACCAAAATTTTGTGTGATTTTGAGTGATAATTCCTGAGATATTGTCAATATGTCGACACATCTTTCTAGATCATTATTATTCAACCGTTCCGACGTAAGTCTTAATGGCTGAGATTAGCTGTATTATTCCAAAGCCAACAAATCCCCCGCCTAATCGAATACGAATCTTCCATTTAGGATAGAATGTATAGAACCCAGCAGGTTTGGTACATGTGGACGATTGTAAAAAAATATTCATAAACTCTAGCTAAATTTTTTAAGAGTAAACATGCTAGAAAAAATCACGCAAACGACGCGTACGTGCGCGTTTGAGAGTAAAGTCGACGTAAAAGGGCCAAGCTCGCAGCCCATATTAGAGCAGAGAGTTTCTGTCAATTAAGGGTGAAAAAAATGAGCATGATTGTCTGGTGTATAAATATTAGTTTCAGTGATAATTCCTTGAAAAAAAAAAAACGAGGTGGCGATTTTAGTGCCAAGTAGCCAAAATACACATTTGACCAGTTTTCATAATTTTCGGCCACATAGTCAAAAATTTTCCCATATTATGTTCTTATGCGTTTCTTTTTTCAACAAATCCATGTATATACATTAAAAGTATTGCACACAAGTCCTTCATTCAGTGGAAATCTTCAGCTCCAGGGAATAACCCAATAAAGTTCAAACTACTTTGCCTTAAAAGAAATCAAATTGTGACAAATTAATGTAAAGTTGTCAGTCAGGTGGAGTAAACCTAAGTATAGCACACTTTCTCGGAGGACAAGAATAACTAACGAAGTGTTACTCTGTAAAGGTATTCTTGGAAGTATTGAGCTGCGAGGAATTTCAATTGTATATATTCCTTATAATTTAATCATATTGATTTTGGCTTCATATATCATTAACTATACTACCTGGATTTCATTTAGGCCTTTATAATTTGCACACATTAATATCCACGGATAAATAACCTAGATAAATAACCTAGTCATAAAGGTTTGTTCCCGTTTTGCACACATTTGAGTTTCAGGCATAGAATAATGTGTGCAAAACGTGAATTTGTCCAGGTGAGATAATTACTTAAAGACCCAATTTTTTTACCGTACGGTTACCCAAGGAGGGGGAGTGGTCAAAGTAACAGTGGTGTTATTTACCTGGAGACCCCCAATACCCAAGATGTCAAAAATCTGTGTATACTTAGCATAACACAGGAAGTCTGTGTTTGGTAATCAATGGCATCGTTTAGTGTTTTGTGTCTGGTTTTGAGTGAAACTACGTAAAATAATTAATTTAATATGATTTTTTTTTTGTAAACTTAACGCATTCATCGTAATCATGGTCATGTTTTGAAGGAAAAAAATAATAAGATTACATGTATAGCGTTTTAGAAAATGTTTTCCTTTAATACATAAAAGAAAAAAAACACGAGTAAAAACTACAAATCAATAATATTTATCTTTTTTAATCTTCAATACAAGAAATCACTTGATTAAAATAGTCTGAATATTGAAATAAAAAAAATAATAATCCACCTATCTGTCGTGATACATCAGTGCATTTACCGCGATCGGCATGTTTTTTTTTTCCCTGGCCAACAATGTTGTCAAAAATATTCCATATTTTATTATTCTTCGTATGTTAACAAAATTTTATGGTTAGAAAGATTTCTTTTCAGAATCGATCACTATTAATAATCTTCACATTTTCATTACGTATATATATCTATACAGACGCTAGAGGAAATTCAAGCATTATATTCTGACATCAATTTCTGTACAACATCGTGTGGATTGTAGCCATAGTACAAAATAAAACATCTTTTAAAAACTATGCCATGCCGTTTATTAGTGCTGAATATTATTCTTATATCCCATTCCTTAAAAAATGATTTAAATCGTCGGACTTCCAATTACGGCAAATAAAGCCGGTTTCTGTGGACGCGGTCTTTTTTCTACAGATAACGTGGACGATATAACACTTACAAATAACAAACAGCAGTGAAGATAGAAAAGAAATATTTTATAATATCAATGTTTTAATAATCTACTTTCAATTATTTTTTTAAATAAAATTCAAACATATTTGGAGTTTTCTAACCCGCGTGTATACTATGCGGGTACATGAAAGAGTTTGACGCGTGACCAGGTAATTGTTTTCAAAACATGCAAACTCAGATTAACAGGAGGCACAGGTAGCTGACCTGTCAATCAAATCAGAAGCTATTATTTTATTTATGATTGACAGGCGGTAAATTATTGATCTTGAATCAGGTAGATTTTGGGGGCGTTAACATAAAATTGGGTGTTTAAGGATGTACAACACACTAACCCCCAAAAAATTCCTGTCGTTTAATTTTCTCTATTTTAGTATATTTCATACATGACTATATATCTTCTTTGTGAATGCAAACTTTGGACAAAATCGTTAGGGTGGTTTTTGGACAGGAACTTCAAAAAGTTACCTCCCCTGTAGTTGATTTCGAGGAGAGAAATTTCTAATCAATGAACTACCTAAACCTTGATTTTCAAAAATGCGAGGTTAGCTATAACTGTCAAATTTCATTGACTTATTCTTTTAACCATTTAACACAAAAATATAGTCATCTTTTTGATATACATATCAACAAAAAAATTTTTAAAGACCTTAAACTTAAAAAGCACGAATTATATAAGCCTTAAAAATGTTTATTTTTCAATTTCAGAATTTTTTATTTTTGAAAAAACCTGTCGTTGCATAAATGTAGAAAGATTCACGATGCCTCACTTTGCTTTAGAAAAACTTTAAAATGCTTGGAATGCGGTTATTTGCGCCGTTTTCTCATGGCTATCATAGTCTGGTTTGAAGAAATAAAGTGGGTTGGATTATACACGTAATATATCGATAACTTGTATTTTAACTGAAAACTTAAGAGTTTTTATTTTCTACTTCCTCAAAAACAGCTGTCAGTTGAGTTCTGTATGAAAATTGTAGTGATTACTTGTGAACTGGCAAGTTTCAGAGGCATGGTTAATTTGTGTTCAGTGTACGGTGATATGAGCATGCTAGAAAAAGAACACCAGCTCTAATAAGAATAATGCAAACATTAAAGGTGCATGGACACAGAGGTTTGAAGTTAATATTTTCTGTATAATATTACAACTTATGTATTATAATAGCATTTTACACAAAATTAACTTAAAAGTCTTATTTCCTCTAAAATTTAATGAAACTTAAATTTTTGGATGGGTTTGATTGACACATCCTTGCACACTCACAAGTTTTACTTAGATTCATGAAACATAGGAAAGTTTGCGATCTTGTTGTGTATTAATGAAAAATATTAAAACTTTAATCCAGAAAAATAATTATATCCAGAGAAGAAATGTTAGAAAGTAAAACTCCTTCACAAGTATTGTCATTCCGAGCTAAGTGTTGTGTACACAGTTTAGCAAATTGATCACACCCCGTGAAACGTACACAGTTTTTGTAACAAGGCACGAGCCCTGTTATTGTGAATGTTTAGGATTCATCTGGGGCGTTCAATCGTTTAAGTCTGATCACCACAACTGCATGGACGGACAATATATTGTGTGTATGCTTTGCTTGCGAAAGTTTTTACACTGAATTTTCTGGATTATAGTGTTAAAATTTTTCATTTATACACACCAAGATTGCTACTTTTCCTAAGTATACGAGGGACGCTCAGAAAATTCTGCAAATACATCTATAAAATAATGAAAACAATACGTATCTAAATGTAAACTAGTTTAATCCTTCAACATGTTCAAAATACATGTAACCCCTTTTACATTCAAACACTTTTGCAATCTGCGTACCCATGATTTGAAAGCCCCGAGGTAGGCTTCCCTTGGAATACTGTCTAAGCACTGATAACTCAGCTATGTTAAGGAACGATATGGAAAATATGACCTTTGCACTATTTAAATATGTATTACTTCTTTTTAAACATTGTAACAAAGAAACCGAATACTTGTACAAAATGTAATATAGCTATCAATGATGGATATGACTGGGCCTTAGTTATTACCAGTTATTTTCTCCCTCGTAAAC
This sequence comes from Saccostrea glomerata, assembly GCA_003671525.1. Taxonomy (NCBI): domain Eukaryota; kingdom Metazoa; phylum Mollusca; class Bivalvia; order Ostreida; family Ostreidae; genus Saccostrea; species Saccostrea glomerata. The sequence continues at coordinate 190,100 of PRKT01000298.1, read as the reverse complement.
TCCTCCAAAAATAAATCTTTTCTTGACCAATTTGAAAAACAACAACAATTAGATTAGGTTAGGTGCGTTCGTTACAAGATCGCATTTATAAATATATCAATAATCATAGATTTTAATGACGAAATATGTAACACAATATTAATTGAAACCTTCATCAACAAGAAAACATAACTGTACACGTAAATAATGATTTCATACAATGCGTTGCCTAGTTTGTAGGGCGGGGATGGGAAGGGAAATGTATGTCCTTGAAATCTTGTAACGAACTTCGCAATGACCAAAAACACGCCTGGAACACTATTTATAGTAAGCGCCAAATCACTCGTGCATGCAAAAATTACTATGAATAGATCGGACATTTCCGTAAAACGAAACTCAAAAACGAAAAGAAATTCATTTATTTTCTCCCTCGTAAACTCCTCCGAAAATAAATCTTTTCTTGACTAATTTGAAAAACAACAACAATTAGATTAGGTTAGGTGCGTTCGTTACAAGATCGCAATCAAACAAAGGTGTTTAGTAATATTTTCTATAAACCCAGATTCATTGACACATAAAGCTTTTTCTGAATACTGTCTTCAATATACCCATCCTTCGCTTTATCAGTAGACCAACGACCATGAACTTTAAGAAGCCTATCGGGGACATTATTGTTGGAGGCGGCGGTAGCACCCCCGCTCCGCAAACTATGCAACGAATACTTAGAACTATCAAGGCCAATACTGCTTAATGCAGATAACAAAATTTCTCTTGCTCTAGTGTAAGACAAAGGTTTTGACGTGTTACAAGACTTGTACACCCCTAAAGATTTCATAAAATTTATACTTGTAAACAGATAATCACTTGAAGTAACGTTCAGCTGTAATAAAGCAATATACTTGTTTAACCAAGAAATCGGACACAAATCATTCCCAGTTTTTACAATGACAATTATGTTCCCTCTTCTATACACATCAGTTTTACTTTTTGGAATCTTTATTTCTATGTACGCATCTTTCCATTTGATGTCACACAAACGAATATTTGACAATTCACTATAACGTAGAAAGCCAGAGAATCCCAAAAGGCACATGAGAAATGTTCGTAACTTCAAAGCATTTTCCGGTTCCTTAAAATAATCATCCTTGAGTTTTATTAGAGTTTCCGTGGTAATTGGTTCTTTCTTAGTCAGCGGTTTTGAGAGAATTCGTTTTCCGCCTTCAAGAATAAGCTTTAAAAATTTATCTTCACATGGATGTTCACAAGATGCTTGAGAATGAATCCACTTTATGCTATAAAAGTAAGCATCTAACACTGAAGACCACACTCTTTGCTGGATCACGCTGCCGAGAAAGAGGAAAACAGTAGACACAGAAGCGGGAAGATGTTGAAAATTATGTTGTGAACACCAACTCTCAAATCGTCTAAAGTAGGAATCATATTTTTGATTTGTTGAGTCCGATTTCGCACACTTGACGACCTGAGGCAACACATCTACTAAAGCACCCAGTTGAGTATGTTTTTTAAACTTCAAAACATCACACCAATGGCCTTGACAGTTTTGCAATATCTGTTAATATATCAGAATAATAAATGATTAGATACAATCTAAAGAAATAGGACTTAAAAACCAACAAAAATAAACGCACTATCCAATATATATCGGAGTACAGTCCTCCTCTATTAATAAATGAAAACTATATATAAAGAGAAAACATCTCTTTTATGCAAATACGTTCCACCATGCATAATTCAAAGTCTATTTTAAGAGAAAACAGTCATCTCTTTTATGCAAATACATTCCACCATGCATAATTCAAAGTCTATTATAAGAGAAAACAGTCATCTCTTTGGGAGTACAGCCCTCCTCATATAATTATAGTTCTAAATCCATCATAATCTTAAGAGAAACTAGTCATCTCTACTCTCTCTAGATCTCTCTCTCTCTCTTTTTAATGTTCATATGCACATGTAAATTAGTGTGACGTAGCATCTATTTTTAAAACAAGCACATTACTGCTAAACTTTTCTGCTGCGAAAATACAATTTTTGTCAGAACCTGCGCTGAAAAAAATTGAAGGCTTTTCATACTCAACATATTTCTTAATAAACCTTCTAAATTTTCCTGAAATATCAACAATAGCTGGCCAAAAAACAGAAGATTTCCATTTAGGTACTACTAATACCCCCTTAGCACCACAATGAATGATATGGTTAATAGATTTGCTAATCGGAGGTACTAACCAACTTAAATCCTGAGACCAATCGAATGCAAAAGCATCAACCCCACTAGTACCTGGCGTCCAAAACTGGGAATAAAATTTGTTGACTTTGAAATTGAAAGAGCTAGCAAAAGTGTCGCAAGTAAATGGACCCCAAATGCGATCAAAATATTTAAAAATACTCTGATTTACATCCCAGTCGTCAAAGTCGAAAAACTTGCTATAAAAATGTGCTTCTTCATTGTGTTCTCTGGGAATCCACGCTACAGATAATTCTATATTATTCAACAGACACATAGAATAAATAGAAAAGGCTAATTTTTGCAATTCAACTTTCATGCTACCTGTTTGTGTAATTTTAATTACATTTTGATTATCTGAGTATAACTTTACAAATTTGTTGCTCAGTACACGACTAAATGTCTTGATGAAAAGAAAAACTGTTTTTATTTCTCTGTATGTAGAATTTTGTGTTTTTTTCAAAATCGTCCCACATTGCGTGAAAATACTCTTTGTTTGAATCGAGCATTACGCCAGCTCCGGCGAAATCGCTCGCATCAGTAAACACTATTCTGTCTGGACGGCGGAACCAAGGAGAGATAACTCTATTAGGCACGTACAACATATTTTCCAGCCAAAAATCTAACTCGTCGGCTGCCGGCTTAGGTATTTCCAAAATTTGATCCCAAAAAGATTTTTGAGCAATAGCAATAGAAAGATGCCTTGTAAACTTTTGACATATTGGACAAAAAGCAAACTTGAAAGAAATAATAGAGCAGACAACTGACGCTAAATCCCTGACTGAAACATGCTTTTCAGTTTTTATGTTCAAGATCTTCACAAGCAGGTTTTCTAATTTGTTATGTGGAATGCTAATAACAACTTGACACATATCCCACTCAAATCCCAACCAGTCTAATTTCTGAGAAGGTTTTCATACACTTTTTTCCTGATTAACAAGAAAACCTGCGCGCGATAGATCCGCCTGAATGATGTTTGACATATACATACAATTTTCTTTTGTGTCGCATAACCAACCGTCATCTAAGTACATAATTATAGGAAAAGAACAAGCTCTCCAATGTGCTACTAAAGGTCTTAATGTTTTTGTGAAAATGTATCCTGCAGAACTTAAACCAAAAGGTAATACTGTGAATACAAAATATCTGTCAGTCCCTTTAATTTTTCAAGAAAACCCTAGATATTGATAATGCTCCGGGTGAATATTAATATGATGGTACCCACTGGTTAAGTCAAATTTTATCATAAATTTCCCTTTTTTAGCAAAGTTTAAACCTTCTTTTGTCCCCTCAAATTTTACCTTTCTTTTCATGAGGAAAGAATTAACATGTCTTAGATCCAGTATCAACCTTTGCTTTTTGTTCGCTGATACGGAAACTGTTAATGGATTAACACAAAAAGGAGCTTGAAAGCATTCCAGAACCAAATCTTTTTTCAAAAGATCAAGAATAGAAGTTTGTACAAAATCTGAATTATCTGAAGCAGATTTGTTATTTTTAAGAAAAATTGTTTCAGGAGAACTTCCAAACTCTAATCTGTAACCGTATTTCACAACATTCAGAATATAATCAGAAGGTTTCAGTACATTTTCCCAAAAATAATGCGAGTTTTTCAAGCGATCTTTTACAGAATTTGCGTTCTCAAAATCTGACTTAACATCGAGCAAACAAAATTCAGCACAATACTCAACTTTACTGTTTTCTGGGTTCTGTGGAATCTGAGGTTGCTGTGGCCTCGGGAGCTCTGATTGGCCGTGCTCTTTGCTGTAGGTCTGTGTAGGGGCAGAATTTTGCGAAATGCCCGGGGAATTGACAGTACAGGCAAATGACGTTGTTTCCCGGCACTTGGTAATTGGGTCTGAGGTTTGAAGGATTGGCCCTGTTGTTATACTTTTGGTTGTAACCAGTGTACTGCTGAAATCCCGCACTCCCGCGAAAAAGCTGTCTAGGGGTAAGACCGTCGAAAATCCCGGGCTTGGTCGACTGAGGCTCTTTACTGTAAAGGAAGTATCTTCTCTTCTTTGCAGCTGCTCTAGAAATAGCGGCGCGGAGTTTAGATGCGTCCTCAGGATTATCAGCCAAATCAGAGTCAGTGTACTCTTTAGCGGTATCCCAGCCATGTTTATCGGCTATACGCAGAATTTTATTCCTGTGGTGTAAAGCTTCTTTTTCTTTGTTATTGATTACAAAAATTTCACCAATGTCATTTATTGACAACTTTTTCTCCATCAAATCCAGAGCTCGGAGCCTTTCTTCATTGAATTTGAATTGTATTTTGTTACCTTCACTCTGTAAATCACAGGAATCAGCACTTTTATACTGGAATTTTTCTTGTATTTCAGATACAATGGCGACTCGTTGTTTTTCTAGTGCAGTTTCAATACGCCGGTTGAAAAGCCTAACTGCGTCTGTGGCGTCAAAATCTCTATCGTCAGAATTCCTTGGTTCTAAAATAATTGGGTTATGGGCATTGTTCCGTGATTCATTTTTCTCCGAATCGCACATATTCTTATCCTGGACACTATAACGTATGTCCTTGAAATCTTGTAACGAACCTCGCAATGACCAAAAACACGCCTGGAACACTATTCATAGTAAGCGTCAAATCACTCGTGCATGCAAAAATTACTATGAATAGATGGGACATTTCCGTAAAACGAAACTCAAAAGCGAAAAGAAATTCATTTATATCGCACGTATCACCTGTTAGTCACGTGACTTGAATAAAAATAGAATTGTTAAGCTGAATCTAGGAAATGGGGATAGTGCAAGGGCATACGCTTATTTTTCAAGAAAAGAATTGATACATATTAAAAGAAGTTCATATCCTCTACCCACTACAACTACTTCAAATTTTGCCGAAAATGCTTATTATAGGTAAAAATTTCCACTTCGCTTAAATTCTGTTATAAACAGGTCCAGTCCAAAGACTATTTCTACCTACGTAGCTATTGATAGCTACCTAGGTATTTAAAGCTACCAAAAGTAGCTATTTTTACCTACTTTATATAATTTCTGCATTTTGCGACCAAAAGACCAAACGGCGCAACATGGGAAATACCATATTTTTTGATACGGTCACACTAATGATGAATACGACAAAATTTTGATCAAAAAATGATTACTTCCTAAATTGGCAATTTTTACATTAGTTTCTATGCAAAATTGATAATATACGAAGTTTTCATTTTTAGCCAAATTTTTGTCATATTCATCATCAGTGTGACTGTATCAAGAAATTGTGTGCTCATCATGTTGCGCCGTTCCTGCATTTGGCCACAACATGCAACTAAAGCAGAAAGTAGGTAAAAATAGCTACTTTGGGTAGCTTTAAATACCTAGGTAGCTATTAATACCTACGTAGGTAGAAATAGTATTTGGACAGGACCTGATAAATAAAAATAATGTTATGCAGACCAGGTCAACTTCCAGCACTTTTCAAAATGTACACTATATAAGCAATTAATATTCCAAATTTCAGATCAAACAAAATAGTCTATGCCCTTGCACTTTTGATGTAAAGACGTATACGCTCATCGTTTTAAAATAGCGATATTCTATACATTTCCTATCCCTGTGCAGCTTCAATGCTCCTAGATTAATTCATATTCTTCACACATTGTGTTTAATAAATTATTTTCTTTTACTTTTAATGATTAGATTTAAAAATTAGCAATGGTATCATATTTATTCAAGCATTCTTGTAATTATGAAACCAGTGAATCTAGTCCTCTGGATCACCTGTGCTGCGTCATGTCAAGGCTGATGACATCATATTTGACGAAAGGCTTTCTTCTATAACTCGACTGTATTGCTATAAAGTATTGCGATTTTACAAGATTGTATAAATAATCGATAAAAAATAAATTCAAGCTGTTATTTACGCATGATCATCTCGTTAATTAATTTTTGTGGCTTGTTAAATTTCAATGACGTCACAAGTAAACTTACAATACGATATACAAGGAATGTGAACTCTGACCTTCCTTAAGGTAGGATTCTTCTCATATTTCTAATATTTAAAAATGAATGAAATTTTCACAGAATCAAGAAGACAATATCAGTAAGTGATAGTATCAGTGAAAATAAATTTGACCGTTTTATATAAGAGGCAAGGTCAGGTCAAGGTCATTAACTTTTTCCTTGACATTAAGAATATTAAATAGCTTATGCCAATCATGTGATACCTACTTCTATTTCAAAAGTTTAATGATTGTTCTTTTTGCATAAAAACATATTACTATATCAGGTCTATAACATGATATTACCAAATTTACATGAATAATTTAACTTAACTGGATATTGGCTAATCCGAATTTTCTCTGTTTTTCTTAATTTCTTAGGATATATTAGTTATTATCATATGCTTCCTATATTTAACTTTTTCTTATTTTCACATATAATAAAGTAGTCTTATAAATGTACAAAATGATACAAAAACAAAAAGTTTTGATCGTTTACTAAGAGAGAAAAAATACTTTTTATTGATTTTTGGCTTAAATCTGCAAATTGATAGGTAGCGTTTAAAAGCTAACGAATTTCTAGTTTGCTTGAAAAATCATATTTATATGTTATATTTTGTAAGTTTAGTCCCTCATTATTAATCTAACTTACATTTGAAAATTTATCCAAGTCTTCGATTGTGTAAAAATTATAACTAAATTCATTGTTCTATTATAATTTTGAGAGGCAGAAAAGAAGATATTTTCATACGCCACCATTCCGCCAAAAATATAGTCCCTGTTAGCTTTCAAACGCAGTTTACCATTTCTATTTAAAGTTGTACAATTATGATGAAGAACGAAAAATATGGTCCTTTAAATTCTTTACACCTTAATATATAAGACATATAAGCAAATATACTTTGAAAGTTTCATCTAGTCAGAAACCAGAGAAGAATCCTACCTTAACATAGCTGAGAAACAGCACTACCAACTGCATTGCGCGAAATATAGCGACGTCCATATGGCATTTGTTTTACTTTAGGAAATAGGAAGAGTCCCAAGGACTTATGTTTGGAGAATATGGCAGCTGAAGTACTTTTTCATTCTTCAAAAAACTTTTTTACTCCTATGAGCCGGGGCATTCACTTGAATTGTTCTTCAAACCTGTCTTTTGACAGTTTTTTTCCATTTAAATGCATAGGAGATGCAGCTTGTTTTTCTTACCCTTTAAAGCGCAGGTGTTCTGTATTTGACACGAACTACATTTTATGAAACATATTTTTTTTTATTTAACAACAGATTAAAAACATTGTCCATAGATTCTAATCTTTGTATTTTGTTCATAAGAATATTTTATTTATTCTGCCCTTCATTGACATGATCATACATTGACCTGAACCACGTGTTCGAAGTAAAATGTAAACGTATGTTTCGTTGCTATTTATTCAACGATTAGCCAGTTGCTAGTGGTAAGATCATCTCTGCGCATTGACAACAGTCGCCAAAGCAAAGGCAAACAGACAGTGTAGATGATATTACACATTTTTACCAGCGTATCGGTCGTTAATGAGCTCTAATATTTGCCGTAGATTATTATAAGATATATCCCCCCCCCCCACCTTAGTCAACATTTTCTGTTGAAAATCATGAAAGTCTTTCAGAAAGGTCTGGAAAAGCATTTTCCAAGGACATGCATTCAAAAGAAAAAGACTATGTACCATTTTTCTGTTTACTGCAAATTTTATTTATTAATTCCGTTGTACCCTATCATTTTTGAATAGGTCAACCAAAGCACTTGTCTTGAATTTAAATCACAATACAAATAGTAGGGGTGATTTTGAGAAGTATTGGCAGGCGATATCACATGTCAACGTGTGAAGCCATTATCGTCAGTTGGACAACTACAACCTAGACATTTTTGTTTTAATGATTACTTCCGGTCAAACCAAAAGTCGTCTTAAATAGCTTTTCGCGAAAAAAAAATCATCTTAAAAGTGCGAAATACGGATCGACAACATATTTGATAAAAATGCAAAATGTAATAAACTGAGCTTCTTGCATTTTGCGTTATAATATTTGGCGTTGAGATCGAATGCAATAACGCAAAATGTATAACAACCGAATTCTTTTTGAATTATAATTATTACATTTTCTGATATTATATTTTGCGCCAACACAAAATTTAAAGGACAAAATATCATCGATTAAAGCTGTCCGTCTGTCAGTCTAGTTGTCCGTCTGTCTGTCCGTCTGTAAACTTTTCACATTTTCGACTTCTTTTCAAGAGCTACTGGGCCAATTTTGACCAAACTTGGTTCAAAGCATCCTTGGGTGAAGGGGAATTTCAATTGTAAAAATGAAGGGCAAAATCACCTCACAAGGGGAGATAATCAAGAAAATACAAAAATAGGGTGGGGTCATTAAAAATCTCAAGAACCACTGGGCCCGTAAAGCTGAATCTTATGTGGAAGCATCTTGGGGTAGTGTAGATTCTAAATTGTTCACATCATGACCCCTGGGGGAAGGGCGAGGCCACAATGGGGAATCAAAGTTTCAGATAGAAATATATAGGAAAAATCTTTGAAATTCTTCTTCTCAAGAACCTCTGGGCCAGAAAAGCTGAAACTAATGTGGAAGCATCCTGGTATAATGTAGATTCTAAATTGTTCAAATCATGATTCCCGGGGGAAGGGCGGGGCCACAATGGGGAATCAAAGTTTTAGATAGAAATATATAGGAAAAATCTTTGAAAATCTTTTTCTCAAGAACCACAAGGCCAAAAAAGCTGAAACGTATGTGGAAACATCCTGGTATAATGTAGATTCTAAATTGTTCAAATCATGACCCCCGGGGGAAGGGCGAGGCCACAATGGGGAATCAAAGTTTTAGATAGAAATATATAGGAAAAATCTTTGAAAATATTCTTCTCAAGAACCTCTGGGGCAGAAAAGCTGAAACTTATGTGGAAGCATCCTGGTATAGTGTAGATTCTAAATTGTTCACATCATGACCCCGGGGGAAGGGCGAGGCCACAATGGGGAATCAAAGTTTTAGATAGAAATATATAGGAAAAATCTTTGAAAATCTTCTACTCAAGAACCAATGGGCCAGAAAAGCTGAAACTTATGTGGAAGCATTCTGGTATAATGTAGATTCTAAATTGTTCATATCATGACCCCCCGGGGAAGGGTGGGGCCACAATGGGGAATCAAAGTTTTAGATAGAAATATATAGGAAAAATCTTTAAAAATCTTCTTCTCAAGAACCACTGGACCAGAAAAAGTGAAGCTTATGTGGAAGCATTCTGGGGTAGTGTAAATTCTAAATT
>PRKT01000298.1:169512-179874 GCA_003671525.1 Saccostrea glomerata | reverse complement strand
AAGAAAAACTGTACCAACAAGTTTACCTTGGTCCATTTCATTTAACCATTCATCGGTAATTTTTGTAAGGGCTGTTTGGCAAGAATGTAGTTCTCTGAAGCCTGATTGAGAATCTACTATAAGATCAAAATCCGAAAAAAGAGATCGTATATATTTTGCCACATGTTTTTCAATAATTTTTGAAAATGTTGGTAAAATAGAAATAGGCCTATAATTATTTGGGTCTAATCTGTTTCCTTCTTAAAAGATTGGGCTAACTTTTGAAAGTTTAAAACTCTCAAGGAAAATACCAGTTATGATACTAGTATTTATAATATAGGTCACAGGTTTATATATTATTTGTGAAGTTAGTTTCAATAGACGTGGCCCGATGGTATCAACACCTAGCTGAAGATTTACTTATATCTAGTTTATTGAGTAAGGTTAGTACTTCGTCATAATTTATGAGCGGGATAGCAAACTTGTCTGCACCTAACTTAGACTTAACAAAATCTAAAAGATTTGTTAAGTCATTTTCCTCCTTATTTATGCCTGAAAGAAGTTCTGCAGAAATATTTGAAAAATGAGAATTAAACAATTCTACTATTTCTTGTGTATCCTCTGTGATATAATTATTTTTAGCAAGTGCAGCTGGAATATAATTACGAGATTAAGAAGCTAAACTGTTTAATACATCCCACATTTGTTTTGGATTTTTGTTTAGTTCTATAGCTGTTTTATAATAATTAATCTTGGCGTTTTCAATTAGTGATGTGACTTTATTGCGCCATATTTTGAAATTTTCAAAGTCTTTATTTTTATGGAGGTTATCACGCATGTGTTGAGCTTGCAGAATTTCTTGAGTTAACCATTTAGGTCTTGTGTCGTTCCTAACTCTTTTTGTTTTTACTTTTGCATGTTTATCTAATACAGCACTAAAAAGTGAATAAAATTTGTTGAGTGCTTCATTAGGGTCTGAGAATGATTCCAATGATTGGAAATTTACCTCTTTTAAGTTTGCAAGAAAATTATTTTCATTAAATCGTTTAAAGTCTCTGTATGTTATTTCTGTGTGTTTGAATTTGTTGATGTTATCATTTAATTTTATCGTAAATCATACAGGATAATGGTCAGATATCGCAATTGGTGGTACTGCAGATTCACATATTTTTTCTGGTAGGGTCGTATAAATATGGTCAATAAGAGTTGATGAGGTGTTTGTTATTCGTGTAGGTACATTAATTAGCTGTGTGAAGTCATATTCTTCAAAAGCAGAGGTCCAGTATCTTGGGGGGTGTTTAATCAGGTCGATGTTAAAGTCACCTTTTAAAATAATTTCAGCATTGTCACAGTGGGATGCACAATTTATCTCCCGTATTAGACTTTCTACCCAGCAGGTGGTGGCAGATGGGGGCCTATATGTGGTACAATAAAATATTGGTTTTGAATTTGGGATATTAATTTCAAGCCATATTGATTCAATTTTACCTATTTCAAAATCATTTCTACGTTTGTAATGTAAATTATTGGAAACATAGACCATTAATCCTCCTCCTGATTTCAATAATCTATCTTTTCTTTCAAAATTAAATCCTTCAATATCTAACACACAGTTGTCCGTTTGCTCATTTAAAAATGTTTCACAGATACCAAATACATCCATAGAGCGATATCCTGATAAAAGAATTTTAAGTTGGTCAATTTTTGGCATGATGTGACTTATGTTTAAATTCCCAAATCTAAATCCTTTCTTGACGAGTCCGAAATTGTTTAATTTTTTATTTAATTTTTCCTTTTGTGATTGGTCAATATTTGTAGAAATTGTTGAATTAGGAATTTGTTTTAGTGATTTAGTAATGGAGGATGTACATGGTTTCACATGAAAAACTTTTTTGACAGGATTTACATTACAGTTACTGACTGACTGTGAAGGAGACATAAAATTTTTAGCTACATCTGATCCTACTGATTGATCTTTGATATTGCGTGCACTACAGATATAAGAACATTTGCATGATTTTCACCACATTTGGCACAAAGATTGTTTAAAACACTAAAAGGGTTTGAAATTAAGAGGGTAGATTGTTCGGCATTTTCTTCTTTGCCGAATTCCTAATATACGAGCAGTGTTTTGCTTTGTGACCTGGGAAGCGGCAGTTCCAGCAAACAATTTTAAATCCGTGCCGCCAATTCTGGGATGAATGGCCAGATTCACCACAGTAGAAACACACATTCATATTTCCAGGTATATTTTGTGTTTCATTTGAACGACGCGCTTTAATTATCCGAACGTGAGCATCATACGCTTTCAGAAGTGTTGATGTTCCCCTGTCGGATAAATGGATCCCATCCTTCCAGAACAGATCCGAAGATTGGAACATATTTCGGAGTGAGATAAAATTTACACTGTATTCCTCACAAACAAATTTGATGATTTCATTTATTTGGGAAACACTTGTATCTCTTCGTGGTGGTATCTCCGAGGTATAAATTTCGGTGCATGGCGATCTCCTTTGGATATCAAGCACAATTTCGGTGAGATCACATTCACTTGTCTCAATATCTCTGTTGCTGGAAGCATTATTTCCACCGGCAAGGATGACGATTGACTGGAATGGTGTGAGATCAATTCCCTGAAGAATCCGTCTAATATCGGACAGCCGAGCCCCTCTGTTTGTACGGACTGCGATATTTTTCAGCAATCCACGGGTACGGATTCGCTGTAGGATAGAGCTTCCTATTATTGGAACAGATTTTCCAGATGGAACATCGGTCGTCAGGTTATGGTTCTTTTTCGGTCTGTTGAAGGTTTTCTGTTATTTTTGGGCTGGCAAGGTTTCTGTAGAAGTTGAGAATTCCCTTGCCTCAACTTTAGTACACTGAGTATGTCTTGACATGCCTTGTACATGATTATCCTTAATGTACCGCGTATCAATGGCTTTGGTTTTTCTAGGTGGTTCCCTTGTTTGAGCAGTTGCATCTACTGATTGAGTGTTTTTGTTCCGAAGAGAATGCAACTCCCTTTTCAGTCTGGCAACTTCCTCAGAAAGATCAGTAAGAGACTTTGCCAGTTTTTGAATAAGTTGAGAGCTGTTACAGTTTTGACATGGTCTGCTTTCTTTATCTTGCAGTTTACAAGGTTTAGGGGTGGAGGTATTTTGTGGCTGTAGCATCCCTTCAATTTTACTAATCTCAGTTATTGGCTGATGAGGAATTTGTCCAATGAATTCTCGTAGCCAGGTGAATCTCTCACTCCCTTGAATATGGATTGTCTGAGTTGATTTGTAAAGTGTTGCTGTAACATTGTCATTTTCTGATTTATAAATACATCCGTTTTGAAACCAGTTTTGGTAAACAAAAGTTCACTGTTTAGAGTGGTCACGATGTCTTCAGTCTTATCTTTATCATAGTTCAAGGTGATACTTTGTTGGTTGAATTTCACTTGTAAGAAATCCGGTAGATCAATTAAGAAATTTTCATCAGCAGCATTGGATTTCCCGTGTGAAAATGAAAATCTAAAAGTATCCAAAATAGATTTGAACAAACTTGTATTTTCATTCAGATTAATCGATTCCTATATAGTGTGAATGATAATGAAGGATTGGATGACAATAGTATTATATAAATGGTGCCTGTTTTGGCGGGTCTAACCTAACAAAAGATAGGAACTAGTTTAATAGATCTGAATTAAACAATATGTCATGAACATTCAGAATTATTGCTTCTAGGCTATATAAGCAAAGATGCCGCTTCTATAAATGTTGTTAAGCAGATAATCAAAACAAAATGATGAGGAATTGAGACATGGGCCCTTGGTTTATATACACGGTGTCACTCAAAGGACCAGTCTCCATGTCCCAAAAGGGATTCAAACCCGCAACATACGTAATTTGGCAGTTTCTCCTAAACCTAGCAGATACATAACATATATGCTATATGTATAAGTTTTAGTAATTTTAAATATTTACCTACCTAATATCCTCACAATGTCAAGGGCTTGTGATTTCTCGAACTCCAATTGTGTGGAGTTCGAGAAATCACAAACCCACAAATCTTTGACATATACCTATTGGAATTTGGTAATAAAACCGTGACGTTCATTTAATTCTTTTAATCTGGTTCGCCCAGACTCGACGCGCCTTTTTGCCTGACGTCACGGCGCAAGGCACTGCTAAGGATCAATATTTCCTTGATGCGAAGCTAAGAGGTCACAGTTAGCCAGCACAAATATGTGCGTGCTGATTATCATCGGATTTTGGTACATGCGTTTCAGCAACAACAGTTAGCATAAAAATAACCATGTTGCTGAAACAATACATTGATATATTTATTTCCTTTAGCTTTTTGCTAGCAGCTATTTATTTAATGCGAGTTCTTTTACGGACAGGTCCGTTTGACCTTTTTTCTGGGTTTCAATACTAATGGATAAGTCCATTTGTCTTTTAGGTAAGGGGTGACACTATCATTTCCTGCCAAAATGTCACGTGAAATTTTTTGCGCCTTTCTCTTGTACTATTCTATTGAATGGAAATGAAAACTGCATGAATTATATAAAGTATGTTCTTTTTGTCGGAATCATGCTCGGGCTTTGGAAAAAAAACATATCGGTGATATTGTAAAGTAAGTTAGAAGTTACATAATTTAAAGTAATGAAAACAAAACTAACAAAAACCTCTTAAGAGGATGTACTGGCCAAGTAAACATTTGATCACACCCCAACTCCAGGGGATTTCCTCCTACGAAAACATAGTAAAGACCTATGAAAGTGTCCTTTCACATTTCAGGATTTAGAAATTTTATAACTGAATTTTTTGCTCGTAAAAATATTTTTGATGTGGATCCCTCATACTTCCTGAATTCGCGCCTGTCGCCATTCATATATCACCGTCAAGTTTGTTAGGTCATTTAAGCATATAGAGCTTTATTTATCCGTTTCCAACAATCTTTTGCTCTGACATACCCAAGAAACTATAAAACATATTTTGTATGTCAGTCATAACCGTAACGATTCCCAATTTTCTATGATTATCATATTTTCAGCTGTCTTCCTCAAAGCCTAATTATGCTGTATGCAGTTGAATATAATTTATGTAACCTTTCACATATAGCCATGCTTTCAAGAATTAATCAATTAGGCCATCATTAAAAATATATTTGTTTCCCCTAACCCGACCTTAAATTCTCCAGATGGGTAGGTAGGTAAGTAAATTTTTTTTCTGACGTCAACTTTGAAAATACTTTTTGAAATTCATAGAATAATACCTTTAAAAAAAAGAAAAGTACATAATTAAGACCAAAATAAAAAAAAATACCTTTGTTTCCCCTAGCGCTACCGACCCAGTTAAAATGCGCCGACTTAATAATACCTTTGCTTCCCTTAACACAACCGACCCAGTTAAAATGCGCCAACTAAATACTTTTTTATGCCCCCATAAACGAAGTTTCGGGGGTATATAGTTTTTGTCGTGTCCATCCGTCTGTCTATCTCTGTCTGTCTGTCCGCAAAAACTTTAACCTTGCCCATAACTTTTGATTTAGTGGAGCTGTGACTTTCATATTTCATATGTATATTTCTTGTGACAAGACTTTTCTTTGGGTATAACCAAATTTGACCTTTTGACATTGACCTTGGAGTTTGGCCCACTTTTACATGAAAATTTTAGACTTTTACTTTGGCCATATCTTTTGAAGAGTAGATACCAGGACATTTATACTTCAAATATGTAATGTGTGTTAAAAGACCTTTCATTGGATACCTTGACCCTTTGACCTTGACCTTGTAGATTTCCGTATTTGTAAAAAAAACTTTGGCCATCACTTTTGAACGGTAAAAGATAGGGCTTTCGTACTTCATATATGTAATCCTTGTGAGAAGACCCTTCATCGAATACCAAGAACTTTGACTCTTTGACCTTGACCTTTGAGATTGACCTACTTTAAAAAAGCAAACCTTAACCATAACTTTCAAAGAGTTAGGGCTAGTGCTTTCAAACTTTACATATTTGATCCTTATGACAAGTTCTTTCTTTTCATAACAAGAACTTTGACCCTTTGACCTTGATCTTGGAGTTTGACCTACTTTTTAAAAAAAATTAACGATGGCCATAACTTCTGAATGGTCAGGGCTAGGGGTGTTATGCTCTACATAAGTATTTTTATGTGGAGAGACCTTTTATTTGATGCTAATTACATTGACTCTGGAGATTTTTGTACTTAATAAAAAAACTTTAACATTTGCTTACTTTCAAATTTCACAATTGTTTTCCAGTGAGAATACCCTACTTTTGGTACCAATTAATTAAATTTGCATTTAAGAAAAGCTTCATCTTTGCTATATTGCCATACGGGGGCATCAGTGTTTCACAAACACATCTTGTTTTTTGCTAAGATTCTTCAAAGATCAACTTTTACAAAATACAATTTCATCAAAGTCCCTTTTTTATCAGAACGGCCGAGTTTGTTCTGCTGTGATTTTCAAGCATTTGTTGTCCACATTATGCGACCACAGAGTAATTTGTATTATAAAACCAACGACGTATCAACCTAATGCCGTTAGTTTATTAGAGTCCTACACTCTTTAACCATTTCGTTAATAAAATATATCATGGCTAATTTAAAAGTAAAAGTGTTTCGGTGGATTTAATAAACTTGTCTTTTAAAATTGAGGAAGGGAGTAAGCATGGTAAGGCCTGTCTCATTAGCAGACAAGCTAGGCTCCATACAGGGTCATTAAGCAGAGAGGGATCTTTTTCGTGACAACACTTCTGCGAAATGGTATCTCTGTTTACCATCTACACGTCCCGCAATGGATTCGAATATGGGGCCTCGTCGAACCCAAGTAAGGATCAGCTCCTAACTTCTCGACTCTAGAGCAGACACTTTAATAGCTGCAGAACTGTAGCTCTCCGAAGAATGTAACCGGGTAATTGACAGACCGGAGACCTAAAGTGCCACTTTTTTTTTTTTTTTTTTAAGTGTATTTATTGCGCACAAAAAAATGCGCGGATTCTCTATTCATTTCTCTCATGTTTTTTTAAACTGACATCTCAAAATATAACTAATCGTGCGTTCTTAACATATTCTTTTACTGTTTCCACAGTTCACGTACAAAACATCCCTTACAATTGTTGCTGGTAGCCCTCTGTGCCCTGATATTGAG
This sequence comes from Saccostrea glomerata, assembly GCA_003671525.1. Lineage (NCBI taxonomy): Eukaryota > Metazoa > Mollusca > Bivalvia > Ostreida > Ostreidae > Saccostrea > Saccostrea glomerata. The sequence goes on along the minus strand of PRKT01000298.1, from coordinate 172,736 downwards.
ATCGTTTTAGCCTTCATTACCGACCAGACCCAACTTGACACAAAGCAGTCCAAGAGCAGTCCCGGGGATTGCTTTCTGGGACTGCTAAAGCATTAAATAGTTTTCTCCCTTGCTTATTTCATCCTCTACAACCATTTGTAGACCTGCGGAGTGAAGTGGTTATCTTTACGTTGGAGGTTCGAATCTACATCGGGACATGTACATGGTTTCATCTTTTTATTTGAGATACAAACAATATATAAGTTTTATATAAAAGGTGTTCTTTTCCCATTGCTCTAATAAGTATCAGACAACTTGAAATGAATGCATGATGTTTTGTACAACATCTTCATAATTTACTCAAGTGAAATAATTTAACAACCCCCCACCCATGTAAACTTTTATAACTTATCATGCCTATAGGTTCTATAGATATTGATGGCATTAGGCAAGCCTTTTGAAAAGCTGTAACATGTAAACTTTAAAACTGGCTCTTAAACTGGTTCCCTAGCGGAAATGATTATTGTCAACTAGTACATAAAATGTCAGGGTATTGAGACAGTAAAAACGCGATATCTGAAGAAATATTTCATTAATGAACTTAAAAATGAATAGGCTTTGTCCTTTTTTACTGCCAACAAGCATGTTAACGCTGAGAACGGATAATGCAAAGGTTTTCTATAAACCTTGCCCACTAGGTGTAACAGACACACTAACACACTAACACACACATACGCACATTCAAGATGCTATATCACCTCCGGAACTGGTTGCGGGAGGGAATGATAATTTGTGGAAAACTTAAATTGTTTCTGTCTACTTACATGTAGTTGATATTTGATATTAATCATTGAAGTGGTTATTTAAAGCTATGTTTACATAATCGACATCTACGTCTTCATAAATCTATGAGTAAAACTACGAGCGCAATGCCACAGTAGCATAAAACCCTTCAAAGGCCTAAGGATATTTCTACTAATTAAGAATTTAGAAAATGAGCGATATAGGTCACAAATTCATATATGTGAAAGCATCAAGATTTATATTAATATTTTCTAATAATGAACAAGTTTACGATTTTTATTTTTTTTTTTTGCTGTAAAAATGTAATTTTAATAAATTCTGATATAATATCGAAAAAAAACACACGAGGTCATTTAGAAAAAAAAACCCATAAGAAACAGAATATTCACAAAGAAGTAATTTCAACAAAATAATTCAGGGCCTTATGAACAGATAATGCTTATAAAATTTCCTTACATTTTTAGATAAGTTCTCCAAACTGACTGATGACGAGATGTCTGTGTTATTCTGTTTTCTGTGTTCTGACTCCGGTCCTCCTGACTTCACTGACACAGAGTGGCTGGACAGGCTTAATGGGATACGACGGTTAGTATACCGTAAAGAGAATCCTGTAACACGTGAGGAAGCACAGCAGACTTTGAACAGACTGAAGTCACGTGATTACCTCTGGGAAGATCAGGACAAGATAACGGAGGACACAAAGGATGAGACAATGTATAGGATAGCATCAATAAGCCGTGATATACCATTCTACTACAGTAGTTATAACACAGCCAGTGTGTACCTGAGATCACATTATTACAACAGAAAACCTGGAGAGAAGTGTGTCAGTAATCATTTCTGTGATAACTTACTGATACGCCGTCTACAGATGAACATACTGACTCACGTCACCATGGAGGACAGGGGAATATATAATGAGATATACCAGATATGTAAGTCAGTGTAAAGAAATTTAATAATGTTTCGAATTTTGAAAAATCATCTGGAGATTGATTTCTGGAGATCAGTATATTTAGATATGAGAAAGTCATCATTACTTTTAATTAAATTGTCATAACATGACTCATAAATAATTTTATTTGATCGGTAAAGCTTACATTGATGCTACAAAGCATACATCCATATAATATGTATCATTTTTTTATGAATAAAAATGTGCGGTCTACTCTTTTTATTTAATTTCACTTGTGATTATATATATATGTATCTTTATATTGTTTTACCTATTTTAACTAGGTCTAGGTTTAGCTTTTTGTACAAATGATTAAATTCAAACAGTTAATGCTCTTTTTTTTATATTACAGTGAATATTTCAAAAAATATCCTAAAGAACAGTGAAGATAAAAAAGCAAAATTATTAACAGATCTAAGTAAAGAAGGGGAGGCTGTATATTACAGAGGAAGATCACGCGACAGTGTAGATCACGTGACGTGGCTCTGGAGATATGCCAGACCTGACATCGTGAGATCCTGTATAGGTCTACATCCACACAATGACATTTACATCATCGACAACAAAGCTTACAGAAAACAAAGTAAAAAAGAAATTTTAAATTTTATTTCTTATCTCTGTTTAAACCCTTACATTTCTTTACCAGTAATTTAATTTAAGCTGGTGTCCCTGTTCATGAATTTGACTCGAAAACAGGTTCAATACATGTATCCCCCCTCCAAAATACGTAGAAACACATCAACAAGATAAAATTAGCGATCATTTTATTTTAATATAAATCGATAAACCTAAGTCAATCAACATTTAAGTCATGAGCTACTTACTATGGTTTGGACACAAGGAAGTAGAATAATCAAAAGATTCGTTACACAGCTTGTAGAGGTATGATAATTATTAATGTTAACAGACATAGTTTAAAAATCACGAAAAAAAAAACAGGGAAAAGCCAAAATTTATCCCTTCATTATGACAAATGAAAAAATCAAAAGCTTTATTGCCCACAAATGCCACTTTTAGCTCAACTGAAGAGAAGATATCCCATTTAATCGGAGAACTCAACTCTGAACAGAACTTTTCCGTTTTATGTCGTGATTGTCGTAAACTTCTTTTTATAACGAATGTATCTTTCCCCCCAAATTACTGGATCAATTTAACCTATTGTATTCATGGCTAAATATGTTAGTTTGTTCAAACGAAGGGCCACCCATTCTTCAAATCTCAGATAATTCTTAGTGTAGAAGTACTTTTTTTCCGAGCGGTATTAATTTTCGCTATGTACGCAGTCATAAATGTTCCGCGGGAATTTGTAGTGTACTTAAAATGCATACAAGGCTTATTGTGAGAGTATAAGACATACATGTAATTTTCTACCCGCTGATTAAACAGATATAGTAATTTCGCGGAATTATGACCCGTGGAAAAAGTACGTTGACAGTAAGTAAAATTTTTATCGCATCTTTTAACCCCTCCCCCCCCCCCAAAAAAA
>PRKT01000298.1:138264-168024 GCA_003671525.1 Saccostrea glomerata | reverse complement strand
GCCCCCCCCCCCCTCTTATTAATGTAGAACAAAATCATAGCAATGTTGAAATAATATTAATCCTCATTTTCTGGCAATTTTTTTTTATTTTCAACAACAATTGAATAAGCATTTCTCTTGAAGTAATAATTGTATAATATTGTAATGTAACATGGTAATTTATAATTAAATCTGTCAAGACCTCTTGTTTTCGCTAGTTTGGGATTGGGAGTGCGGATCATAGATTTAAGTTTAGATGTTTCTGTTTCACTCAGCATCTGTTATCTAACAAAATTAAATGAGAATCACAAGCTACCCCTTGTGTTGACATCTGAGAGTCATTATTTATTTGCTGTATCCCATTTCTTGTATAACACATAGTCACAAAGTAAGTTTTGTCAAACCTCTGGATTTTTAATTATCTAATTTTTCTGATTCATTAGCACTCTTTTAATTTTACATATATGTACTATAGAATTCTAGTCAATCCAAATCTCATCAAAATACTAGTAAGTAATTTCTACAAGATAGCTGCAGTATTGGAGATTCTGATTTCGGTATTCCTGTGATAAATGTCAATCAACATTAAAAACACTATTTGAAATCCTCTCATTCAGATTAGACAGGGGTTTGATATCACTTTAGCTAGCTGGTTTAAGGGGGTGTAAGGGATACACATGACATCCTAAAAATTTTTAAAGTATGATATGATTAATATTATTAATGCCATACATTGATACATATCTAACCATTGCCACTATTTTTGTTTCTGGTTTTACTATTAAATTACGCGAAACTCAGGAACTTCCAGGGGCTAGGCCCCATGCACCATTCAAAGTGTGATATGACTAATATTATTTCATGCCATACCCCCGTATTACATATCCTGTATTCGCCCTTGGATATTACATGTTGAAGATCTTAATATTTCTTTATATAACACACTTGGCCTTAAGGCTTTGGAATTGGGGGGTTGGAGGGTTGGCAATATATCGAACACTACAGAAAACATGGGTACTACATGCTAGTGCCCCTTCATTAAAACCGTCCGATGCCCCCCTTTTTTTTGCTGGTCAAAGAATTTCTGGAGTTGACCCCCCCCCCCCCCCCACACACACACTTTTAAGTTTGCCACTACGCCTCTGCAATAGTAACTGTCGCATCGTATTTAAAATTAGCTTTTATTTGAAATTATCTACTTTGATCGTACATATTTTAGTATATTTTACATGTGTAAACAAAAACATGACACTAGCCTTGTTTACATAACAAATGTTTTGGGCTCTAAATCTGTCTTGTATCTGGGCAACTGGCGTTCAATTTTTTGATGATCATTACAAAGACCCTAGTTAAATATTTGTAAAAATGGAAAAATAAGTTTTGAAATTTCAGCTGAAACTGTATCCATGCCCCGTTGATATCTAATACTTTACAAAAAGTATTAAAATTTTACATAGAAAATACCGAATAGCGATTGATTGATTGATTTATTGATGTTTTACGCCGAATCGGCAATATTTCAGCCATATATCAGCGAACCGAATATCGAATAAAAGTTTCTTTCCATGTAAGACATGTACTTTGGCAGAAAAAAAAAACAAGTGCTTAAGACATCTGAATTAACCTTGGCTTCCATTATACCCTAAATGATAAAACCTGTTATCAAGTTAACACTGATTCAGATCATCAAAAAATCGAATACCCGGGTAGAACACAAAAAAACAAGTAAAATGATTTTAAAAGTGCATACAAGACAGGATACGAAACAAACAATATCCACGTTTATATCAATCTGATTAAAATCAGATCCTTTGATCCGCTCACATAGATCGCTACACAAGGTGTAGCGATCTATGTGAGCGGATCAAAGGATCTGATTTTAATCAGATTGCGTTTATATTCATTTTTGATTTCATAGATCTTTACTTTACGGATAAAACAAAAAATTTAATCGTAATATGTTATGAATTGAAATATACAGTGTAATGACTAGTTTTAGATTGATTTTTGCCTTTACAAAAGATTAATTAATTCTTCTAAATGATTTCAATTCTTTGCTTTTTTCATTAGGTAAATACCATAACTATTCACCAGAAGTTAAATGTCTATTGTACTGCACGCTGTTAGCTGAGAAATATCTGCTGAATGTCAATGAAAAATCACAAAAGAGTACAAAAGACAAAATCAGAGACAGATATTTCCCTGGTGTTACAGATGACGGCTCGGTAAATCCCCCTGTTGGAATCACAGAAACACGTGACGGTGTGATAACCTTTATATCAGACGACATCCGACATGACGTCATGTACGCCTTTGTTACGGAGTGTCTGGTGGAGGACAGTGATCTGGAGTTTTTCCTGACCACTGCGTCACGTGACATGATATCAGAATACTGTAGATCCTGGGAGTATTATAGGAGTGAGGGAGAGAGATGTATGTTTGTACCGTACAGACCGGAGAAGATGCTCGACCTGTTCATAGACAGTCTACAGCTGGACATCATCACACACTTTAGCGTGTCTGACAGGGAGATTCAATACAGGATCAGTAATCGTTGTAAGTATTTATTTAGCATATTTTTAAAAGAACTATTTGCTGAAAAGGTAGTGGCATAAACATGTAGCAAATTTAATACATGCACTGGAAATAACCGTGGATTATGTATTTATAGACTTCTTAACTGTTCTGTGTTTCGTTGATTACTTTGTTTAATATTAACTAAATAAAATATTATATTAGCTACATTTAATCTTCGTAGGTTAGTTTTTTTTTAGCTTATCCCTCCGTCGAAAGCTAGTCATGCTCATTCGCAGTTGTCCGTAATCCTCTAGTTTTTCAATAAATATAAATTGTGATTTTATTTAGTTATGAGAATAAAATTATTAGTTAATCTATAAATTAATATTTTTATGAAAGGTCTTTACAATTTAAAGAACGAGGGCGCTTTTGATTGGCATTTGGCAGGAACCTGGGCGTACTTGAAAAGTGAAAATTTTATTGACATGTAACATGAAATTTCAACATTTTTTTAATTTTCGGGTTCCTGTGCAACAGGAACGGAAAATATTTTCCCGAAATTGAGCTTTGATTTGCTAAAAAATAACTTGAAAATTGGCCATATCAGACATTTGGTACAAAATGGTACTTTTTTAAACACATTTTTCTAAAAATTTTCTATGTCTGGGTCTTCTCTCCATGATTTTGAAACGTTATTTGTGTGTATTTTCATTCAAAGAAACGAATATACTTTTTTAAAAAATGGAGAGAAGACCCAGAGATCACGAAAAATGAACTTTTCCCCAAAAAATCCAAATGTTCCAATGTGGTGCGTCTTTGTCCTTTTAAAAACGTTTGTACATGTGTAGCGGTGATAGCTCAGTTAGTTAGGCTACCTGTTCAGTGCACTCGAAGCGAAGTTTTTGGTTCGAGCCTGGCATGGGGCGTTACTTTTTTTTTTTTTTATTCAGGCAAACAACCATTTATTTTGTCAGTTTCGTTTTATGTACTGATGTATTAAAATTTTAAATTAGATAAATTTTGGTTCAATTTGGTTCTCAAGCGAAATCAATTCTAATCTGACTTCTATTTTAATAATGTACATGTACACGTATCATGCATCTATGCATTAAATATTTTAGGTTTAATTTTTTGTGACACATTACTATGTTATTGTACCCCCTAGAAAAAAATGGACATAAATGTTACAATTTCACAATGTCTTTCAAACTAAATGAAAAAATAACCCATGGACGTGTTTGTAAAATCTGACCAGGTATGTTCAGCCAACCAAATCATGGACATTTAAACCATAAATGTTTCGTACAAATGATTCCTGCAGATCACCCGCCAAATGCGCCCATCTTCTTTGTGTCGGTATAAAAGAGAAACACCGACATCTTTCGAACGAACGTAACTCTCCGTAACTTCCCGTATCTCGATAGTTTTCTCGGGGCCAGTGATTGCACCCATATAAAATTTAAAATCGGAAGAAATAAGTAAATGTGTAAAATAAAACGGATGGTGTTTTAACCACTTTGTAATTGAATTTTTTTTGTAATCACTTACAATGTTTTAAAAAGCGAACAAATAGAAGAAAATACACCATAATACTTCAGACGAATTAGGAAACACGTTTGTCATGCGTCAGTGTTTAAACGTACAAATGTATTCAAACTACTTGTAGTGTGCTCCTTGTTCAAAAGGAAAAGGGAATGGTTACTTTTTACAGCTTGAAAAAAAAACGAAATCCGTGCAATCAAATAAATATGTAGTGCGCTTTATGAAGTGTCTTATATTGAGAGAGAGAGAGAGAGAGAGAGAGAGAGAGAGAGATTCTTGTTTGAATTTATTTAAAATATCACTTCAATGAAATACGAGTAAACGAGCGTTTATGGTAGACAGTATCTTCACTTCTTAGATGATGTATTAAATGGCGATCTTAACTAAATTATCTTGGGCTGCTTTTATTTTACATGTAAACATGTATATAAATGCAACAGACCTGAAGCAAGCAATTTTAGGTGGGGGTGGGGGCACAACCAAACATTTTTAGTTTAAAGTCACTACCAAACAATTCCAAAAACCAAAAAGGAAGATCTTATTGAGGGGGCACAAGTATACAGTAACTAAAATTTCTATAATATTACATGTACATTGTTTATTTATCGACTTCATTATGGGGGGGGGGGTTATCCCCAACCCCTCAACCCCGTTCCTAAATACGACCGCGTGTACATGTACATCTGTTTATATGTGTGGATTATAAAAAAGGCTGAAAATATGCATTTATTTAGGGTGGTGCATTTTTCTTAGTAAGTTATGTAAGCCATACATGCATTAATCGTCAAAGTATAAAATTAAAAGATACGCTTTATATTTTTGACCAAACACAGAGTTATTTTGACCGAAGGTTCAATATACATATAAAAACTATAACCGAAATTTTATAACTTGCTTCATTTGTAAAGAAAAATATATGTTCACCACCCTGTAGTAAAACAAAAAAAAATTGATTCCAGAATACCGACAAAAAGATATCGGACTTTAAAAAGTGTGAATAATAAGCGTAGCTGTCATGGCATTCTTCAAAAGTATGTGCACACATATGCTTATCAGAAGTGCTTGTTATGTAGACCAAACAACTCGATCCCCGCCCCCACCCCCAATATACATACCGGGTCCCAAGATATTCATATTTGTCTTCTTGCTTTCATATATTAACCATCTAATACATATGTACAGTGCACATGTATTTCATATGAAAAATCCAAAAGTACATAGAAATCACTTTTTATTAAAAAAAAAAATCACACCCGTAGTATCTAAAATCACCTCTAACTTTTTAACTGCGGGTATCAATTTTGTATGTTGTAAATTGTAGTTATAAATGAAAGAAAGCTAAAAAAATATCTTTGGACCCGGATTTATATTATATATTCCGGAGGTTTGGGGAGGGGGCCATAGGTCTTCGCAAAGTCCCCCTCCGCCTTTGATCCCTACTAGATCCGCACATATTATTATTTTGTTACGTTGTTCGTTTAAATGTCCATTGAAATGTATTGTAGCATCACGGTAGCGACTACGACAAGACGTGGCTTTGAGGTATCTTGTGGGGATTTTATATATCGAAATCCCAATAAAATTAATAAATTGAAGAATACAGTAATGCAACCGTGAATACAATAGACTACAATGACTGATCCCCGTTTTTGGTTACGTTCGTTCGTAAGATGTCGGTGTTTCTCTAATAATACAATTAAAGTATATCATTGAGAGAGTTAGCAAGATTCCAGTTCCCCAAGGCAAGAACTCTTGTCTCTCAATGATATACTTTAACTGTATTATAAATTTGAATTCCTATTATTAAGTTTGAGGATTCTTTTTATGTCCCAGTAATCGAAGATTCGAGGGTATATTCATGTATTAATATCCTGTCTGTCCGTCTGTCTGTCTGTCTGCAAAAGTTTAATTTTAGCCATAACTTTTTAAAGACTAGACCATTCTTTTGTTACATGTGCCACCAAATTTGACCTCTTTATATATAACCTTGTAGTTTGACCCCTTTGGCCTTGGCCATAACTTTGAACATTTAGTACTTGAATTTTCATATTTCACACTTTCCGTTTTAATCAGACCTTTCTGTTGATACGAACTTTGACCTTTTTAGCTCACCCGAGCTTTTCTGATAACCAGTTGTCCGTCTGTCCGTCCTTCCGTCTGTCTGTCTCTCCGTCCGTCTGTAAACTTTTCACATTTTCAACTTCTCCTTAAGTATCACTGGGCAAATTTTAACCAAACTTCTTACAAAGCATCTTTGGGTAAAGGGAAATTTAAAATTTTAAAATCGAGGACCAAGTCTTCTTCCACGGGGAGATAATCAAGAAAATACAAAAAAACAGGGTGGGGTCATTAAAAAATCTTCTTCTCAAGAACCACTGGACCATAAAAGTTGAAACTTATGTGGAAGCATCCTGGGGTAGTGTAGATTCTAAATTATTCAAATCATGACCCCTGGGAGTAGGGCATGGCAACAATAGGGAATCCAAGTTTTACATAGAAATATATAGGAAAAAACGTTAAAAATCTTCTTCTCAAGAACCATTGGGTCAGAAATGCTGAAAATTATGTGAAAGCATTCTGGGGTAGTGTTAATTCTAAAGTGTAGGAATCATGACCCCCGGGGGTTGGACGGGGCCACAATATGGAATCCAAGTTTTACATAGAAATATATAGGAAAAAACTTTTAAAAATTTCTTCTCAAGAACCACTGTGCCGGAAACGCTGAAAATTTTTTGGAAGCATCCTGGGGTAGTGGAAATTCTAAATTGTTCAAATCATGACCCCCGGAGGTAGGGTGCGGCCACAATGGGGAATCAAAGTTTTACATAGAAATATATAGAAAAAAAACTTTTTTCTCAAGAACCACTGGGCCAGAATAGCTGAAACTTATGTGGAAGCATCCTGGGGTAGTGAAGATTCTAAATTATTCAAATTATGACCCCTGGGGGCAGGACGGGCCATAATGGGAAATCCAAGTTTTACATTGAAATACATATGGAGAAATCTTTGAAAATCTTCTTCTCAAGAACCATTGGGGCAGAAAAGCTGAAACGTATGTGTAGATTCTAAATTCTCCAAATCATGAACCCTGGGGGTAGGGCGTGGTCACACTTGCATTACAAAGGGGGTAAATCTGTTAAAGAACAGCATGGCCAAAGTTTCTCAGGTGAGCAATGTGGTCCATGGACCTCTCGTAACCTTTTCCATGATTTCGACTTGTATTTGAGAGTAAACCTTCCCCAAATGCTTCTATACAGGACACCATACATCTTGTAATTACGTGTTCTTCCTGAGTTCGTCAGAGAAAAAAGCAGGAGAATTAATCGTTGAGCACCAAACATTAACATCAATTGACTTTTATATAAAATTTGTACCCCTCTATTGAAATAGGGGTCATTTTTCGAAGATGGGGTGATTCTAATAATTATTTAATGATAATTCTAGTTGTGTACATTTTGGGGGAGAAATGGAAAATATTTCATTCTCCAAGTCTAAGGAAATAAAAATTCAAAGAATCATTCACTTTTCTAACACTGTGACGTGGTATTTAGTCTACTCCAAAGAAAAACATTGACGGTATCATCTGTCCTTAATTCAAAAATTCTACGTATTGAATGTTTTTATGTATTTAAATGTACCGATAGAATTATTGAATGATAAATCTGACACTTCATGCATATTGCAATGATTTAACCTAATTTCAGGAATCTGAGCTAAATGCAGATATTTCAAAGACTGCCATAAAATTACATTATCAAACGTAATACAGTAAAGCACGCTTATTACGAAGTGCAAGGACGGACATATTTCTTATAAGCATACCTCGCTATATTCACTAAGTTAACAATATATTCTAAAATTTTGGGGAATGAACATGCTCTAAGCGCCAATTCGTTACAATCGTTTTTACTTTAACCATGTTTTAATGTATGTAAACAAACTCGTAGAAATGTCTGATAACTCGCAAACAAAATCCTGACATAAATCCAAAAAGAATGAAGGAGTTTACTAAAAACAAGATGTTATCTTACTTAACTATATAGTTAATGATGAATTTATCTCTAAAGTGGCCATATTTGAACAATTACCTGAAACATTTATACGCTCATGTTTAAATTGGGTTGCAAAATGAGTGTTTCTTAAAGATTTAATGCACACCCGTTGGGGTAATCAGATAAGTAAATCCTTATCTACAGTGCATGAAAGTAAAAAAATGAAATTAATAAACTAAAGATTTTGACGAAAAACTGAGTCAAAATATGTACTTGCGACTGCATATAACTGTTCTAAAAAGCTAATTGTTCAATTTCATATTTAACAGTTTTGAGGAGTAGACATCATATTGAATAGCACAAGATACTATTTCCTAAATCCATTGGAAAATAGATATGTCTTGTATACAATATTGATAAAGGGAAAATATACAACGACACCCATTATGTCCATTCTGTTCAAACTGCACATTTATTCTTAGAAAGCAAAAGTTTATAATAAGTCACTGTAAACTTCAGAGTAAATAAATTGCGAGCAAGGCCAAAATAAACCATTTTTACTCTATTTTCTTTGTTGAATTTACTCCTCAATTTAAAGTCAAGATTCCGATATCAGTAAAGACGATGTGAGAGATGCAGTATTGATTGATTAATTGTGTGTTGTTGAACGTCCCGTTCCAGAATTTTTCATTCATGCAGAGACCTGAACATTTACTGGTGAAGGACTTCGAATTTTGACCTTTACTCGGCACTCAGGGCAAATGAACAATGATGGGTCTTTGTTGTGCCAATTCCTGAAGTGACAGGGAACCTCGGTTTTTAAGGTCTCACTCGAGGACCCACAGCTTCACTTCAAGTGCCGAGCGCATTGTGAAGGAACATTTCCTACCCATTTTTTACAGGGTTCGACATTAACGTTAGTCCGTTAGTCTCAGACTAACACATTTCCATTCGGACTATAGAAAATTGTAGCTAATTAGTCCGAACTGACTAATAAAGTTTTCTGGGGGGAAAAAAGAATTTACCGATGTTTAAATTTTCGACAACTTTCACTGGAAAACCCCGTAATTATTCTTAACTTTGTAGCTTCTTGGCGGGAAGTTTGGTAATTCTGAGTCAATTCGGGGCTTAATTTAAGGACTCGTTGGAATGAAATTAAACATTTTAGCGATCTTGATTTAGTATGACACATAAAGAAAGATGTCGGATGTTTAGATGATGTAATCATGTATAGAGAAAAACGAATGAGATCGGGAATACGATCGTAGTTCCTGATTGCACGGTTTCAACGAATTCTTGGTATAAACATTTCATGTAAATGCTTTGTTTATTTGGAAAAATTATAAAAGTACATTGCAACATTAATTCTATTTAATTATTTTTATTTTTGACGGTCTAATAAAATTGCCCGCGGACTAGTAAAAGTAAAGAAGCACTAGTCCGGCCGGACCAAAACCCTAAAAATGTTAGTGTTGAACCCTGTTTTATCGACTTATTTCAATCGCAGGCGAGATTCAAACTCTCGGAGTGAGCCCTTTACCTCCATAGCAACCTTTACATGAACTTGATGAAATATTCTTTAAAAGTTTAATACCATTCAGGACTTTTTACAAGATTGATATTTTAATATTTTTATGGCTCAGCATAAATATCGAAACGATACCTGTACCTTTGAAAAGTGAAGATTTAATTAACAAACAAGTTGCTGTCCTTTAAAAAAAGGACTACAATACGTGGACCATATGCATGTGTTTCTAACCGAAATTCAATTTAATGAAATTTCTAGGTTTAGTGAACATTCATGTAGGTTCTTTCACACTTTCTATTATGATTTGCCTACTATGGCTCATAGTACTTTAATAACGAATTTGTTATATGTTATCTCCGATTGGCTTACAATGCATATAGTTTTGTCATTTAAAAAGGGGGGCTATATTGATACATGTAACCCATAATGGCAAGGACTTTACATCTGTTCTTGATTTATACGGAAGAAATCTATAATTGAAAAAATATATCTAATGGAACGCGTGTAGATATAGTTCTGTAGTACGCAGATTTTTTTTAACACCCCCCACTTCCTCAGAGCTCCCCGTGGAAAACCGTTGCTACAGGCCTGTATCAAGCTGTATTTGAATATTGCTGTAGGCCTATATCAAATTATTTCTGCGAGTCTCGATGCACAAAACAAATGCCGATGAAGGCAAGTTCTTCCCACTCTTTAAAATGCATCTGCATGGAATCAATGTTTATTTTATAAAAGTGTACATGTATGTAAAAGAAAGAAGTTCGGATGCGCAAATAAATACGATATGCAGATTTAAAAGCGAGATTTGCCAATGAACATGGTCAATTCTTATTCGATTATGGCGAATTATTCCACGGGTAAGCTGTCTTAGGGGGGCGAACTTTCTCAATCGCAAATTCTCGGGCCTTTCCGACTGGAGGAAGTTGTTTTTCCGAACTCTGACGGAAAGACCCGAGATGATGCAGTTGCGAACTCTCCAGCATTCTCGCGCATGCGTAGCCTGACATATGCCTATGGCATCCGCTTTAACCTCGCTTATATATTTACTGCGTGGACCTCAGGGTCCACGCAATAATTGACCACTTCTGCAATCTACTTTATGACTGTTTTCACAGCTGTCAAACAAGGCGGCAGAGAGAACACACTATCACTCTAAATAAACAAATTAAGATATTCAAAATTTAATTTTCATCTAGTACACATACCGATGGAGATTTTGGGATGGGATTTAAATGCCAGAGAAAGATTTGTTGAGAGTCTCCAAAATGGAAGAGTAAAAATGTTTCGTGCTCGAGGAATGATAGTGGGATGCGCAGGCGCAGGTAAAACTACTCTTCTTAGAAAGCTCCAAAGGAAATACAGAGAAGATAATAATCAATCTACAGAGACAACTGTCGGTCTAGAGGTCCATGAAGACTTGTTTGAAATTAAAGATGGCACTTTATATGGTAATCTTTCTTTTACATATTAACATTTTCACGTTAGGTTTCCACTAATTCTAGAACACATGCATTTGTACTTCTGGAATTTTATAAATGCACTTGAAGTCACTTTCATCTTGTTTCCTTTCAGGAATGACTGATTCACAATAGTAAATAATTGTTCCCTAATTGTTTTGTATCAAATCAGATTTCAGTGTTAATTCTGAAGATAGTATTGTTCCAAGAATTATACGGGACAGGGAAGAGAAAGAGGGGAAGGTTATCAAAGGCATTCATCTTCACAGCAGCCTTGGTACAAAGTTGATCAGTATGACAGACTTTGCCGGACAAGTGGCTTATTACGCATGTCACCAGGTTTACTTGTCACGGAGAGCTTTTTATATCGTGGTCATTGACATCTCCAAGGGTCTGGAAGAAGAAGTAAGAAAGTACCACACTGATCGCCATAACCCGGATGGATCCTTGTTCCATTCCTGGAAATACAAAGGTGGGATTCAACAAAAAAAAAATGTTTTTATCCTGTAATTTTACACATCTATAGATGTTTCCCCTAATACATTTTATTTATATATGCATGATTTAAATTATTACCCGGTATACTTTCTTGTTAAATATTAAAATCTGACTGGTTAAGACGCAGTTAACAATCTGTTCTATTACCCTTAACCTAAGCAACACACTTGACAACGGGTAACACAATGAAATTTTCACATACGTGCAAATCATGCCCGTACTGTTCACTTTAGAATTCTCAAAATGTCCGTTGTGCGTTTGAGAGACTTGCGTCCGATGTAGCGTCCTTGAAAACAACAAACAACAGACGAAACATGCTTGCGAGTGCAAAAAAAAAAACAACAACTAATTTTAGAG
This sequence comes from Saccostrea glomerata, assembly GCA_003671525.1. NCBI lineage: Eukaryota > Metazoa > Mollusca > Bivalvia > Ostreida > Ostreidae > Saccostrea > Saccostrea glomerata. The sequence continues at coordinate 156,154 of PRKT01000298.1, read as the reverse complement.
GATAAGGGACTCTTGGAGTATCAAATAAAGAATAAAGAGGTGTGTTAATCTTTTTCGAAGTAGCGGGTAGTTTGAAAGTTTACTAAACGTGAACGTTAAGACGATCGGCGATTTTTCCCCCTTACATCCTAAATCAATAAGACATTCAGTATAATATTAAAATAAATGGTGTCTATTTTGGAGGATAGCTGTTGAAATTGACACCTCTCGGAAAACCATTGTCAACCTCCGCTGACGCGTCGGTTGACAGTGGTTTTCCTTGGGGTGTCAATTTCAATTATCATCCCCCAAAACAGACACCATTTATATACACATGTATAAATAAAGAACAATGCTTTTCTTCTTTTAATGTTACACATTAAATAATGTTTCCTCTATACTTTTTACATATACAGCCTTAACATTCACATAAAAAACTGAATCTTTAAATATCTGTTTAAAACTATTGGCAAATAAATAAAGTAACATGTACATGTATAGGGCATTAAGGTTTAAACAGTTATTTGTTTATTTATGATTTTATTTGCTGTTTCTTGTTGTCGTAATAAAAAGGTAAAGACCAAATAAAGTAGGGATTTTACCCTTTATCATTTCTCTTTAAAGCGTTTCAATAAGAAAGAGATGAAAGTGTCTATTTCACCAATAAAAATAATACCGGGTATATTTCTGTGTAAATCAAATTGTCAATGATTATTCTGTTATTGAATAGTTCAAAGTGATTGACATATTCGTAGGTGATGATTAAATCCAATAAGTTTTATGTCAACAAAGAACATTTTAAATAAGTCTCAAGTTGACTGCAAGGTTAGGCCATTCCAAGTTTTTTCTATGTTTATAGTCCGGGGACAAGTTGGTTTTCAAATCAAGAAATTATAAACAAACACAAATTAATATCGATGATTATTAATCTTTGAAACGCAATTATACACTTTCAGTATTGGCATCATTATTTTAAGTTGTGTACTAAATTATTTTCGTTTCAATTAAGTAGTAGTGTACGAGCAGAAGTTACAACGCGATAATAATTCTTAAATGAAGATTAACATTTCTTCTATTTTCCCTAAAATATTGTCTTTCCCCTTAGATGTGTGCGGGGATTAATTGGATAGAAAGATAGGTTTTAGATGCTAAACGTTAAAGAAAAAACTTGGATTGGTCTTTACGTCCGACATGAGCGACTACATTTTTAAGTCTTGCTAAAATTCAAAATTAACATTTGAATGTATTAATGTTTATAAACAACCATCATATTGAGGTTTAATTTTTCGACTGTATCAAAATATTCTTTACTCCTGCAAACGATCATATTGGAAAGTCATGAGAAAGAAAAATGAAGTGGATCACATATCACCACCAATTAGCTTTCGATCAGGGATAAGATCTTTTTGATTACGCACATATATTAGTCTACAGCAAATTCAAGTAAATAAATATCAAACATCTAATAAATTAGTTTAATTATGTATAAAAATTCAGTAGAGGTATCATAGAACTAAATAAAACATGAAATAAAGATATAATAAGATGTGTTTATTCCTTTGAACATTAGTAAAGTGATTTTTTTCAATAACTGTAATAATCAGGTAAATTCATACTGAGCTAAACACTAAATTTAAGTATACGAGCTGTACTCGTATATATTATTCCTTCGTAGTCTTTGATGTTGGAGTTCCTTTAAATCATTCATACATAATTACATATCTTATTGATCATGTTGATCTTTTCAGATTATTTTCATTTCTGGTTACAATCCATACAGACATACTGTGATGTTGGAAAAACGCACACAATCCACGAAAATACGGATTCAATAGCCAGTCTTTATCCTGTTATTATTGTTGCTTCCCATGCAGACAGAGTGGTAAGAAATCAATACCAATCCTACAAAACTATCAACACAAAAATTACTTTGCTGATACTTAATAAACAAAGGCTTCATGATCCTTATATTCAAGACTTTATCCGTTTACACAAACATGACAAAAGGCACATGGCGGGTATGACTTGGTTGAAGGGAATGCTCACTCCTCACTGGCACTAAATCCCACTCTGTTCTCTACTCATTAGTTGTAATCTTTCTTTTATAGGACATTGAGGACTAAATTAATGCACTAAACAAATGAGTAAAACATATCTGTATATATCAGATGTTTTACATTGTAAAGGGTGTTAAGAAAGTTCGTTCCATGCTGAAATATTTTCAAAAATTTCAAAGTAGTGATTAACTTAAGAGATGAATTTTCAAGTCTGAAAAATCACAAGAGCGTGCTTTAGATTTAAAGCAATTCATTTCATGCAGGAAATTATAGGATTTTTCTTCCATATGAAAATATATATAAAATCTTTAAAGCGTTCGAATGACAGAAATGCTGTCATTTTGAATGAAAATTTACTTTTGTTTCTTCATAGCGTATCTTGCATCAGACAAGCTGATAAGTGAAGGTATAACAACGATAGAACACTTTTCCAAAGAATATAGGTTTGTTATTTGAAATTTCCCACCGATTTGATAATTTTTGCATAGTATTTGAAAGAGTGTTTTGACCTGTGTACCTAATATATATCACAAATGTACGTCATCCCTGATTTTTCTGAACAGACATAATCTGTTTTAATACTTGCCCTCCCCTAATTGATTCAACAAAAGACAGTTAAAACCTTATCAGTTGCAATAATGAACTCTGTAAACATAGAATATAACAAATTGTAAATATCTTCTCATCGTATTTTTTTTCGAAAGTATTAAAAAGAAAAATGTGGAACCAATTTTATTAACACCCTTTACATTAGAGAATCATAAATTTTATTTGTATATTTTTATATTTTGCATTTATAGTCTAGAAGATGAAGCACACCCTCTAATCCTGATTTAATGGCGGCTTATAGGTCCTTAATGATGGTTTAATGGTTGTCTTTAAGTCACCATTAAACACCTTTAAGTAACATCTACGCCACCATTACGCTACCATTAAGCCATCTCAAAGTCCATAATGGGTGTTTAAATGTAGCTTAATGGTGGCTTACAGGACCTTAATGGTAGCTTTTAGACCACCATTAAGCTAGCATTAAGCTACACTTACAGGCGCTTAATGTCCAAACTCCATTAAGCTACCATTTAGCTAAAATCAAGCCACCATTTGCGCAGTCGAAAATGCTGTTTTTATGGGTGAAAATTTTTAAAGTGATTTGCTATCAAAATTATCAATGTCGAGTTCACACATATCTTGATGTGGCAAAAATAATGAAAAAGAACAAAATTCATTAAAAAAATGGCCACAAACGGGGCGCGAAGCAATGACCTTTCAAGTACATGACAGCCGCCTTATCCATTATGCTATCGCCGCTTTTTAATTTAATAGAAACTATTAAACCTTTATTTTTCACAAAAATTTGTTTGGACATGTAAAAGTATTTATTTTGTTGAACGTTTCCAAAATCGTGAATTGATTTTTTAATTAAAATATAAACAATTTTATTTATGGATCTTTTTAAAAGGCTTATATCACATAAATATTTCTAAACCGTTGAGTTCGGCCTTTTGGTTGATGTAATAAAACCTTCGATCTGTTATTCGAAGATTTATACATATAAGTATTAAATCATGATTGAATTTCAATTAATTATAGATAAAACACAAAAATCATTCATTTAAGAGGAAAAATGAAAGAAAAACAGATTTTTTTATTTTTAAATGTGCTGCGGATATTGATTTTTTGTGTCTACAATAAAGTGACAATCCTCATTTACGAGTTACCTGTTTATGTTTACAAAAATTTTGTTAGAATATCATATTCAGTTTAAATTCTTTTTGTATCATAATGGGTATCAAAATAATTGTCCTTTTACAATGAATCATAATTTTTAATTTGGTATATGCTTGCTTAAATTTAAATTTTGTAAAAAATAATTGAACATCAAAATCTGTCAGTGTACCATGGTGTACGTTGTGTATGTATAGTTTCCTGTTACTTAATCTTACCCCTTTTCCCAATGTGTATAAATCTGGTCTGATCACGAATGTCATGTTTAATCTGATCGGATTTTGAAATAACAAACATTGAATACCGACTGGATTTTGACAGATACTTACCGCTGCATTATATAAAAAGAAATAATGTATTAATTCAAATTATTCATGATGTAAAAGTCAATCTTTGAAAACTTAAATTTTTATACCGGTAGTCCCCCCCCCCTCCCCCCAAAAAAAAATTAAAAAAAAAATATTAAAAAAAAACACAGATTTTTTTTTTGCATTAGAACATTTGACTTTAGTTTATATTCTGTAGCGGAATGTTGCTTTTAACACATGAAATAAAAATGGCATCTTTATTTTTTTTAAAAAAGTAATATATATTTTGTGTTAATGGATGAAGATAATTTTAAGAACAAATTGATTTTCGGTGGTGAAAAATTAAGATATTTCACAGGGGCTTGCTTCCAGCGTGTAATAATTATTTGTGTAAAAAAAATCATATGCACAAATAATAAAAACAACGTGTGTAATGATTATTAATTAAAAAAAAAATCATATAGGTAATGATAAAACGTGTCTTGTTTTATTATTACTGTAAATTATTATTTTTAAAATAACTATTAGACATCGGGAGCAAGCCCCTTGTGGCTATATTAGCTAACCTTTTTCTCAGTGCCCTAGTTTGTGCATGTTGACAAAAATGTTATATAGAAATTACGACCAAGACAAAATCATATAGGTAATAATAAAGCATGTCTTGTTTTATTATTACTGTAAATTATTTTTTATAAAATAAATAATTATTAGACACCGGGAGCAAACCCTTGTGGCTATTAGTTAACTTTGTTCTCAGTGCCCGTGTTTATCATTGTTTTTGCATGTTGACAAAAATATTAGATAGAAATTACGACGGAGAAAAAACTATGAGTTGAAATAGATTTTGCGTAAAAGATATGGAAACAAAAAGTTAGTTCAAAGATGCGTAAACGTTTAATGAGGTTTGACCATTAAGTCACCATTTAGCTCAGCTTAAAGGTGGCTTAATGGTAGCTTTATGAAGTTTGGACATTAAGCACTTGTAAGTTGCAGCTTAATGGTGGCTTAAAGGAATTAACTCCTTTAAGCCACTATTAAGTCACCATTAAGCTACCATTAAACAATTGCTTAAAGGTGGTCTTTTGTCTTGTGGTCATGCTTGTAAGACATCAGCAAATCAAGGTGTCATTAGGGTGTCATCTATACAATTAGCATGGAAACTTCTTGGGTTATATACGGTACATATATTATACTTGGAGTGTACGATTTTTAAGGAAAATCATTTTTTTTAGCAAGTTAGTGAAGGTTTGCTTTAGTGCCATCTAAATGTGCTAGATGTAAAGGTATATGTAAAATTAATAAGATATTTTGCGATGTACTTGATTTTGTGGATTTTGCTTTCCGCCAAAATCGCTAAATAGAATGAAACGCCAAATGTAGAATGTTTACAGTAGCTTCATCTATCAGTTAATTTTGTTTAGCAGTTCTGTTGATTATTTACCGTGTATTATCATAATCAGGTAACTGTTAAGGCCCTTGGTTCCACTTTTCATTCTATAGCTATTTTTATTGATATTTTTTTGAAGATAATATTGAGAGCACAATTATAAATTATTTTTTAAACAGAATGAGGATCTGCCAAAAATGTTCTACGATAAATTGGAGAACTGCTTATCTGATGAACAATCTTTGAAACATCTTATATCTCCAAACAGATATTTTAACGTCGAATGTCCGCCAAATGAATTGTCACCAAAACAACAGGACTCAATTGAATGCCTCAGAAAATGTATAGTAGAAACTGTAGAAAAGATGCCACAGTGGGGAGAGATAATTCCTCTGAAATGGGCAAATCTTGAGAAAACTCTGATTCAAATGAAAAAGAATGGAAGGAAAGTTATTTCAGTACAAGAAATAAAACAATTAAACAATGAGGATTTACCTAGCGAGAAAGATTTAAATGATGGTCTTCGGTTCCTACATGAAATAGGTCAAATTGTTTATTTTGCTGAGGAGAAAATGAAAAATGTGATAATTGTTAACGTTCAGTGGTTCGTCAATGCTTTTAAGTACATCATAACTGATGAAAAACATCTAGCTAGAATGGTGAGCAAAAATAAATTGATTAACACAGGAAGAATAACTGAATCTGAATTGAGAGAAATATGGCATTATACAAGAGACAACTCTTACATTCAGCATAAAGATGATATTTTACCATACATGGACAAACTTGGGTTAATGACAGAAATTGCGTATGATCCTAGCGGTAAAACATATTACATCCCCAGCATGAACAGAACTGAACTTAATGATAAATGTCAATATGCAATCAACAAGGGACAGAAAACATCGATTATGGTATTCCATTTCAAAACATACTTGCCTCATTTTTTCTTCTTTAGGCTGGTAGTTAACTGCTTTAGGAAATGGAAAGCACTTGATATGGCGTTCTTTTGTAAAAATGCAGCATTCTACACGGTAAAAGATGCTAGCCATTACATTGTAATTGCTGTTAACAAAACGTCAATCCAGTTACAGGTTTTTACTGCAGATAAAGATATGGATCTGCAGCCCCAATGCGTCATAGACATCAAAAATACAGTGGAAAGTCTAATTAACGAAATAACACAAACTTTTCACAGACACATTGAGTATGAGAGGGGGTTTTCTTGTACAGATATAAACATTACAGATGAGGATGACGAGTATTTCCTAAAGGAAAGTCAAATTGTAGAAACAAAAACAATTACCGGGAAAGAAAAAAGACCGTGTCCTAAACATGTTCTCCGAAATCCACATGATATAAACAAATCTAAAATGATGCAATTCTGGTTTAAATAAATCGCTACATCCTTTTTACATTCATAGAAATAAGAAACACTGTGGAGAGTATGATTACAGAAATAAAGCAAACTTTTCAGAGACAAATTGATTATGAGATTGGATTTTATTGCCAAAAAATAGCATTACAGATGAGAATCAAGATTTTTATAGTGGTAAACGTGACGTAATGGAAGTAAGAACAAGTTCGGGTAAATAGCAAAGGCCTTGTCCAAAGCACACCATGGTTAACATACCGGTATATCAATTTGACAAACGACGTACATGTATACTAGGATACCGGTTCTGAAAAGAAATCATTTTCATTTCTTGGCAAAAAAGAGAATGTTTTATTTTATTTGATAAAAATCCTGCTTATGTTCAAAGAACATTTCTTTTATATTTTTGCTGTATATCCTTATGTGTATTTATTTAAAGTTATAATTTCAGCTCAGATTTCATTTCTGTTCGATATCTACATATCCTTCATTTGAGCTTTACTTAAATATCAGGTGTTAATTTTATTACTCTGAATTTGTAAGTTTATTGCAATATATAAAATTGAAATACATGTAATGTAAATAATTTATAGAGTGTCAAAAACATTCACATTAATTCAGTCTGAGTGTAACTAACTCGGGCAGTATTATGAATTCAACAAATGTAGTCATTTTTCTATTACAATGTCATTAAATATGTAACAGCAAAATTAGATAGTTCTCTTTATAATTTACTGTAGAGTCCAAAATCTTTAAAATGTATATTTAGGACTCGACAACATTTTCTTCATAAGATTTATTAAAGATAAATAGCCAGGTTCATCAAATGTATTATTTGATTGTTCATTAGTCACTATTTATTACTATACTATAAATGGTAATAATTGTCAGTCATAAATTCGTGTTCAATATATCATTTTTTTTTTCATTTTGAATATTATTTTTGTAATATAGTAATCATTGTAGAATTAAAACTTCTATTTTGATTTACTCCAAGTGCAAGCGAGCTTCATTCATTAAGGGTCCTTGCTAGGACAAATAATTTAGGCTGATATTTTCTGAATTTTTTGGTATAATATCATGACTTCAAATTATGATATAATATACATTGCGATCGATAGCATTTTAACTTGGAAACATAATAAATATATACTTTTTCTTGAAATTATTTAAACCACGAATTTCGGGACGCGCTTGATTGATACATCCTTGCTCTTTCATAAAGCAAACTTTAATTTTAATAGTGAAGAAAGGTAACAGATTTGGTTGTGAATTAATAAATATATATTCAAACTACTATCCAGAATATACAGTAGAAAAGTGAGAAAACAAAACCAATTCATCAGTATTATCAGTCCGTGTTCGGTGGTGTGTGCAGACTTCAACAAACTGAGACACCCGTTGAGACGTTAACATTAACAATAACAAAGCTCGTGTCGATCCTGTTTACCGAAACAGTTGTTGTGTGTTTTTTAAAAGTATATTTCCAATTTAAATGCTATTGAAACATATAAGATTAGTCATGATATTATACCGAAATTAAGAAAATATTAACTTCAAAGCTGTATCCAAGCACCTTTAAAGCTTGCTATAAATGGTTTACGGTTGATGTAAATGCATATATGTATTTTGCACGTCATTAAAAATAAATGAATAAATCGTTTACACAAGACGTTTCCGAATTATTTGGAAGCGACAGCGTTTCTACAAAAAAATTCCAGTATGTAAATGTAATGTACAAGTATAAGGGTTAGTAAAATATGCAAATTCAACTCCGTTTATATGTACATGTATGACCCAAAAAATGGTCAAAGTCTTATGCTTATGTTTGATAAAGCAGGAAAACAATGTTTATGACGTCAATAAATGCCGACGTCAGTGTCACTGCCCGCATTTAAAATTCAAGTCGCCCACACGTGGTGTAGTGGTAAAAGCGTAAGCTCCATAGAGTCTAGGAAAAGGAGTTGACCCTTACTTCAATTCTTCTTTAATTCGAATCTCATTGTGCGAGGTGGTGAAGAGTGCTTCAAATGACAATTTAAAAACAGAGATCCCGTGTCTTAGTTGGTCTTTGCACGAAAACGATCCCTCACTGTTCAGCACCAAATAAGTGCCGAGTATATGTCAAACTTTTTTAGCCTTCCACAAGCAAGCAGTGGTGTCTCCATATTAATGAAAAATTCGCGAGAGATATGCAATCATGCAATACGTTTGACTGCAATAAAAGATCTTTTTTTTTTAAAAAAAAGCTTTTTTTAAGACAAGAGAGGTATCTAATGCATTTTTACCAACGTAGTCTCTTTGAAGGACCTGAAAGCTGAATCCAAGACTATAATTTGACCAAAAGCCTGAGGCTAAGCCCTGGACCAAGAGACAATGAATTTCACCATGAACCGTCCTTTATTTCTCAATTTTGTATATCATCATAAAACAAGTTGAAATCAACATTTTACTTTAAAAAATGAAAACTTGATACGTTCTCATTTATATGAAACAAAAAAAAGATTGATGAACATTAAATTGTCGCCTCGAATGAAATCAAGTTAACAATTTACATGAGTCTTTGTCATCTAACCGCTTGGGTATGTGTGATAAAGACATGCGTCTGAATGATGGAAACAATAGTCGAATGAAAAAACAACTAAATCGATACTATTTAAATTTTATCAGTTCATCGAGTAATTGCATGCTGCAGGAAATAAACATTAAATTCTGACACATGCATCATATATACTGAAAGGAAAAAGAAACGCGTAATAAACTTTTGAATAAAATTAAAACTTTTATTTCCAATATGTTTTCCAGTATTGTTATCCAATATTTTAATTCAACTTCAAACAACAAGTAACCGAAATTTTGTGTAACTTTGACTGATCATTCCTGAGTTATTGAAATTGATATGTTGATACCCCCCAATGTTAACATAAAAATTTTCATCATCTCCCTTGGGCATCAGTTATGGGGAAAAGAGTGCCAATTAATTTCCCATAGAACCCAATACAAATCTTAGGCCCTCTCAGTACTTACCTATTGTAGTTTCAGACAAATTCTTGGTATCATTGAAAAATTTGTTCTTTGCACTTACAAAATATACTGAAAAGAATATATGGTCCCATGGCGTTTGTAGGTCAAAATTGCCCTTTTCCGAAACTTATAGAGATCGGCAGTAAATAACATGCTTTTTCAAAAATCATTCCCTAAACTTAAAACTTCCCCTGGATTTTCTATACTTTCTATAATATTTCCCCGTTCCATCATTTTTTCAAACATTATATTTTTTACTTTAAAACTAGGATAATTACTTACCTGATAATGCCTACCTGTTCCGTCCATTAATTTACATTGTGCCAACAAATAAAGCCATGTGCACATCCGGGGATTTGGGACTCTCATTTCAACAGCCTTGATTTTCTTGTGCACTGAATTCACGAGAGCATTTATCTTTCTCAAGGATTATCATTCAAGCCTTCCGACGGTAGTCTTAATGGTTGAGGGTAGTGGTATTCCAAAGCCAACAAATCCCCCTACCCAGTGATCCCACGAATTTTCGATTAAGGATAGTATTTACAGAATCTAGCTGAATTGGTACACGTGAATGTTTGTTAAGGAAGTATCGACAAACACTGGCTACATTTTCTCAGCGTGAACATGCTTACAATAATACGCATACGGCGCGTACGCGCGCGTGTGAGAGTAAAATCGACGAAAAGTTGCCAAGCTTGCGTACCACATTAGAGCAGAGGGTTTATGGCAGTATTAGGGTGAAAATATGAGTAGGACTGTCTGCCATAAAAATATCGGTTTCAGTGAAAATAACTTGACAATAACCGAGGTAGCATGATGAAAAGCCCTGTCTTGATGTGACGTTGTTACACGCTAACGTCACCCACTTGGTTGGTTGGAAACCTTTCAAGTTACTCTCTGACAACAAAAAAACAAGAGGCCCATGGGCCACATCGCTCACCTGAGCACCAAGGGTAGGACCAATCTAATCAAAATTAGATGTTAGATCCGCTCGCATACTCGCTACACTAACATCTAACAACATCCCATTGAGGGTCACGTCAGAGGTCAAATTCTATCAACCAATCAGATCGTCGCCTGCAAAATCTTAAAATATTGTTGAAGCGAATAAGTCTAGAGCTGTTCCGAATTTGACCTCTGACGTGACCCTCAATGGGATGTTGTTAGATATTAGTGTAGCGAGTATGCGAGCGGATCTAACATCTGATTTTAATTAGATTGGGGTAGGACTAGTATAAAATGGCTTTTTATTGTAAAGTTTAAATCCAAAAGTAGTCAAATGACCCAATCATAGATTTGCTATTTTTTAGAAAATGATTTTTAAAGAACTTTCCTACATATTTCTATGTAAAACTTTGGTCGGCCATTTTGGCCCCACCCTACACCCAGGTGTCATGATTTGAACAAAATGGAATCTACACTACCTGAACATGCTTCCATATAAATATGATGAATTATGGCTTTGTCATTCTTGAGAAGAAGCTTTTTAAAGAATTTTCCTATATATTTTTATGTAAAACTTTGGTCGGCCATTTTGGCCCCGCCCTACCCCCGGGGGTCATGATTTGAACAAACTTGAATATACACTACCTGAGCATGCTTCCATATAAATATGATGAATTATGGCTTTGTCATTCTTGAGAAGACGCTTTTTAAAGAATTTTCCTATACTGTAAACGTATTATATTTGGCTGTGTATTCTTTTTAGCGCCTTTCGCGGAAAGCAGCCTCCGCTAAATTAAGTACATCGCTAAATGCTTTGTGTATAATGGTTTATGTAAAGCACATTCAAAAACCGCTAAATCAAATCTACGCCAACTTGTTGAAAATTCAATTTCCGCCAAATATCGTACACGCTAAATATAATACATTTACAGTATATTTCTATGTAAAACTTTGGTCGGCCATTTTGGCCCCGCCCTACCCCCGGGGGTCATGATTTGAACAAACTTAAATCTACACTACCTGAGGATGTTTCTCGATAAGTTTCATCGTTCCTGGCACAGTGGTTCTTGAGAAGAAGATTTTTAAAATATACAACTAAATTTTCATTAATTTCCAATTATCTCCCCTTGAATAAAGGCGTGGCCCTTCATTTGAACAAACTTGAATCCCCTTTACCCAAGGATACTTTTTGGCAAGTTTGGTTGAAATTGGCCCAGCGGTTCTTGAGAAGAAGTCGAAACTGTGAAAAGTTTACAGACAGACAGACGGACAGACAGACAGACGGACGCCGGACAAAATGTGATCAGAAAAGCTCACTTGAGCCTTTGGCTCAGGTGAGCTAAAAACTGTTTTGGTTGAAAAGTTAAAAACAACCTTCACAAGAACATGTTGTTGCCTTTTTATTCACTTATGCAACTCAATTACTAGACCCAATGTAACTTCCGTCAGCCATACCATGAATGCATGAAATTAATGCTGACTGCCAATATCGGAAAACGATATCTATGACTCGAATGCATCTCTTGGCACTACAAAATGTGATCACAAAATTGTCATCATCAGCATGTACGTGTATTTGGCTTTTTATCACTTCCCCTACGTGACACCATACATTTCATGGTTGAGTAATTTTGACCTGCGATATTTTAGTGCACAGTGACCAAAATACACATCTGACCAATTTTCATAATTTTCGAACACATAGTTAGATATTTTTCGCTATTATGCGTTTCTTTTTCCTTTCAGTATATTTCCAAACATGTAAAAAAAATCGAAACGTGTATCCTACATTTTAAGGCGACAAGTAAATTTTAATGTTCTTAAAAAAAACGGTAAATGATAAGCAGCTTTACGTATTAAATTTGAAAAACAGATAATATTTTTAAAATGCTGTGATAAACGTGAGGAATCTTACTTTTCTATCGTCAACTACCCTTATGTATGCAGCAATATACCTTAAGGGGGATGTACGGCCACCTTTAGTGCAGTGAGAACAAAATGTAAACATTCCTTCAAATGGCTAAAGCACATTATATTTTGATCAAATTTTAAGTATTTTTGATAAAGATACAATAAATATGCATAACTGAATGCATGTTGTGCATACATAATCTATACTTTTGCAGAAAAATGCTTTTGATATCCTCCTTAGAACTGCGCAGCTACAGAATTCAGCAGAGCCTTAAAAAATCCAAAAAAATACACAAACTGTGCATTAATGTTCTGTCTACAACCATTTGTTGAGAAAATGTCTAAATTTTGCACTTTTAAATGATAATTTTGAGTTCAAAACAAGGTATCGTTGTCTTCAAAAAGAGTGTAAAGAACCCTGAAAGTAGTTCATTGATAGCAGCACGTGGTCTATTTTAGCACAGAAATTTGTTTTCAAGACCTCTTCTTAATATGGAGGGACATAACAATCTTTAAATGTAGAAGAGAATTACAGTTGCAAAATATTTCAAATAATATTAACACTTTTAAAAGAGGAATTGTGTTATAGTGTGGCTTGAAGTATTTTATTTAGTATTACATGTATTATCGAACAGTTGTTAAAAGTGTACGTATTGAAATAAACTCTTTGATTCCAGGTAAGGAAAAAATTAGCACCATCAAAGTTTAAAATTAAGAGTTTGTAAGTTTGCCACAGATAACTTATAATATCTATCAAAAGATTAATTATCAACAATGAAACACAAAGAAATTAAACACATAAAATCGATATGAAAAACCTTGTGTTAGTATCTACTAGTACGAGGGGTGAACAAAAAGTTCTCGAACTATCTCTTTATCTACAAAACCACAATTTAGATTAGAAACAAATTTGGTGCACTCTCAAGTTTTATAAATAGCATATGCTGAATAAAGTTTTGCTCACAATGTGAAAATGAAGTCATTATGCAGGTACTTGTGACGAAAAATGGTTGTCTCAGTGGAATTCATTCAACAAACGACTAAAATATTTATGGTATATCTTAAAAATGCCTTTGAAGTAACGTATAAGAATTTGTTCATAGTTTATTAAGACAAATGACTTCCTAATAATTCAATCAATGATTGGATAGATCGTTTTAGTGAAGGAAGGCAGATGGTTGAATATAATGCTTGTTATGTTGCCCGGTGAAAGCAAGTTTGAAAAGGGGTTTGTTTTTAATTAAGCGATATGCTATCAAAGATCTCCAATTTACACTTTGAAAAATATTTGAATATCTCAACAATAATATAACTATCAAATACCTAATATATCGTTTACTTTTGATCATAACCCCCCCCCCCCCGTATACTCTGTCAAATAAACATTTACAATTTTCATAACAGCGGAGCAACATTTGAAAAGGAATAAAATCATTCAGAGTGGGTTGGGAGATTTAAAATTGTAATTTTTTTTTACTTGCACATTTTGTCAAAATTACAATTTTACAGAGTAAAGAAAAAAAAATCAACAAAATTTAATATTTTATACCATCTTTAAAATGACGTTTGGTGGACCTCCCGACTCAGGGAAAATTATTGGGTGCCGGTCCGTATTTATAGGTGAGAAAAAAAATTCATTAAAATTTAAACATATTTGTTGACGGAAGCAAAAATAAATCCTGTAATTGGATTAAAAATAAAATTGAGTCGGGCCATTTCTAGGCAGTAAATCGGGAGAGAGGGCAACCAAATATTTTTATAACAAATGGTCTTATAAGGCTAGTACATGTTCCATCACATACTTAGTAATGCAAATTTTTTAATCTTTGGCACTATTTTGAAAAATGAACATAGGATTTTCAGAAGGGGAGGGGGGGGGGTAGTCTCTCATTTTTTTGCGATGGTAGACATAGCATATACAATGGACCTTTGTTTGCAAACATTGTGATTGCTTCTAAATTTCAAAGAAATAACTCAATATATTTTATCAAGCTTCGTATGTTCATTGAGCGAGAGCTAACAACGAAGTAAACATAATGAGACATGATGCGTTTTTATGTCAAAACATTACTCCATACAATGTGTTGGTCATTACAAACAATCAAGCTATTTATGTGAGGTGCCTGAAGGAAATCCTATAACTGCCTATTTTTTTCTATCTAACTGCTAAACAAAATAGACATATGTACCAACTGTTCGAATGTAAGACATGTAATTGCAATTTGTTTTTCATGCACCGCATATTGTTTAACATTTTCAAATTAAATGCTAAGCATCCTCCTTGCAGTGCCCCATTTCAAAATAACTTCTATCGCCACAGAAAAAAGATCCGACGTAAACACATATGTTGAGGGCATTTTTTATCTTCTTTCTTGAGTTTTAAAGAAATCAACAAATTATCAAGACTTGTTCTACGAAAAATTAAATTTGATCATGGTAATAAACGCATCTATTTACAGCAGATATATCCACATGCCAACCATGTGCTCAGTGTAATAATATTAACGAGGAAACTCGAGTTTTGAACAGAACAGTTTTTCCCGATTTGCTGAAGTTGGATTAAAATCGCGGTTTTTCATTAATCAGACGAAGCAATGCAACAATTAAAAGTAGTAAGTAATATTACATAATGATTATAACTTAGTAATTTCTTGTCTTGGTGTTATTATGGTCGCATTTATTCTAAAATCAATGTTATTCGAAGTCTGTGTGACAGAGGAATGGCGGACGAAATAAACACATGGCCTCAGGAAGACACACATATGAAAAATCACATTTTCAAGAATTTCAGATAATGACAAGAAAAAAGCGAAACAAATGGTTGTAGCCATATCATCAATGAATCAAACTAACACCATTTTCAATGCATTTTTCATCTCGTGAATGCTGTAGCTGCGCAGTTTTACCATGATTAATTTCCTACTAATTAAGACAAAATAAATTTAATTATTTACTAATTTTGGTCTCTAACAGTAGGTAACTAGTGCATTAACACTTTGAGTAACTTTGGGCTAGTTTAGACGAGTATTAAGCGCATTCTTGGCATTTCTTATTTCACACCAGACTAGATCCAATTGGCTTGTACATCCCCCTTAATCACCTGCATACGGAGTTTAGGTATCTCAGCTGAATCGATAAACAAGAACATGCTCTACGTCTGAACAATTTCTAAAACAAGGTTGATTAAATAAAATTAATGTCAAACAAGTTTACGTAACAAAAATATCACCAATCTCGTTTAAAGTCATAATTTCGTTAGTTCTATGGTCTATACAATGACCCTGTCATCCAATTCAATTATTCAATTTATAATTGAGTCAAATACGGACCGATGATTTTCATACTAAATGTTAGTCCATTATTTATACACTGAATTGACGACAAATTTCTCTGACGCGTGATCATTGGTCCATGGCACCTGATCCCACCTCTGATGTTCTGAAGGTCCGTGTTTACTCTGCTCCTATTTTGTATTTTTATAAACTTTTGATCTTGAATACTGTTCGTTATCTCCATATGTTTCATGGAAGTTAACATTTGTGAATGTTATACATGTTATAATGAACGAAAGGAAAGAACATTTTTGTTATAATTTCTTTAATGAATAATTAACCTGTAAATCAGAATAACCCCCCCCCCCCCAAACACACACACCACACCTCCCATATAGAAAAACAGAATTTCATGTATGGTCCTCTGAGCTACAATAATATGTTTGTAGGACTCAAAAGTGCGACGGGACTCCAAAGTCCGATGGTCTACGTCAGACCCCGATGGTTTGACACGCCAAACCCCGATGGTCCTGAAAACAATTTACGTTTATGACGTCATAATACTAATGCGGTAAACTACAATGCCGCACCATGCCAAAATTTTAAATAAGCAGTAATAATTATCATTATGCAAAAACTAACCCTTATCTCTCGGATAGGTACTTACCTAACCCTATAATCGCTCAAAAATTGTGTAGGCCGTACAACTATATAGATACCTAGATATCTTGGGTGGGTGCGATACTAACCCTACAATAACTCGACTAGTGCGCAAGGACTTACCCTAAGTCAATAAAATTAAAAGGACTAATCCTAACCAGTTGAGCGGTGTGCGAGGACTAATCCTAATATCTCTGAAACATGTTAGCAATACACAAAATAAATAAAAGCGTAAGCAAGGAAAAATTATGGCATTTGAATGCAGGAAAACGGCGTCAAGGATTGACGTCGAATTATTGTGACGTCATAAGCGTCGATTGTTTCTCCACACCATCGAAATTTTGCGTGTCAGACCATTGCACTTTAGTGTCTCGCGTCTCATAGGAAACGAGCCATCGGACTTTGGCGTGACCAACAGACTTTGGCGTCCATACCGACAAAAAACCTTTGCTTCACCATCGGACCCTGGAGTCTTATATTTTTAAGTAATAACTCTACTTCATGGCCAAATTAGTATTACCTGGTTAGTGTCAGTTAACGCTTTATATAATCCGCGGAATTACAATCATTCCTAATAGAGGGCGGAGCCCTCTCACGGGCCCGAAGGGCCCGTGAGAGCGAAGCTCTCCCTATAGGTAACATGTATGTATATAAAAAATAAAAGAAATCAATTGTAAACTACATGTCATTTACAATACCTATGGAACTGAGATTCTTGTCGCCAATATGGCGTCGTCATAAAATGGCGTCGATTTTATCCACGCGCAAATTCTCGTTGATGAGACTTTCATCAAAGTAAAAACATTTAATCCAAGGATAATGTGTAGTAATTCTTTTTTACTTAAAATCAAATCCATTAGTAATCAGTCCCTTCCTACTTTCGTTTTAGACGTTTAGATTTATTTATAATTCGCGCTAACAAGTAAAACGGCATTTGATTGGTCAGAATTTCCCTAAAGGCGGCGCTGTCGTCTGCACTATAGAGGAGCGGATCTATCTGTGGCCCCTTTCACAAAAATATCCTTATTTATTTGTTAAATAAAATTTGCCAATAATAAATGTCTTCAGGATTATACTTGTCAATACATACCAAGGTAGAAATATAGGATTTTTTTTTTTGACAGTATAATTTTTTGAACAGTTGAAATTTTTTTTAATAAGGTGATAAAATAATTGTACCCTGTGAAAAGTCTCACAGGAGACTCAATAATAGTGTGTGGATTTCTTTTTTTTTTTTTTTTTTTTTT
>PRKT01000298.1:112526-136748 GCA_003671525.1 Saccostrea glomerata | reverse complement strand
TTAAAGCCATATATGGCGTATGTGCAATGAAAATTATTAGACTAAAATTATAAGAACTTATTATTTGTATCATTACTTTGTATAAAGATAGAACTTTTCCGTAAATTACAAAATCTAAGTCAATTGCGTTATAAAGATATCACAATTTAAATTTGATTCTCGGAATTTTCTCCGTATCGGAAGAAAATACAAAAGATTTAAATAACACACTACAGAGAAGATAAAATTGTATTTTTAAATGAGACGAGGTGTTCTCCGTGTTCAGAATTGTATGAAAAGCTTTAATTTGAATGTATTAACTATATTTCTTTACTTAATTTTGTATTTTTCAAAAATATATTTTTTTGATTAGTTACGCCATATATGGCTTTAAGTGCTCTGGTTAGACAACCATTCATCTCATGATGAAATATCTTGCAATATTTGAATGAATAGTAATGAAGTACATGTGTAAGAGATGGGAAAGCTTTTTTTCAAGACTGACAAGAGAACTGAGTTCTTTGTATTGATTTTCTGACACTGACCATAGACCTGCATGAAGCGAACCCTTTGCTTTAGTTCTATACATTGACAATTTCAGATCAACTGATTTATAAAATGTAGCAATTTTCTCTTCACGGCTCCGCCCTCACTAACGGTCACACCGTCTAACATATTAATTTAATTAATTTTCCCCTAAATAATCATGATAATACAACAGTAGTAAAGGAAGTGATGGGAAGCGAAAGGAGCTCGAGGTTAAACCTGATACACAGACCTTGCATGCAGCCATGATGTTGTATACATGTGGTAAGATTGAGTTACTATTTGAAGTTAATGGTGCATAAATTTATTAAATCTGGAATTTTCCATAAAATTCCGAAGACTGGAAATGACAGAATTGGATTGATACAGATGATTTAGCTGGTTGTCAAGGGGTTTTTCCCCATAGCAAACCAGGTTATTCAGACATAATTTGCTTTTCTTCTTGGATATTACAATGAGAGGCTGGAATATAGACAGAATTAATCAATTATATTCAGTTTAATATTCTACCGGTATTTGACTGTCTACACTTGTTTTATGGGGTATTAAAATTTGGACAAAAACCATCAAAATTTTTAAAATCTCCTGTATTCCTGAACATCAAGCAGTTATACTAGACTGTTGGCACAATTATGATAATAACCAAATTAATTATGCCTTTCAACTCTTTTTTCTTTGGTCCTTGGTACTAAACAATTAAACTTAATGCATAAATATGATAAGGAAATGTTCGCTTTAAATTTCATGGCCCCTAATCAGGGATTCAAGAGTAAAACCGGAGCTGTGATAATTATATCATGAAAATGCATCAATTATATAATCTCTACTTTTCTATTTTTCCTGTGTATGCAACAAACATGCAGATTCAAATACACATATAGTTAAAATGAGGGAGGTTGATTTTTTCAAAAGTGTAAAATTATTCACCCTAATGTCGGCGGTTTTTGGAAAGACAAGGCTCCATTGAATAAATATTGTATTGAAATTGCATCAATTCTATGAAGATCCTCTTTTCTGCTTTTATATATTTTGCACATAAACCATGCAGTACGTAGTTATAAATTGTGGTGACTTCTATTGCCCCATATCTTTTACTTTTCATACCCATTTCACAAATATTCGCGTTCAACAGGGGGGTCAGCGTTTTCTAGGAGGGGTCCATGGTAACTTTTTTCTTGTTTTAGTATATATACATTTTTTAACCTGGTAAATTCCAAGAGGGGTCCTGACACCCACCCCCAGCCGCCGACCCCCCTCTAGATCCTCTCTAGATCCGCGCATGTATTCAAGCCTTTTGGGTATGTTCGTATAAAGCTTCGATATCTAACATTTTGCAGAAACCAATCATGTCCATTTTCCCCGACGTGAAAAATTCTAGTGTAACAGACAAGATCGTAATCAGCTTAGTGTTCCTCTTGTCCATGTTGATGCTAAAAAATATCTGGATGTCATCCACGTCATTCAGACTCAAACAATTGCTACAATAAAGATGGCCTAATTGTGTTGCCTGTATTCACAAGCATGATGAAGAACCTCTTTCAAAACGTTCGAGGTTATCCTTTGAGGGTTCTGAATTTCATTGCTTCTTCAAACCATAACAATCACAAGATACTCCTTCCCCATTCTACTAGTCTAACACAAATGAGGAGTTTATTGAAACAGGCAAATTGGACAAAGAATAAAGTAACGGACAAACATGTTGAGGTGCTTCCTTAAGTGATTCTTGTTTTTCAGAAGAAGAAGAAGATATCTCAGAATTACCATTTTAAAAGTCCCAGGGTGTACATGAACAATGGCATACACCAGAAATTAGTTGTACCCCAAATCAGCCAAGGAATATGTTCTTTCCAGCAAAAAGGTTTGGTTAAAAGATGAGATATTTCAATGCCTGGTTTGATCGGTAGTCTGGGTTACAGTGTTGTATTTCCCTGCATAAAATCATTTCAGAAGGATATGGAGATAACGAGCAGTAATAACTATTCATAATCAAAGTCCGTAAAACAATACAAAATAGGAACAGCAAACACAGACCTCTGATATATCAGAGGTGGGATCAGATGCCATGGAGGATTAAGCATCCCCTGCTGACCGGTCACACCTGCCATGTGCTCCTTGTCATGGAAATAACGGAAAAATCCGTCATCAATTCAGTGTATAAATAATTTACTATCAATAAGTATGACAAGAGGCCCATGGGTCACATTTTCTCATCTGATTACATGGACTATTTAAAAAAAAAGTCGTGCAGCTCAGTATTGGAAAATGTACATGTTGGGAGGGGGGATTATTTTATACTTGAAAATGTTACTATATCAAAAAAGCATACATGTATGATTTTGCCATACTTGTAAAGAAGATTTTTAAAGATTTTTCCAATTTATTACTTGATCTCCAATGTGACCGCTAGCTAAATTTGCAGTACAGTTAAGGTGCGCAATGGATATATCGACTAAATTTTGTATTTAAAAAAGTATTCGTAATCGGGATGGTGATTATTTTTAGTACATTATTAACGCAGGTATGTTAAGGCAGCACATGGAGCAGAATTCGGTGAATTAACACTTTTTTATAATTATGTAACACTAATTAATCGGAAAAGTCAAGCATAAAACTTTTGTTATAATTAGGTATTCTATCGTTTTTTAATGGGACTTTTTATACAAGAAGTACTTCACCACGACGTCATCACATGACATCTATAATTAGAAAATATGCTTTAATGAAAAAGTGAAAAGTTCAACACTACCCCGGGGATTATTAATTTCAATTTGTAATAATAATTATGTAAAAACCTCTCTGTACCATGAAAAGAGCTGCTAGAATCCTACTGTCCTATCACAGAAATAATTATTCAACACTTTCTGACGAAACCTTCCCAAAATTTTTACATTTTGTTCATTACATCGGAAAAAAGCAAAAAGGTAATTCCCGTTAACCATACAATTCTAGCAGCACTTTCAAAAAACAAAATAATAAGAACTTTAGATAGAAACAAAAATTAAGTTTCAAAGTGTGCGGCGTAGTGTTGAACTTTTGCAACTTATTTGTTACGAACGACAGATTAATTATGCATTGCATAATGCATAATTATAATAAAAGTTTTATGCTTCACTTTTCCGATTTTTTAGTGTTACATAATTATAAAAAAAGTCTTCAATTCACCAAATTCTAGTCCATGTGCTGCCTTAACATACCTGCGTAGATGGATCATCCATGCAAGTTTGGTCTGGGTAGGGCTTACAGTTCCTTGGGTATGGACCGGTTCCAAAAACTTTAACCTTGACACTCATCTGGAAAATGTAAGTCAAATCCAGCATCGAAAGCAAATCTGGTAGTGTACATCCCCAGATGCATCATCCATGCAAGTTTGCTCAGGATAGGGCTTATAGTTCCTTGGGAATTGACCTGCTCCAAAAATTTTAACATGGTCACTCGTCTAGAAAATGTAGGTCAGATCCAGTATCTGAAGTAAGTCTGGTAGTATCCATCTCTAGATGCATCATCTATGCAAGTTTGATCCGGGTACGGCTTATAGTTACTTGGGAATGGAACTGCTCCAAAAACTTAAACCTGGTCACTCATCTTGGGAATGGACCTGCTCCAAAAACTTTAACCTGGTCACTCATCTAGAAAATGTAAGTCAGATCCAGCATCCAAAGCAGGTATGGTAGTGTCCATATCCCTAGATGCATCATCAATGCAAGTTTGGTCTGGGTAGAGCTTATAGTTACTTGGGTATGGACGTGCTCCAAAAACTTTAACCTGGTCACTCATCTAGAAAATGTAGGTCAGATCCAGCATCCGAAGTACGTCAGGCAGTGTAAATCCTTAGATTCATCATCCATGCAAGTTTGGATCACGTAGGGCTTATAGTTACTTAGGAATGGACTTGCTCCTAAAACTTTAACCTGGAACGCCGACGCCGGGGGTATAACATAAGCTAATCTCGACTTCGTCGCGGTGAGCTAAAAATTGAGGTACCTTGCCAGGCATTAGTGCTAGATACCAGATGATGGCAGTTTTGGTGTTTCAAGTTTTTTTTAAAAACAATTAGAAACAGGTTTAGGAATCAGAAAGTTTTTAAAAATTGTATATTTTTTTCAGACATTATGAAGATACAAAACAGAAATTTGGGGAACGTTTCGTCTAACCTTAACAGCAAAGTTTTATCGAAAGGGTTCATTTTAAATTATCTCATAAGCTACCTTTATTGAGACCATGTCTTAATGTAAAATTAGGAAATTCTTGTTTTAATTAATTATCAAAGTGGGCATATCAAAATGTTAATAAAGATTCATTTTAAGCCATTGAAAAAAAAGTGGGGCTAAAAGATCACAAGTCAACTTAGAAATGACCTTGCCCCATGATTTATAACCTAATGTATGCCTTGTTCTTAATTTTTTATCTTTAATTAATAACATATATCCTAACTCCTATGTTACTGTATTCATCTGATGATAATCTGACAAGTGGTTCTCAGGAAGATATTTAGGAGCCATCACGAACGAAGCCGTGGGCGACATACTGCGATTGTACGCATGTTTTTGTTCTACGGGCTGCTTCTAGGAGATGGCTGGGACCATCTTTCTGAAACTTTCCTCAAAGGATGATCACTCGTTGTAGTTGTTTTGTGTGGTCATTCACTTTCAAAATGACTAACGTTGTCATGAAACCTGCAAAAAGCGACGAATTCTGTCCAAGATTTTTTTCTCTGGTCCCTTGGACATTCGTCACGAAACCTTATTGATTTAAAGATAAGAATCTGTAACTGTGTGTGTTGTATTTAAAAATTGCAAATCGTCAATACTTGCCATGGAAACAGGGGAAAATGAAAATTATTTTACTCTGATTTTTAGATCAAAGTACCGAAAGGACTGATAGGAGTTGATGGTTGTCCAAGCTTAGCTAATGGGTATTGTTTTAGTGATAACAAAATTGAAAGTCTTGTACAGTTCGGGCAACATACATTATTGCAATAGCAGACTTTCTAGTTTGTATTTCCCATTTTATCTAGTACCATAGTTTTGTTTACATGCTTCTTCAGGTACACATGCAAATTACTTTAGCAAAAGCTCTTTGAGCTCTTGGCTTAGATGAACATATAAAATAAATGGTAAAACACTTAAAAAAAACAACTTTATTGAATATTAAATATTTAATATTCTATTGAATATTCCTCTTACACATTAACCTAATAAATGTATTATCATGATTATGAACCTGTTTAACATTCATGATAAAGGTTATAAACCAGTTGAGTGCATTTTTACCATATGGCGCCTCAAAGAATGTTTATGCATTACCTTACTACATTTATCACAAGCTATCTTCATCAATACTTAATTGAGGGCTTCATGATTCTGAAGACTCAATCGATTGATGAAAGTTTTTTCACAAGTGCTACATCTAAGTCGAGCATGAGAATTTTTCATTTCTCGTGACTAGTTGAGTGCATTTTTAACATGTGGCGCCTCAAAGAATGTTTATGCATTACCTTATTACATTTATCACAAGCTATCTTCATCAATCCTTGATGGAGGGCTTCATGAGTCTGAAGACATGATTTATTGACGAAAGTTTTTTCACAAGTGCTACATCTAAATCGAGCATCAGAATTTTTCTCTTTCTTGTGACTACTTGAGTGCATTTGTAGCATGTGGCGTCTTAAAGAATGTTTATGCATTACCTTACCACATTTATCACAAGCCACCTTCATCAGTCCTTGATGGAGGGCTTCATGAGTCCGAAGGCTCAATTTATTGATGAAAGTTTTTTCACAAGTGCTACATCTAAGTCTAGCATCAGAATTTTTCTCTTTCACGTGATTCTCTTCTGAATGACTGCCACTGGTCTCATGTTTATGTTTGCTCCATTTGTGACTTTCATATCGCAACCTTTCACAAAAGCCCTTTCCGCAATATTCGCAAACAAAAGGTATGTCTGAAATACGCGATTTTGTTTCCAGACTCAAATCATCATGGATTCTGTGCCTTACCATATGATGTCGAATATAAGACTCAACAAAAAGTTTTCCACAAATCTCACACAGAATCTTAGTAGAGAAATCATGGGTATTCATGTGCAGAATTCTGGCAATCCTACTGCAAAATCTCTTCCCACAAATCTCACAGAGAAATGGCTTTTCTCCAGTATGTAATCTTTTATGATCTCTGAGCCTCCTTTTGGATTTCAATATCTTTCCACACACATCACAAGAAAACCTCCCAGGTTCATGTCTCTGTATATGCAGTTTAAGAAGATATCTCTTTTTGAATGTTTTTGGACACTTATCACATGCAAATGCGTTTGTTCTTGCCTTTGAAAAATGTGTATCTCTGTGTTCGCAAAGCGAAGAGGAGAAAACAAAGGCCTTTTCACACAAATCACATTTATATGGTTTTACGGTGCTGTGCAGCAGTTTTAGGTGCCTTTCATAGGTAGATTTCTGCTTGAAGGATTTCTGACAACTATCACAAACATATGACTCTTTTACCTTCTTCTTGACTTGTTTTGGACCTGAACCCTGGAAATTTAGGTGCACTGGATCTGTAAGCTTTCTATCCCCTTGTTTATTTTGTGCCACTGTCGTATCAGAGTTCAATTTTAGATTGCTCCATAATGTTTGACACTTTTTACACAAGTTTTTTGGAAACTGTGTTTCTTCAAATGTTTCTACACGAACTGGTTGCTTACAAAAAATGCAAGCAAACGATACTTTAACACAGTCTGTTCTTTTTTTGTGCCGTGTATATGCCTCCAGGTCCGAAAAGATTTTTCCACACTTCCTGCATTCTGGTATTTTAGTTCGAATGACTCGGACAGTTTTAACTACTTCTTCATCCTTCTCATACGTTGCTAAGTTAGCCTCTTTTATTCCAGCTTTGAGTTTATCGCAGTTGATACCATGAACGAATTTCAGATGTGCAAATGCACTCATTTTGCAAGCGAAAATCTTTTCACAATATGCACATTTTATGCATTCGCTTTGGAGTCCTTTGTGTTGTCGAACGTGCCTCTGAAGGACTAATGGGTCACTGAAAATCTCTTTACAAATTCCACACTTATAAAACTTGTAGCCCATTTCTTCCATTATATCTTTGGTGATATTTTTCTCTTTAATAATTATTTCGTCTGTTATTAAACATTCTTTTGGACTTTTCTGAAACACAAAAAAAACTCCTTACTTCATTTCCCTAATGAACAATTTATGAATGTACAAGATGCATTGGAAAAGGTAACCAGAGGACATAATGTTTACATGAGTTCTATTGGTCTTGTTGTTTATCTCATACATGTTGGTGATACAGGTCGTTGGATAAACTTATGCTTTATCAACGGGTAGATGCTTTATCAATAGCACTTCCGGTTTTGACACGAACCCCCGCTTCAATATTTTATTTTATTGAAACTTTTAATTTTGAAAATTGTTGCCGTTATAAAATGAATGATAAAGGGTAGCTATATCGTTAAAAGCAAGATGTCAAAGAAGTGTCTTATTTTATCAAGGAACCCGTTGGCTATTTGAAGACAGATGTTACCCCCCCCCCTCTTAGATCGTTTTAGGAGAAAGTAAAGCCTACATGTACCAGTTAAGTTGTTGTTATAAGACTCCTTTGACATCTTTAACAATGCTTTCTTATATTCTCTACGTATGCCTACCCAGTAATGTAGGTGTAACTTACTATGGATCAGCAAACAATCTAGACAAAGTCTACGCCCCTAGCCTTGCCTAGCACGATTTGTACTGCTATCCTAAAAAGATTTGATTTTCACGATCCCCATAGTCCTTACAACTTTCAGTCAGAAGTTCGTTTGATGTAAAGCTCCAGCAATTTTCACATGAAGTTTTCAAAGACACAGATAGGCCTAGCAAATATTCTAAATTTTGACCTCGATCTACTTTCTCTCGACGCATGTAAACATCAACGGTGCTACGTCATCAAGTTATACGTCATCAATTTGATTTTGGCAGTCATTCATGTAGTTTCGCAGGGGAAGTGTCAAATTTTGTTAAAACGAAAGTCGTATGAGATAAATAGAACATCTATAATTGTGTGATTTGATATTGGCTTTATCCAACGAGTTGAA
This sequence comes from Saccostrea glomerata, assembly GCA_003671525.1. NCBI lineage: Eukaryota > Metazoa > Mollusca > Bivalvia > Ostreida > Ostreidae > Saccostrea > Saccostrea glomerata. Next base: position 128,135 of record PRKT01000298.1, on the reverse strand, counting down.
ATGGTGTATATTCGCTCGGCAAGCCTCGCAAATATATACACCATTTCAACTCGTTGGATAAAGCCAATATCAAATCACACAATATAGATATCCTCTATTTATCACCTATAAAAAAATCTTTTTATCGTTTGTCAACTTTTATCCAATGCTAAGGTCCTACTTTAGCCAAATAAAGTCCAAACATAATATCCTCAATCAACAGATTCTGGGGATGCTTCAATATAAAACTAATACAGTAGGCCTTTCAACTGCCACTAGGGGTTGGTGTTATTAAAGATAGCTCACTGCTGAAACTTGTTTAGAGCAGGCTCGGGGTATCTAACTGTTTACACGCAAGGCAGTTTTTATATTTCCCAAGTGTTTCTTTGCTCTCAGTAAAATCCAGTGGTTTTAAAATTTAGCACCAATGTGAAACTTATTTACTGTATAGTTGCAGACACCGGTTTACTGCATATAATTAAAATTTTTAATTAAAATAAAAAGTGAAATCTACCCTCCTTCTCAGTTCTAACCTTATTAAATTTTTATACTTGGTCGTTCCCCTTCGTGCATAGTCACCTAAGTTAGATATCAATTGTTGTCCCCCGCTTTCACGAAAGCGAGGGGACATTAAATCTCATTCCTCTGTCTGTCAGTCTGTAAGTCTGTCCATCACAAAAACTAACCTTGCCCATAACTTTTGATTTAGTGGAGCTATGACTTTCATATTACACATGTGTATTCCTTGTGACAAGACCTTTCTTTGGGTACAATCAAATTTGACCTTGACCTTGAAGTTTAACCCACTTTTACACAAAAAATCCAAACTTTTACTTTGGCCATAACTTTTGGATGGTAGGTACTAGGACTTTCATATTTCACAAATGTATTCTTTGTGGCAAGACCTTGCATTGGATACCAACAACCTTGACCTTTTGACCTTGTCCATGGAGTTTCATGTACTTATGAAAAAACTTTAACCTTAACAATAACTTTTGAACGGTGAGGACTAAGGCTTTCGTACTTCACATATGTAATCCTTGTGAAAAGACCTTTCATTGGATACCAACAACTTTTACACTTTGACCTTGACCTTGGAGTTTTAACTACTTTTAACAAACTTTAACCTTGGTCACAACTTTTAAACAGTAGATACTAGGACTTTTATATTTCACCTATGTATTCTTTGTTGCAAGACCTTTCATTGGATACCAACAACCTTTACCTTTTGACTTTGACCTTTGAGATTTACGTACTTATGAATGAAATTTAACCTTGACCATAACTTTTGAATGGTAAGAGCTAGGGCTTTCGTACTTCACATGTGTAATTCTTGTGAGAAGACCTTTCACTGGATACCAACAACTTTTACCCTTTGACCTTGACATTGGAGTTTTAACTACTTTTAAAAAACTTTATCTTTGGTCACAACTTTTGAACGATAGATACTAGGACTTTCATATTTCACATTTATATTCTTTGTGGCAGGACCTTTAATTGGATATCAACAGCTTTGACCTCTTGACCTTGACCTTAAAGATTTACATACTTATGAAAAAACTTTAACCTTCACCATAATCTTTTTTACAGTAAGGACATAGGCTTTCATACTTCACATATGTAATCCTTGTGAGAATACCTTTCATTGGTTTTCAACAACTTTGACCCTTTGATCTTGACCTTGGAGTTGACCTTTATTTAAAAAAAAACTTTAACTTTGGCCATAAGTTTTTAACGGTCAGGATTAGGGTTTTCATCCTTTAAAAATATCAACTTCAATGATAATTTCTAAACTAGAAATATGTCCATAGGACATGAATGCCCCGCCGAGGATGTTTAAGTAAAGCAAAATGAAAATTTGTATGTGTATAAAATTTGATCAGAATATCTTGAATAGTGATGCAGCTGAATTGCTTGTTTGGAAAATATAGGTCAGATCCAGCATCCGAAGCAAGTCTGGTAGTGTCCATCCTTAGATGCATCATCCATGCAAGTTTGGTCCAAGTAGGGCTTATAGTTTCTTGGGAATGGACCTGCTCCAAAAACTTAAATCTGGTCACTCATCTGGAAAATGTAGGTCAGATCCAGCATCTGAAGCAAGTTTGGTAGTGTTCATCCCGAGATGCATCTTCTATGCAAGTTTGTATCAACATGTGAAGTTTTATAAATCCATCTTGAATGGTATGTTTAAAACTGAGCTAAACACTAATTAAACAAAAGTGAGGTCAAGGTCAAAGGAAAGGTCAAGGTCAAAAAATGTTGATGCAGTTGCATAGCTCTCATCAATATCTATCAGCACATGAAGTTTGATGAAAATATCTTGGATGGTTTCTTTGAAACTTAGCTTTGAGCAGAGCTAAACGCAAAGTGTGACGGAAGGACAGAAGGACGGAAGGACCGAAGACGGACATGACAAACACTATATGCCCCGGCCATATTCATGACGGGCATAATAAATGACATATGATAGGGTGTTCATATTAGACACAATATGTCATAAAAAATAACATCACACCCACAAAGACACCGAAAGCGGGGGACCACAATTCTTTGAATTTGCTTGTTGCATTTACTTGTAAAAATATATATATTTACACAGGAAACAAAAAAGCGCGAACATTTTGATATGAAACATGTTGAAAAATACATTATAATATCGAAAAATTAACTTCTAATCATAATTATGTATTGGAAAGGCAGATATCCTTAAAATTTGTTTGAAAAAATAAATTTCATTTCAAAGGTTAAATTAGTTATTGTGTACACTGTAGTTTAAATACATGTACATGCACATAAAGGTGTAGCAGGAATGGATTTTGTTATATACATTTATGCCTTGGATTTGAGTAATAATATGTTATTATCAATGTTTTCATACATTTATGTGTATACTGCCTTATCCATAATACCATTTGTTTATATTTATGTTTACAAACCTTCTCAGGGAAAAGCACGTGTTGCTTCCATCAAATCTTTTGGGCTAATGTTTATCTAAATTTTGATTGGCTATTTATACGGAAGTTAACTTTTGGATGTCACTAATAGAGATTGTTCTATCTGACGCATCCGTATCCGTATCGAGGTATGAGAGGCATCTCGATCCTGATGTCTAAACCATTTAATACATTTTCTATTTCTGTTTGTGGTTAAATAAGCCACAGTCCATGCATTAGAAAATAGCAAATAGCAATTTTTGTATTAAAAATAATTAACTGCTGTACACCTCTATCATTTCGTTAAAAAATATTTATTTAAAAAAGAAAGAAAATGAAGTCAAATATAAAATATTTTGTTTTAATTATATTGTTTTGAAATTAATTTCATTTTGCTTCAAAATATTTGTAGGAAATCCCCTTTCTCTTTTTCCACTCGATTATTATCTTTTATGGATTTTGTCTGTATTATTCATATGCCATGTAACGGCTTACCAATTACCCTCCACCCCCACCCCCTCCACACACACATAAAAAATATGTTGTCATCATTAAAATCATCAACGCAATCGGTAAAACGCTGTAGCCGTTTTTAAAGAGACTATTCAAACTGATTTCATAATTAGCTTCAGGACCGTTATAAGTATTGAGTATATACTTTGAAGAGACCATGTAACTACTTCCTTTTCCCCTACCCTCACATTGGCGTCAGAAGCAAATTAAAAGTAGGTAGGGGGCTATTTGAAAGAGAAAAAAATCAGCCCTGAAAAACCTTGACAAACAAAAAAGCAAGTTAAACATCTTTTGACTTTCATTCATTAACATCATTTGTGGTTTGATATAAAAACTATTTCATAATACGACATTCAACTCTCTTTTTATGCAAAGAATAAAAAATAATTATGGCTCAAATTTTTTCAAAATAATCCATCTTATTTTGCTAAACCTACTTGTCCATCGTGCTAATTTTCTTTTCTTTTTTATCCTACTTTCTTTATATATATATATATAATTTGGCCGAGATCCAGATCAGTGTGCACAAATTATAGAATTGAAGAGAAGGAACTGCTTCAATGTAGCCAAGAAAAAAATCAAACATTAAAGAAAAATTACAATGATAAAATATCAAAGTTTTTCAGAGCTTGCTTTGTTCACTATAAACTTGATCATGTTCAATTCCCAAGCTCCTTGAAACCATATATACGCATAGGCGTAGGCAGACCTGGGGTCAATTACTTTGAAATGTAATGCATTACATTACAATTACTTTGGAATTTTTATCATTACCATTACAATTAACATTACTCTCATTTAGAAAAGTAATTAATTAAATTACAATTACTTTGTTAAAGTAATTAATTACATTACACATTACATTTTATAAGAGAAAAACACAAAACGTTCACCACACAATTTATACCTATAAATTAACTTTCACACTTTTTGCTCGATAATATGCTTTCCCTCAGATTTATAAGTCAGAGTGGTATTTGGATTCATGTATCATGTTCATGTAGTTTACCAATCTACAGTTGACAAAGAAAGTGGATCAGAACACTTTCAATGTTGTAGTTTTGTTCAATATCTGATGTTAGTTTCTCTGTTGATTTTGTTTTTTAAATAAATGATTTAGTGAACATTCCCTACTAGATGTTTTATGTAAACTAATATTTAACAGATAATGCTATAAATGTATAATGAGTATTAAAAACTTAATGAATGAATTAGCACTTCTAATTAGCTTAACAGGTATAATCAATGAAGCCATAAATTAAACACAACCAAAGGTGATAATTACAAGTACATGTACTTGGATGTAGGGTTCAAATTTTGAGGTGTTAAGCTACCAAAAAATGAATGATGGTCAATATATCAGTCTATATTTATATTTGGCCTTAGTTTCTCTTTGTGTCTACAATAAATCATACTGATCTTGTATCATGTTTACCAGGTCCATTTTACCAGATTGAAAAGGGAAAAAGTAGAAAAATATAATTTGTATCTTAATTTAACTGTAAGTCTCACTATGCCTGTATTAATGTAACTTTTTTTTGTATCTTTCTTTAAAACCTGATGATTTCTTTTAATATTTTTGTTTGATTTTCTTCAATTGATTTTACAATTGTCTTAATTGTCAAGAAGATTTCTATTAAAGGAATTATTTAGTTTGTCTATAAATTACCATTTAATGATAAATATTGTAGGATATAGGATTTTAATTTTAAGACTCTAAAATTATTAATAAAAAAAATAACTTTTCAGTGATATTTATTTGTTTCAGATTCAAAAATAAAACTAATATAATAAAACTAATATATAAAATGTAATTGAAATGTAATTGAAAAGTAATTGGTCATTACAGACATTTTTTAAAAGTAATGCATTACATTACAATTACTTGTAATTGAAATATGGATCCATTACACATTACACTCCATTACTTTGAAAAAATGTAATGATTACAATGCATTACCATTACACATTACCATTACCCCAGGTCTGGGCGTAGGAACCGGGGGGTGGGGTGGGGGCTTAATCCCCCCTCCCACTTTTTTTGCAAAGATAGACATAATATAGGCTTTAAAATTGGGGTTTACCTTTTTTGTTGGTTTAGCCTCCCCCCTTTTTCAATTAGCGCCCCTTTCTATTTGCTTCTGCCGCCCATGATACGGCTATCGAACCTGATAATGAATGGCATAGAAGATGATAAAAAAGGAAAAGGGGATGGACATTTTCAGTGAATCACCCATACATATTTGTTTTGCCCTACAATGTATGGTTAAATCTTTCCCAGTTTATGTACAACTACATTTATTTACAATTAACAAGTTTGAGTTTAATAAATGTTAATTCGAGAATGAACAATGAATACCCTAATATAAAGAGAGAGAGAGAGAGAGAGAGCGAGAGAGAGAGAGAGGGAGAGGTGAATCTAGAAATATTTTCGAAATATTTTTTACTCATTTAAATTGAAAAAACATACAAGTTTGTTTTTCGAATTTTATTTTTAAACTTTTACCCCCCCCCCCCCCCCCCCCCCTCCTCTCCCATAAACAGGATGCATAAGGCGTGAACAGCAACTGATATGTTTTTATTAAAATATCACACTACATATCATTTCCTAGTGAATGAGGTTAAAAACCAAACATGAAACGATGGAAATGTAATTAGATGGTTTAAGCATCGGGATCGAGATGCCTCTCATACTTCGATACGGATACGGATACGTATACGGATACGGATACGGATACGTCAGATAGAACAATCTCTAATATCAGTCAAAGTTCGTACCCTTCATGTGCATCCACTAGGATTCTAAGATGAATTTTCTTTTGTTTCCAAAAAGTATAAAAACCCATGTAACTACTAATCTTAAAAAGCATTGATTAACTAACTGTACATGCTGTAAGTTCTCTCACTTTTATAGAGGTTTATAAGTTATTTAACAGGTTGCACCCTCAGAAATTATGTTAAGATATTATTAGGTATTTGTACAAAAATTGTCGTTGTCTATTGCTCCTGTTAAATTTATTAGGCCATAAAACTAAAAGTTAGGAGTTAGGTTTTCCACAAATAATGTAAATAAGGGTTTTTCTAAATTTCCCTAGGCCTTTCCCGCCAGCTAGGTTGGGCTAGCGTTTCCATACGCTAGGTTTTGGGGTGGTTTTTCCAAATAGGTTTTTTTTTCACAAGGCAGGAATTTACAATTGTTATTTTTTATACCATTTTTTGTCTATACAAAGGTTAAATAAATTTTGTTGTTTATTGAAACTGGTGTTTTAATTACAATTGACATGAGGTGTTGAAATAAGGTACAAATAGGCTCGGAAATAAGACCAAGCAGAATCTCATATCAAAATAAGAACCTGGGAAATAATTTATATGAAACAGTGAAAATATAGGAGAGTGTTAAAAATATTCTAGAACCACTAATGACAATTGTGTTTTGAGACATACTCCTATTACAAAGGAATGAACATGATGAAGGCTATTTTAACCTTTGTTATACGATAAAACATAACTTGAAGCAGTTAACTCTTTTTTAAAAGCCGCTTTTTTGTTGCAAGGGGATAACAAGGTTCAACTGTATACACTGTTGATATTAAACATAACATTATGTACAAAGATATAAATACGTACCGTAACATGACTACTTTCAACCTGTGGTTCTCCTCTTACTGGTCCAGAAGACTGAACCTCATCAATAATAATGGGACTCTCTTCCACTTTTACTTCAGTTTTTAATTCTGTTGGTGGATCTAAGTTTGGGACAGGTGGTGGATCCCCTTTCTGCATAGGTTGAAGGATGACCGAAAAGCTCTGTTCTGTAACCTCTACATCTGATGGTACTACAGTTGAAGTGTTCCCAGGTAATGTTTTGTTCTGACACTTCGTACCATGTGAGGGTGAGCAGCTGCTTGTTGTTAATGTTTTCTTGAAACAATTTGTGGTGATATCCTGACTGTTGAGTACCATTGAGGCTCCAGTGACATTTAAATCTTGCTTAGGAAGTAAACTATTCTGAATATTTTTTAGCTGATTTAGATTAACAGCACTTAAAACACTTATACCATTGTTCAGTACTTTGGAATTGCCAATGGTTGTTTTGTTCATAGCATTTGGTTTAGAGATAGTAACAGCTGTGTTTTGGTGAACAGGCATTTTACTTGGTACCTTGTCATCACTGTTGACAAAAACTGGGTTGGACAGTGTTGTACCTTTGGTTTGAGCCTCTCTCCTAGAATTTTCAGCATTCTTTGCATTGGTTGAAAGCACCATATTTTTAGGAACCTGTACCAGACACAAATTTTTTACAGGATAATTCACAAAAGGAAATTTAAGCTGTGAAAGGTTGTTCATGTTCACACAAGGCTGAAGTGACTGATTAATTCCGAGGTTGTTTGTGGGCAGAGAGGCATACTGTGTCTCGATGCTATCTGTGTTCTTACTAGGCTTGGTTGACTTCTGTGTTCGAAGGCTGTCTGTGTTAACTTTTGCCTGAGATGACTGATGCACTCCAAGGCAGTTGGTGTTCAAAGGGGCCTGAGAGGTCTGTTGGATTTTGGTGCTGTTGGTGTTCACACAAGTTTGAGTGATTTTATTGGTTAAAAGGCTTTTCATTCTCCTACAAGCTGTAGGCTGGATAGTTGTGTTCTCTAAAGGATCACTTATTGTTGTAGGTGAACTTGTAATGTTTTTCAGGTCTTTCTCTGAATTATTTAGCGAAGCACAATGTTCACTTGCTTGCAATTGACTTTGATTCATGAGTGAAGATTGGTTATCCGAAATTGTAGTCTTGTCAGAACTGTAGTTTTCACCTGAAGCAGAAGCTGAACAAGGTTGAATTCTGGGAACATTTTTAAGGTGGACATCATTCAGTGGATTGAGAATTTTCATTCTGCTGACAACTACTTCCTGCAACTTGTTCTTAATGGTGGGTACTAAATTAGAAGACTGAGGGGTGGATTCATCAGGCACTTCCTTGTTTATTTCACTGTTAGAACAAGTGGCCATTATAATTTTTCAGCAAGTCCAAATAGTATACAATCTATCAATATCTCTGATTTCACTAATGGGTATTTTGTTTCTTTTGAGTTGGACATAAAGTTGTAATCCTGTCTTTCTTCATGTTTCAAGTTATATGCCATTGTCCATTATAGTGACAAAGCAATCAGTCCAAGAAATTTAACATCATGATAACATTTCATCAGGAAAACATCACCAAAACTAGAAAAAAAAAAATAATACATTAGATAATTGTCACCTGTAAATGTTTTAGCAACACTGTCCAAAAGAGTACCTCTCAGGCCACACCAAAAAAATTTATTGCTCGTCGGACCCACACACTCGTATTTAAACAAAACTATAAATATAATATTAATTTAAAATTCCCACACCCTTGGAATTCTTTGCTGTTTTCTGTTGCATTTCCACTTTATCTATGGTACTTTTTATCTACTTACACTGCAAATCAGAAAAAAAAAAAATTTCCACTCAATTTTTTTCATGCCCCACCAAAAAAATTTTGCCAACTACAAAGGTAATAATAATATCATTTAACCCCTAGCCTGCTCGTCCTTTTTTCATCAAATGTCCGACGAACAAGAAATCAAATTATTGTGGCCTCAAATTTTAAAAATGTTTACAAAAGAGAAAAGTTTCCCCAGTGAATTCTCATTCTACATTTATGCATGGTTTGATTCTGTACACTGATATGTGATTAATTCTGCAGGTGACAGAACCAGAGGAGGAAGGTTAATGTGTCTTAATCTGTTGAGGGTGCAACCCTTAGGGCAAGCGCAAATATTTATTCAGTTGCCACTAGTCTGTGGGCTGGTGCTTGAAATATTTTTGATTGCGCACCCCTGTATCGTTGAGATTTTTATCTTTATGAACATGATAAAATGACCTTTCACCAAAGTACATACAAGAGGTAGTTTTTAAATTATTTTTTTCAAATCATTCAATGGTGATGAAACGATTGTTGCTGACGATCAATTGTTGATCATTTTTGGGTTTTCAATTCCAATTATCGATTACCGTTTTCAAAATTGATTTTCGTCCAAATAAACTTGTATGATTTGAACAAAACAAACATGTACACATTAACAATATATCTAAAATGAAAAAAGGTGAACAAAAAAGACGTTCGAAGACAATTAACAACAATAAAGTAGAAATTTACCCATATCCAGGGAATGCAAAGATAGAATGTACTATCGTTAAAATGATATTGTCCTATGGATCCGGTTTAATGATAGAATTTATTTCGTGTATTCGTAATGTAGCAAGGGAAACACAGGCAATATCTCCTACTTAGTGCATGCATTTACTGCAGATAATCTAGAGAATTCCGAATGTTAACATGGCAAGTAAATTTGAAGCCAGAGAAAAATGTTGAGAACATTAATTGGATTTTCATCTTTATATGGATTATTATTTTTGGGATAAAAGGGATAAGCAATTATTTCCAGTGAAATCCTTTTATATTTTTCAAAATTGTTTCGGAGTGGATCTGCTCCGATTTGCTACATTTCAAGTATATGGGACGTATTCTAACTGTGATGAGGGCTTGTAATGAGACACAAAACTTTAGACTGAAGATTATTCTAACTAGGGAATGCAAAATCTGATGTTATGACAAACATTTTTAGTTTTTATGAGCAAATGTATAATTGTTTTCTGTTTCTTTGTTACCTATACAACAAAAAGTTGTCTTTAGAAAAAACTTGATAAAATTTTATTTTTAGTTTGTTCCATAAATGGTAAATGCTATAAAGAAATGGAATTTTGTATTTGAAATTTTAATTACCAATTAAGTCGATCATTGATCGAATAAGCATCTCTGATTTTGACCGATTATCTATTATGAAATTTTCCCGATTATTCAACACTATCATTCAAGTAATTTCTATGTTAATTTCTATGAGAAGAAAAAAAAATGCAAATCAAAGTTCAAAATTGCTAGTAAAAAAATTCCACTAGATAAAATTTGCTCGTGTATGGTCAAAAAAGTTCATTTCCATCCCAGGCATGTACATTGCAAATGTCCTTCAAATTTATTTTTGACAATAACTTGTTTGCATTATGCTGTTGAATGGCATTGGTCTTTGTGATGAAAGAGTCTACGAGGGGTGATCAAAAAGTTCGCAAACTAAATCTCTATCTACCTAAGGCCAAAAGAAAATATACTCTTGTTTCCTGTCCCCTGACCAAAAACAATTAGGGTCGGTAAGTAGGAAAAAAATTTAAAAAAAAAAAAAAAATTATTTTCAAAACTGAATAAATGCAGCAATTGTAATAACAAGAAACAATATGTAAACAGTTTACAAAGCAAGTTTGTTAATCAAGATTTATAAAGTAAAGGTATCCTGTATACTTGTGATGTATAAATTCTGTAAATATTGTTGGTCGACTTCAGTATTTTAGAAACATGAGAAAGAAAGTTACCCCCAAAAAATTAAAATGTAATGAAAACTTTTAGGGTCGGAGGGTAAAATGTAGGGTAGGTCGGGTGACAGAAAACAAGACTATTTTTTATTTTGGCCTAACTACAGTTCTGACAAGAATGAAATTTGTCACAAATATAGCCCTATACATGTGCTTTATGCAGTATGAGTCATGTTGAAATCCGCATCATAATTATGACGTTATGATGTTAAAATGACTTCAATATAGAGGCGACTGTGACGAAAATGGATGAGTCAATCGTACTTGAACAAAGAACTATAATAAAATTTTATGTAAAACTAGGTAAATCCTTCACGGAAATATACAATGATTAACATAAAGTTTATGGGGAATGTGGGCTTTCAGTACGTTAGTAGATATGAAAAAGAACAAAATTATTTCATGAATAGAATCATCACATGTGATGAAACTTGGGTACATTTCTATGAGCCAGAGAGTAAACAACAAAGTTCAATTTGGAAGCATCCTTCCTCGCCATCACCAATAAAAGCACACGTAACCAAGTCAGCAGGGAAGGTAATGCTCATAGTTTCTTGTGACATCAACAGTATAATTCTAAATCACATGGTACCACGCAAAACTTCAGTTACTGGGGACTACTATGCACGGGTAATCAAATCAGATTTCATGAGAGCAGTAAAGAGAAAGCGCCCAGATCTGATAAGATCTGGATTCATTCTGCGCCATGATAACGCACTTAGCCATAAAAGTCGGGTTGTGATGGACACCATGGAAACACTGGGTATAGAAAACCTAATTCATCCCCCCTACAGCCCAGATTTGGCAATTTGTGACTTCTGGCTATTTCCAGTTTTAAAAGATAACCTACGGGGAGAAAAATATAAGTCCTGGGAAGATCTCGGTACTGCTGTGAACAAGGTGCTGAGGGTCATGTCACGTGATGGCTTGGTTCCATGTTCGTTCGCCCTAAAAATTGTTCGCCTGATTCCCCATTTGCCCTATTTTTTGTTCGCCCAGAGTCCGCTCACCCTAAAACTTGTTCGCACAGGGTCCGTTCGCCGTAATTTAATGTAGAATGAAATCTAATGAATTTCTTTCCTAATTTTTTGTACATTCAAAATAAAACAGACCGTCACTGTATCTGTCAGACGTTATGCATATGGCCACACCTGTTTTAGTATCAGCGGTCTTACCTACTAAAGACTCAGCCCTTTAATTGTTTTCAAAACATAGCGCAATTCGTAAAAATAACAAGGATGTATCCCCCATAATTAACATTGATATTAATCATCTAATTAACTATACTTCAAACACTAAGTCATTCAAAAAATCATAAGAATCAAATCAAAAATTAATTTAGACTAAATAAACATTGCTCTATGTATCTGAATTTGAGAAAAAAAAATCCAAGTTCGTAAGGGAAATAAATAGAAAAAAAAATGATAAACTCGTATGTTAATTTTTAATTCATATACATACAAGTATACATAAGTATATGTATATTGGGCGAACCACATATAGGGCGAACAAGGTATTGCGTGAAAAATATTTTGGGTGAACAGACTCTGTGCGAACGGGCTCCTTGGAACAGGTATATCGGGCGAACGAACCTGTTACCTGATGGCTTGGATCACGTGATTCGCGCATGGACAGACCGATGGGAAAAGTGCATAAATTAAGAGATAGAGGGGCCTACTTTGAAAAAGAATACTCAAAATCTCACTTTGAAAAATATTCTAAAAGTTATTCAATTCGTTTGCGAACTTTTTATCACCCCTGGTATTCACAGGGGCATCTTATCTGGCAATCTGCTTTGTTTTCTACTCCCCATATTTGGATTTTCATGTTTATAAATAGAAACAGAGCGGATAAGATGCCCCTGTGGCATATTGTGTTAAAATTAGAGAATTTTAAAGAGTAACATGATAGATCTATATAAATTTAACATAATATATATACAAGTAAGTGTTCAATGTTGTTGACAGACATTCAGAAGGCAACAGGTCAACAGCTGAGCAGGCCGAGTAGGCGAGTACTGATTAGGTGATAAAACAAAAGAAATATTTTTGCTTAAATTACAGCAGTATGGAAACCGAAAAAAATGTTTCAACTCTGTAAATACATACCTTTATCATGTTTATAACAAATACTCTAACAATGCCATCGTAGAGAGGTCTTGCAAATCAAATCGTCCATGTCCCATAATATAGCACGGTATCTCGAACCCGATGATAAACAATAGGCCCTTGGGTTACACCATTCACCTGAATAGGTGTTAAACCTCTGCCATAATATGCTGCTGTATTTGAATCAACAAAAACCGGGGATTCGTGCATAGTTAATATTATAAATCATGGAATTTCGTGAAAAATATACTTGTACATGTACTTTATGTAACATTATACCCCCCCTATTAAAACCATTGGCGCGTTCAAATTTTAAGCAAATTTGAAAGAAGGGGTGGGTGGGGGGTGTAAGAAATTATTTTTAGACCTACAAAAACCTGACAAGCAAAAAAAAAAGAAAATATGTACGTTGTCAAATCACAAACATCCAATTTCGTGGGGAGGGGTTGGGGGTTCTTAAGACTTCTGACGTACATGTACAGTACCGAACTTTATTTCCAAACACTACAATTTTCCACATTTTAACTTATACTGCAACATGTCTGTGGAAACTGGGAAGGCGGGGGCGCTTAACCAACGCGGCAATGTTCGATGTCTACACCAAGTCTATATTTGGGGAAAAGGTGTGGGGGCTAAGCCCCCCCCCCCCCCCCCCCCCCCCCCCCTCTTGCTACGTGCCTGTAAGCAATGTCCTTCCTTTTTCATAATTTATTTAGTAATGTTTCATTTTTTCTTATTTTTTAATGATTGTAAACTCATTTAAACCGACCAAAATGGTACTAAGTGACCGTTCATTTAATCAAAATCTAGTTTATTTCCATATCCTTCATTTAGGGAAAGGATAATGCATCTACAATCTCCTTAATCTGATTAAAATCTGACCCCTCCGTCACCAAAATTCCTCAACATCAACATCAATTTAAAAAAATTATTTAAATCTGAACGAAACGCTCTTTGAATCACTCTTTACTTCCATTTATAAGTATGAAAAAGGCATACAATCACAAAAAGCATGTAAACTGCATAAATATCAAAAGGAGTATGAAAACTACGATCGTTCGATGCCTATATTAAGTCTCCTATTTGGGAAAGTGTGGGGGGGGGGCTAACCTACGATCGTTGATGCTAGGCACGTACGTTGCAACGCATATAAAAAGGGAGATGGGGAGGAGAAAACTGAAATATTTTTCGAATAATACAAGTGAAACCTCTAAATTGCACTTCATCGAAAATTCTTTCATGGACAAGTTAAAGTGAGGGTGAGGGAGGGGTCCATTCTCAGATTCAAATCCTCACCTTTTTTGAAATTTAATTATTTTAAATATTTAGTGTACTGTTAGATACAGGTATTCTGTATGTAAGGGTCTGAGTGCATGCATGATGGTGGAGGTAAAAGATTGCATGGGAATAGGGTCTTTGAACGGAAAAAAATATTTCCTATCTACAATCGTACAGTTTACTGAAAACAAAGGAAAGGTTCTGGCGTCTACTGATATGATGAGGAATTGCTTTGAAGTTATCTCAATTAAATAAAAAGCGTTCAAATTTAAAATGCGATGTCGAACAAAGTTTTATTTTTCTACCAAGCTTTTCAATAAATGAAGCAAATTATGCCTATATGTCCTAGCTTCCGCAATATGCTTGCAAAAGGGCAGAGAATTTAATTACATGCACGTGTTTTCAATGAACTGCATTATATAATTGGCGGCATTACTGTTTTTATATATTTTTCCTTCATAAAAAAATGTTAGCAAAAAAAAAGTAACAACAAATTATTTTTCTAGAACTTCACATATAATAACGTCATTTTGACGTTACCGAAAATGACACAAACTTCGTGCGCAACGTAGTTACCTTCATATCAACCAAATTAATTAATTTTTAAATTGGGAATTTCGGTAGTTTCAAGGGGCATTTCGGTATTTATAATTTTTTGGCACATTTCGGATATTTAATCAAATATTTCAAAAAAACTATGTACAAAGTGATATGTAAACATAGTAAAATCTCAAGACCTTAACACTGACAGATATGCGTTTTCGAGGGGGATCCCCGGAGGTTTGTCCAACTCCAAGATCACTTTAAGCTTGCTTTACTACAAGTGTGTAAATTGCGCCCCCACCCATTATTCAATATCAAAAGAATTTTTCATCCAATCAGAATCCATTATTTTACAGAAATTAAATGATTAGGGTAAAACCTTACCTCAAACTCGAAGGGGCCCAAAAATAAACCCCTTCAAACCCTCGATATCTCAAATCCTCGGATACCTCCCGAGGTATTCCGGAATTCGAGATATGGAGGATAAAAAGCTGAACTGCGAACGATAGTATTGTTCTCCCGCCTACTTCCAAGTCAATTTTCAAAAGTTAACATATTCAATGAATTTTTGATATTTATTATAGATAATTATATGAATTTTCATAAAACATTACTTATTTGGGAAAACAAAGTCAGATAACTCTAAAACTTTGGTAAAACTTGTGTTTTTCATTAAAGAAATCAATGGAAAACGGAAAATATTCTTAATACATCTTTCCCCCCTTGTCACAAAAATTCCCTTTAACAGGTAATATGGAATGGTATTTCACAAATTCATACTAAAGCTTTTTGTGTGACACGGGGGGGGGGGGGGGGGG
>PRKT01000298.1:98597-112454 GCA_003671525.1 Saccostrea glomerata | reverse complement strand
GGGATCGAACTTATGTTTATTGACAAAAAAAAACGAAAAAAAATGCTTATTTTCCACCAATTTCAAAGCGATATACAACTGAAACATTATATTTTTTTTTTTGAAATATTTATGATTTATTTATTTGCCTAAAACATAAGAAACGATATAATGAACATTTAATCATATCCAAAACTATTTCAAAATACAGTGATGCTTGAAACTCAGATTTCAATTGAAAATATCGTCTACCCCCCTTTTTTCAAGAGCTGGAGTTATGGATAATTTACTGTTTAGCGCTGATATTAAGACGATTTATCAATTATTATTGAACTGTTCTTTGTATCAAACAAAGATTTTATGGTCAAATTGCTATTCATATTGAATTAAATGATTCCAAAATGTAGGCGGGAATCGAGAGTTGGCGTGCGTGTTTTTTAATAATATTCAGTTGGGACTTTTTCCTTGTACCCATGAACATAGAGTGGACAAACTGCATGCATGATTGTTATAAACACACACACACACACACACACACACACACACACACACACACACACACACACAGAGAGAGAGAGAGAGAGAGAGAGAGAGAGAGAGAGAGAGAGCTCTATGAACGGAAAGCTGTGAGTTCGAACGCTGTAAATATAAAGATTACGAGCCAGTAGCAATGTTTTACTCGTACTACACATTTTATTTCATTGAAAAAAAATTAGATTATTTTGAAAAAATAAGGACACTGTATAATTAAACTATCTTTTTAATATTGAAAAAAAAATACAATTGTTTGACGAGTTTCAATTATTGATTCTTCTTATATCAAAGAAATACAATAAATTGTATTTGTTATATACATTGTTTGATTTTATTTATGAAAAAAATACAGACTGGTATTAAGTGCTTTTGTGTATTTTCAACATGTGCCTCTTCAAGGATTTTTTATGCATCACCATATTACATTTTTCACAAGTTACTTTCATCTTTCCTGTATGGAGGGCAATGTGACGCCTATAAGTTGAGCTGCAGGAGAACGACTTTCCACAAGTGTCACATATCATTCGACCACCGGGAGTTTTCTTGACTTTGTTCCTACGTTCATGCTTGTTTATTTTGTGCTTTTCATAAGGCGACTTTTTACAAAAGCCTTTGCCACAAAATTCGCAAACATAAGGAATGTTTGCAATGTCGGATCTTTCCTTCGTGCTCAAATCATCATGGATCCTGTGTCTTATCTGATGAAGTCGCAATGACGACCCCCACTTGATGAATATCCCACAGATCTCGCACAGTCTTTTTCTGGAGGAATTGTGGATATCCATGTGTCGACTTCTGGCCAACTGACTATAAAATCTCCTCCCACAAGTTTCACAAGGGAATGGCCTTTCACCACTGTGTAGTCTCATATGATCTTCCAACTTCCACTTTCTCTTCAAAATCTGTCCACAAACATCACATGGAAACCTCTCAGGCTCACGTTTTTTCTTACATTTTTTCAGAAGAGATTTTAAATTGATTGTTTTCAGACATTTATCACAGGCTAATCGTTTGTTTTTTGAGCGAGAGAGTCTAAGGAAAGAGGATAAAACATAAGATATACCACAAAAATTGCATTTCTGTGCTTTAACAGTGTTGTGTGACTGTGTGAGATGCAAATCATCTGAAGATTTTTTCTCATTGTTTTTAGCACAATCCACAGAATCATAGGATTTATTCAACCTCTTCACAGATGTTTTTTGACTAAATCTCACAGAACCTGGATGCACTGCAGCCCCTTTTTTATTTTGCCCAATCATGACTATGATTGTTTTTGGCCTGTTTTGTATTTCCTTATGTTTGGTATTTCTTTCCTCTTTGTCATGTTCATGCTGAGCAGATGCCTCTGGATTTGTAATTTTTCTTCCATAATTATCATATTCAGGTATTTTCTTGCAACATTTCTAAAATGAAAAGAAAATAATTAAAACAAAGCTTACTGAGTATTTGTCTGAAAATATTTCATGAAACATGTGAAACAGTGAAAGTATTAGATCTATAATCACTCACAAAAGTAAATTCATTTATATTATCCAGGAAATGGCAAGATGCCATTATTATTATTTATTTTTTTTTACTAATTACTTATTATATACATGTATCTTTCCTTCATAGAAGACCTTTCATTTGACTAATTCAAACTGAAACCCCTTCACCAAGGATACTTTGTGGCTAAATCTTAATGGTTAAAATCAATCCAAGTGATTCTTGAAAAGAAGTCAATTATAAAAAGTTTACAATTGAAGAAGAACTTTGTTGAAGAAGAACTTTGTAGACCATCTTTCAAGGGAAAAAGTAAAATCTACTTTTAAACTACCTGTTATCTGAAATGATTTTTTTTCTCTTAATCCCAAATAGGCTAGATTTTTAGACACCTGTTTACACCCAGCTTACCTGTAATGCCTCTAGGCTATTTCCAATCCTTTGATCTTCTCCTATAGAGGGGGGAGACTGGATTTCATTTTCCACTAGGTTTTCCTCCATTTTTACTTGAATTTTTTCCAATTCTGGCAATGAATCTTGCTCCTGAACTGGTTGAAAAATGACTGGAAAGCTCTGCTCTGTAACCTCCACATCTGCTGGTAATACTGTTTTTGAAGTGTTCTCAGGTAATGCTTTGTTCTGGGACTCTGTGCCTTGTGTGGGCCTATAGTTGTCTCTTGTTGAATTTTTCTGGGGTGCAGGCCTAATTGGTGTCAATTTTATCTTGAAACACTTTTTGGTTACGGCCAGATTCGCAGCACTGTTTGGTACCAACAAGAGTGGGGCCACTGCATTAGGAACATTTAAAACTAGTTTCAGAAGACCTGGTGTCTGCACATTTACACAATGATTAAGAACACCTTGAGGTACACCACTGTTCAGAATTTTCAAGTTGTTGACTGTTGTATTATTTATAACATTTGAGTTGGAGACAGTAACAGCAGAATTTTGGTAAAAGGACATGGTAACTGGTGCAATATCAGTACTGTGATTGAGATTGGGATTGGATAAAGTGGTAGTTTTGGTATCAGCTTCTATCATATGATTTTCAGCATTTTGCATGTTTTGGGCATTGTTTGTTGAGGGAAACGTTATATTGTTTGGAACCTGCACCATATTACACAGATTGTTCACAGGATAAATGACAAAAGGAAATCTAAGCTGTGAAAGGTTGTTCATGTTCACAGTAGGAAGACTGGACTGATGCACTCCAAGGTTGTTAATGTTCATAGGATGCCTGATATTGTTCATAGGAGGCAGAAAGAGCTGCTGTGATACATGGCTGTTTGTGTTAATAGTAGGCTGTGATGGATGTTGAACTCCAAGATTGTTCATGTTAACATGAGCTGAGAGCCTGTGATGATGACTGTTGTATCCAAGGACTGTTTGTGTTCAAGTAAGGTTGACAGGACTACTTGATCATGAGGCTGTTCACGTTCACATCAGTCTGAGTGAACTGCTTGGTTAGAATGCTTTTCTTATTCCTTCTACAAGTATCTGTAGGAAGGGAAAATGGCATCCTTGGGCTCCCTGTGGTCTTTAAATGATCACTTTATATCTGTAAAATATAAGAAAAAAAGTTGCCTGCTCTTATATTGTTCAATGAATAAATGGCAGCATAAGAGATTTACTGGATAAAAAAAATGGTACTACATGAATTAATTATCAATCAAGTTTGAGATGTCTGTTGTGACTTTTGAAACAAGACTATTATAATACATTCTTCGTGGCACAACCAAATCGATGTGCCACACCATGTGGGTAGACCATGTTGATGTAAACTAGAATCCATTTTTATAATATTAATTTTGTCTTTGTCTTTTATTTCTTAAAATAACATCTGTTAAAAAAGAAAAGAGGAAAAGCAAAAATGAATAGGAGCGGAAAAGTATGATATTGCGATATTAAATATGGTGATATGAAATGATTTTTCAATTACGATACCCAGCAATATGCACTGTAAATTTGTATAAGTATAATTAATACAGAGAAAGTCATCTAATCAAGAGTCTAGACTCTAGACACCAATGGTTCCAAAGAACTTGGCCATATTTGACCTGGATTACAAATTTTAAATAAATTATTTTCATCAGCTGTTATTATGAAAGGAACTTTTTTAAATCAGGTCCAGCACAATACCCCGATAAAGGTATATAGCTTGATAAAGCTATATAGCTTTATCAAGGTATTTAAAATACCTTGATCAAGGTATTTTATGTAATGAAAATTCAAAAAAATTCTTTAAAAATTAATTACTGAAAGTCGAGTTCTGAGTTTTTGACAATGTGTCAATTCATGCATGAAAAACACTCTGGTATAAAAAAGAAAGCATAAAATAACGTCTCCTCTTACGACACGTTTTTATACTGATTTGTTTGTGTTTGAGTACTTTACATGCATGGGTGAATTTACTGACAACAACTCAGAACTCAACTTTCAGTAATTAATTTTTAAAGATTTTTTTTTAAATTTTCATTACATAAAATACCTTGATCAAGGTATTATAAATACCTTGATAAAGCTATATAGCTTTATCAAGCTATATACCTTCATCGGGGTATTGTGCTGGACCTGTAAATTGTATTATGCAAGATTTCAGAATACACATCATCAGGATTAGTTAAGTTTCACTGTATGTGTGAAGTATTGTCTGAAAACTGGTAACCAGGTTGTTATATAAATCTATTTAAAGATGTCTACCCATGGACCATAGAATAAAAAACCCAAGGTTCTTCAAATTAACAAACAAATTTTCCAGTCAGCAAGCAGAGTTCTGATGTCTTTCAGAGATAAATGGAAAAAATTCCTGCAATGATCTAATAATCAGATAAAGTTACTAACGCTGTTAGCCCTCGATATCTCCTTTTTTTCCTTTAGAGAATATCATAAGAAAATCACTTGCATGCCGTATGTGGTTTTCTTGATAAATACTTACTTACATTTCGACGCAAAACGATAATTTTGGCGTTTCGAATTTGGTTACAGACTACTAATTTTACCCTTATTTCATTGACCACTCAAGTAGTTCCAGTTTAAAAATAGAGGTTTTTTCTTGAAAATTCTTTGGGGTGTTTATGGGGTGGAATGGGGTTATTTTGGGGCATAAATGGAAAGGAGAGGGTCTGAAAAAAAATATAAAATTGATAATAATGGGAAATTTTGCTTTTAAGCGCGTAGTAGGAAGGGTGTAAAGAGGCCCATATTTACCCTTACCTCGAAGAGAAAGTGAAAAAAGCAGGGTAGGGGTTATTTGCGATGCCATAAAAAGACTTGCAGACTATGAATGTTCCTAAGAACTTGACAAATTTTTGGACTTGAATTGGTCTTACTCTGTGCCAAGTTTCAGGTAAGTTGAGCCGGTGTAATTTTTTAAATTATTTTTTATATTATAAAGGAATGTATAGCAAAATAATTGGTAGTCTGTGTCCTATCAGGTCAAAGGTCAAATCTCACGTTAATCAATTTATTGGCACTTTTTGGATAATTTGGAACTAATTATGCAAATTGTTGACCAATTTTATGGAAAAAATTGTATTTTGGAGAAGTTAAATGGATTTAAATAATTGAAAAGGGGGAGGGGGCACCTGCTCAGCTTGTCAAGGGGTATGACGTAATGTGTGCAATTGATGTGTGCCAAGAATTTATGCAATATGAGTTTTGATTCTATATATAATGTTGTAGGTGACATAAAACCCATTCCTCACCTATCCTGCTATATTAAATGCCAAATGGAGTTCAAAAACCAAGGTATGTTATAAACATTTGATTGTTCAGATTACACTGTTGTTAATTGGAAAGAAATGCCTAATTTCTCAAAACTTTGGCTACTTAGTGTCTGTAATAAAAGTTGACACAGTTATTTAATAATTTGACACAATTACTTATTAATTATGAATGTGAACTAAAGTTAAAATTCTTAAATTTTTTTTTCAGTGGCTCATTTCTGGCTGACTGATGTGGGATTGCAAGCAGTTATAGCCTGGATTGTTGGCTTCATAAAAAATCAGGCCAGTTGCCAGTCAGAAGTGAACAATTTTGTACCTGTAGCAGAGACAATGAAAATTCAGAAAACAAGATACAGCTGTCAACAATATTACAGTCCACAACAACCAAATTAAAGGTATTATAGTCAACTGACTCTGAAATTTGTATTATTTTTTTGTGTTTTATTTCTTTTTTACACTGTTTTCATCTGTCATCACCAACTCTTGCTAATCAATGTGTACTCTCTTAAACTTTCTCTTTTTCCTTCTTCTTTTGGAATTGAATATCTGCTGTCTGATTGCTGGCACTGATCTGTGATTGTCCAAGACAGGGGAGGTCAGTAAGGTGCTGAACATTTCATATGGGATGTTTGGTCCTACTGACTTCTTCTACTCTTGTGGCATCTTGGACATCATTGTCGGTGGTCGCATATCAGACAAATTCATCATTTTTTGGACAAGGACATGTGTTTTTAAGATTTTGGATAAACAATGTGCAAAATATGCTCCACAATACAGACAGAATTTATGTACTCCATTTTAATAGAACCTTCTCTACAACACCCCCCCCCCCCACCTCCCTGTTCTTAAAAGTCAGCTTCCAAGCAACTCCAGGAGTGATTATAAGTGATACAGACATGGTATGTATTTTCTATGCTGAACCATTGAAAGTATATAGACATGCTTTTTAATCATTTTGTTTTTTTGTACCCTTACAGTGCAGAGTTGCCTCCCCTTTTTCTACAGCAGACTGAAGAATGTATGTAGGTAAAATGCATATATAAATTCCTTTTCTTGTAAATTCAGAATTATAAAATCCAAAATTTCACAGAATTTTTGGTATTTATTATCTAATAATGCATATTGTTACAAGAAATACCCATCAAAGAAGTCTAAATATGACCAGGGATAATCCAATTAGAGTAGTAAGTACCACTTCCTCACAGAGGCTGAATTGACCAGGTTGGATAATCTGCTTATAACAAAGGTATTAATCTCTTTCCCGTAACTTTTATACTTATTTTTTATAGCATATATATTGTAGAATTTTTTAATATTTGTTTTACTAAAATTGAAATGTGCTAAATATTTTTGTTTTTAACATTTCTAAGAAATTTATGCTTTTTGAAGGTATTTTTTTAAAAAATTGTTTAAAATATTTACTTATGCAATAGGTTAAGTTTTGTTCTTGAAATTTGTGTAGGACATATTCATCTAGTATAGAAAAATATAAGGAAATAAAATAACTGTCATGTATGTGAACTGTGAGCATTTCAAATTTGAGAACTGTGTGCCTAATGCTCATTTTAGCCTCTGATTTAAGGTGTTCCAGCACATTAATCAAAGGGCCATAACCCTGCTTAGGAATGATGAATTTCAATGAAACTTCACCGGCCACTTGTATATGCAAAAGACTCCAGCATGTCAAGTTTCAGCAAAATCAGACAAGGTTTGTGTCCTTATTAGGTTACAGACTACTAATTTTACCCTTATTTCATTGACCACTCAAGTAGTTCCAGTTTAAAAATAGAGGTTTTTTCTTGAAAATTCTTTGGGGTGTTTATGGGGTGGAATGGGGTTATTTTGGGGCATAAATGGAAAGGAGAGGGTCTGAAAAAAAATATAAAATTGATAATAATGGGAAATTTTGCTTTTAAGCGCGTAGTAGGAAGGGTGTAAAGAGGCCCATATTTACCCTTACCTCGAAGAGAAAGTGAAAAAAGCAGGGTAGGGGTTATTTGCGATGCCATAAAAAGACTTGCAGACTATGAATGTTCCTGAGAACTTGACAAATTTTTGGACTTGAATTGGTCTTACTCTGTGCCAAGTTTCAGGTAAGTTGAGCCGGTGTAATTTTTTAAATTATTTTTTATATTATAAAGGAATGTATAGCAAAATAATTGGTAGTCTGTGTCCATTTCGATGCTTCTATTTATTTACACCGATTCTACATTTTTAGCATTTCGAACCCGATGATTAAAAAAAATTAAAAGCGAAATTATGTGTATGCATGACGTAGCTATATATAGGCTACATGTTTATTACTCTTCAAAAAAGTCTGATATAAGTACGAGGGTTGATCCAAAAGTAATGTCATAACTTTGATAACATTGCTATAAATCGACGTAAAGCAACAAAATTATACATGATTGAAGCTTTATTCATTTCGAATCAGACTTGAAAAATTCAAAGGAATATGATGCATACTTCATATTAAAATATAGGATTTTAAACAATGTGCGTTTATGGTAGTCGCCGCACCTGAATATAAAGAAATTCTGGATGTTTCGGGACCGCGATGTTTCGGGACCCCGACGTTCCGGGACCTGTCAACACGTTTCGGGACTTGGGTTAACACGTTTCGGGACTTGGACTAACACGTTTCGGGACCTCTATATATTTTGTTAAGGAAATGAAATAAAACTTGTTTACTTGTGTTTTTATGTTCAGACATGTATAATTTCTCAGTTTGATACACAATTTATAATTTAAGAAGCAAAGATTGGAATTTTTAATTAGTTTTAAAGTTTGCATGCGGCATGGCAAACGCCTGCCGAGAAAATCAAACGCTCGCGATGTTGTCTCTTTAATTTCTTATTACATTATTTGATATACATGATATATTACTATTCTCTTTAGAGAAGTGGACAGGCTTTCACCTACATCCATGGATGTAGGCGAAAGCCTGTCCACTTCTCTAAAGAGAATAGATATATTACCTTTATAAAGTATTTGGTTAACTAAAATTTAATTCAAAAAATATATTTTAGAATTTTGTATTTGATTTATATTTGTATTGTTTGGTATGTGAGTTTGTAGAATTAAAGCCATTGGGAGACAATCGAAACTGCTGTGTGAAGACCCCGGACGTGTTTTTCTTTCTAAGACTTTCTTTCTCTCGATAATTAAACTTTACGTTTTACGGGTAGTTGTTTTTGAATCTATGTTTACTGTGTATACACAGACTACACTTCTCAATGAAACTTAATTATCGATCTTCGTATATACCCGACCAGTGCGTAATATTATGTGGTATAACATAATAAGGTACATGACACACTGAAAATGATACTGTAAATAAATACTAAATATTATTTAATTTGCAAATATAAAATTTTTCATATTACATGTACGTTTTAAAAGTGTTCAAAAGACATTCCAGATTTTAAAAAAAAATGACTACGTTAACAGGTCAACTTAAATTTTATTTTTTTTATTAAATTTCCACCTAGCCACATAAAATAGATAAAAGTATGATGAAACCTAAAATATTTTTGAAACGATATATCAAATGAAATAATTTTGTTTATACCATTTAATGTTTTTTTTTAAAGTATAATGTTTTGTTTTTTTATTTTTTTTAATCTACATGAAGGAAAATGTTCTAGCAACATTTGTAAAATATGTTTATATACAATGTTTTGGAAACTTTAAAAATGTTTTCGTAACATTTCCAGGGAGGAATCTTGCAATACTATTCTAAAACTTTTTGAAAAAAATATTTGAAACTGTTTGGGGAAAAAATAGACAAAATCACGATCAAAACATTTTGAAAACCTTTATATTTTGTTGACCTATTGATGATGGGAAATTATTACTATTATATAAATATTATTTGATTTTGAATTATTTCATTTACCAATAAACAAACGATATTTTTTTGAATATTTTTAGATTTTTATTTTCTTAAAATAATTTCAAAAGAAACCACACAATCTTTTTAGTTCCCATTACCGGCGGCGTCTTTATACATGTACGTAACACCCCCCTGTGTACCTGGTCCTAGTTGTTGTTTTAACAATTTACTGACACATTTAAAAAAAAAACGGTAGCTGGATATCACTTGAATATTTTAAAATATATATCATCAACCTGAGAAGATTAAATTTTGGACCCCCCCCCCCCCTCACCACACATACAATAAAAAGTAACTAATTACATGTATAAAAAAATGATACATGTATTAAGAAACTAAAAAATAAAAGCGAATATTGTAAAGATTTAATTATTCTTATTCGTCTGTCTTGAAAAAAACCCATCAAAGTATATCTGTTTTGGGAATTTTTATTATATATATACATAAAAATTAAATATTACGTACAATGTGTACTTAGAATAATATGCTATATCACCATAATAAAATAATAAGTTGAGATCCCGAAAAAAATAACCCAAGTCCCGAATCGTCTTTACCCAAGTCCCGAACCGTCTAGGCGCTGGTCCCGAAACGTCGTATTAGTCAGGTCCCGAAACGTCGTGGTCCCAAAACATCTTGCACCCATATAAAGTCATATGACTGATACGCACCGTCATACTTTTAAGCGTTTAATTCCCCTTCTTTTCATAAAAAATACCCGGACCAGCCATGCATTTCCTCCTTTCCTGTTACATACTTAATTGATTCTCAAACACTTTCACCAATTCAACTTTCTTGGTATTATTGAATTTTTGGAACCATTATACATTCACTCTTTTCATTATGAAGTCCCCTGTCAATTTTTTTAATACTAGCATAAGCCAAATTTAAAAATTCACATGTCACCGTATACATCTGTCTTTGTTGACAATGTCAGACACCATTGAACGTTTCCGTCCGATCTCTTATTATTCGGTCTTCTTGTCCTCTGTTGATCATTCAGTGACCAATCACCCGCCCAAAATTTCTGCAACCATTTCTTATGATGTCTCTTGTTTACATTATTTATTCTGTAAGTCTGATTAATTAAAGTAATAGTCGCTTGTGATGATTCCCATATTTTGAAACAAAAATCGATTACGACCCCTTTAGCCGTTTTTTCCCATTTCGACAATTCCTTTGTTCAATTCAACAGAGTAAAATAAACAATGTTTATGATCACATATACCAATGCTTTCATTAAATTTTCAAATACAGATTAGAAAATGACGAGAATTGTGTCTTTTAAAAAAAATTGGGAGATAAGGTGCATTTTAAAAATCTTTTTAATGTGTCTGCCTTTTTTATTCTAAGAAAAAATACACTTTAAAACTTGACATTCCGTTGTGACGCGGCGACACCCCCTATGCTCTGTGTTTTAAACATCTGTAAAATAAGTCCTAATAAACATTGTTAAATTAAAATTTCAGTGTTATTTGTATTTTTGCAACTTTTGGTATATTGTGTTTGATAATATGACGCCAAATGTAAAAGATATGGACACTCTGACATTACTTTAGGATCAACCCTCGTATGTATGTATAGCAGATTTCTGGCCGCATTTGAAAAACTGTAAGAAATATGAATTTGTTTTTCCTTGCAATGAATTTTACATTCTAATGACCGATACACTCTGTTAATATAATTTTTTTTCAGGCAAGAATGACATGCATTGATTAATCATAATTGGAGAGAGATAATGTAGGGTAGATGGACAGGAAATCCTTGACGATATGTCAAATACCTGGGCATCCTTGTCATCCTAAAAATAGGGGAATCATGTATAAATTAAAATTCCCATTTATATCCAGGTTAATTCCATTAAAAAAATATTACTTTTTACATCAACATGGAAAGATACACATTTCTTTTAAATTGAAAATG
The DNA here is from genome assembly GCA_003671525.1 of Saccostrea glomerata. Taxonomy (NCBI): domain Eukaryota; kingdom Metazoa; phylum Mollusca; class Bivalvia; order Ostreida; family Ostreidae; genus Saccostrea; species Saccostrea glomerata. The sequence continues at coordinate 100,916 of PRKT01000298.1, read as the reverse complement.
CTCACAAAAAGTCTTATATTTCATAAAGTAACATATGTATATACCTATAATATTTCTTAAAAATTTAAATCTTAAGTTCATTCTTTAAGTTAACCACATCTTATATATGGAATGCCATATACGACAGCCAACTGCCAACTGTCAACTGCTGACTGCTTACTGCCAACTGTCAGCTGCTTACTGCCAACTGCCACGCATATTTGAATAAATTTTATATTTGTATTGATATTTATATGAATTTTCACCAAAAAAAAAAAGAGAAAAAAAAAGGCAGGGATCCAGGACATTTTTTTCCAAGGGGGTCACTCTGGTAAAATTGAATTGAATAAAATGACCAATATGTTTTGTCTTATGTAAAATATGCGGTTGATAAAGTACATTGTTTATTTTTTTGATTTGTTTCCCTATTTGAAATAGGTAATAAAATGACTATTTTCTGCTTCTAATCTTTAAAGAAGCCCCCCCTTCCCCGGAGACAACAAAACCTTTGAAGAGAGAATAATAATAAAAAAGATTTGTCGTTTCGCAGAGAAAGATGTTTTGAAAATAAATTTCCGTTTTCCGTTATATTCTATAATTAAAAATGTCCTCAAATTAAAGATGTATATCTCTGCGTGTTATAATGTTTCACATGCATAGATTGGGGGAGGGGTTTAAAATTTTTACAGTCATACGTTAAATAAACTAAACGAACTACCTGTATAACTGACCTTGGACCCTCCACTTAGAAAACGATCTAGAGAGAGGGGTCCGGAGCACCCCTCTGAAATTTGTAAAGTTATTTAATGCACAAACTAAACCAACTAAAAGTCATTTAATGTATAAAATAAATCAACTAAAAGGGACCTTAGACCCCCCCCTCCTCCCCGACCGAAAATGTGGATTCGTCTTAAATTGGTATGAAAAATGTCATACCCATGAAGGTATGACGCATAAGAATCCCCTTTCCCCGGCCGAAATAAATTTTCACATTAAGGAAAGGACTTTACGTATTTTTTTTCTTATCACGAAATTTCTGGATTGGATTTTTTTTACCAGACCCTCTTGGAAAAAATGTCCTATAGACCCGCGCCTTTTTTTTTAATTTACATAAATATCAATTTAATAATAAAATTTATTCAAATATGTGTGACAGTTGGCAGTAAGGAGCGGACAGTTGGCAGTAAGCAGTCAGCAGTTGGCAGTAAGCAGTTGGCTGTCGTATATGGCATTTCATATAATGTAGGGAATGCAATCTCAAATATATTTTCAGCAAATGAGAATAAAAGCACAGTTTTATCGGATCATCTATTTTTGGATCCACATGATCAAAAGAATTAAAAAAAAAACCATTTAAATACGTGTGCACTAGGCCTACATACAGATACGTGGGGTATTTAAAGAAAAGGTGAAGGTCTTCGAGGGACGCCATATATAGAAGGTATAGGAAGCATTAATTATCTCTCAGATGACGGTTAAGTAAAGGACCTGATTTCAGAGATGTAGAGAAATTATTACAAGAGGTAAAATATTACACGCATCTGAATTATTTTTATTTGAAATAATATAATTTTTACGATTATAAAAAAATATCTAGTTTCGTTTTAAGGTGAAATGTCACTAACATTTTTTTGCTGTTTTGATTTTCATTAACTAGAATAAAATTAGATTCAAATCGAAAATAGTATGAAGCGTTGTTTACCTTTTCAGAACTGAATATAATGTCTAATCATGATACACTGTATGTGGAAAATATGATAGAGTACTAGTAAATATGAAGATTTAAATCGATCATGTTTATTTCACAAAAAATAAATTATATATCGACAAAGTAGCATGCTTGTTTTATTAAAGTAAGAACTACACACAGAAAATTAAAAAACAAGGACATTCATGATAACGTTACGTTAATCATAAATTTCTGTCAAATTGTTAACATTACTTTTTACCGGGTGTTTATTCTGCACAAATCACTGGACACAGATCTCGACTGACAATGCAATGATTTTTGACTTAGATGTGCTTTTTTTTAAATTTTCTGAAGAGAATTCTCTGGATTATAGTTTCAATGTTGTTCATTAATAAACAAAAACATCATATATTAATGAGAGTCAAGAATCTGTACATAAAAAATAAATAGATGTAATTTCAACACGTGACCTTTTCTCCCCAATATGGAAAATCTTTGATCAGTATTAGATCCTCTGAATTTTAGTTTGGAAATAAAGACACAAATAAAGAACATTTTTACAAAATAGATTTATCAGGAATCTGTCTGTGTTTCAGACCTAAAGTTCTACGCATAATTGAAAGGTAGGGGGGGGGGGGGGGGGGGGGGGG
>PRKT01000298.1:36452-97029 GCA_003671525.1 Saccostrea glomerata | reverse complement strand
GGGGGGGGGGGCAGTGGGGGCACTAGCCCCCCCCCCACCTTCAGATCTGGGGGGGGGGCAAGATGATGTCTGTGCCCCCCCACTTTTTAATAATAATAATAATCTTTATTGCATATTACACTTATATGGGTCAAGCAATACAAAAAAGAAACAAAATCAATGAGAACAATGAATTATATATACAATATCCATATAGAAATTTATTCCCTAAATGTTACACCAATGTGGACCTTTTAGTTCTCAATTCTAATAATTGTTTTATAAAAGTGCAAACAGCCGGTATAACTTCAAGTTTTGGGCTTAGTATATATTCAAGTTTCTGAGTAGGTGATTTGAGGTAGAATGAAGAACAATTATCTAACATAGCTTTTATAAGTATATTCCTTGCTTGTATATTTAAGGAATCACTGTCTAGTTAGGAGAGTATGCCAGGGCATCAACAATAGTGGGAAACATGGGATAATTTGCATAACGGGCGAAGCCCGTTATGCTTAAATTATCCCATGTTTCCCACTATTGTTGATGTCCCTGGCATACTCTCCTAACTAGACAGTGATTCCTTATATTTCCATTTCATTGTGAAATAAAATGATAGATTTAGACTTCAAAATGTGGAGATAGATTTAAATTAAACTAGAACTCCCATGCGGATTTCAATAGTCCTCGCCCACTGACGCCAGACACAAAGGAAGCCGCACGAGATTTACGTGCATATTTGGCCTCCTTAGCATCAAGCACAGAGACAGATGCGCACGAGATTTGCATGCGTTTAAGGCCTTCATAGCTCCAGACCTATCGACCTGTGTAATTTACATTCCGGTAGAAATGTCAAGAAATCAACTCCAGTAACTTTCAAAGGGTTATCACAGAGAAAAAAAAATTAGAAATGGAAATATTCAAGCTACACTGTATAGAAAAAATGTGATTCATCATCAGTAGTATTACATGAAGAACATAATCTTTGTTCTCGAGGTATTTTCTTATGTCTACCAATTTCTATCATTAGGCAGTGGTCACTTGTTCGAAATTTAGTTAGCATTTGTCTATTCTTAAAACTATTTTCAAGCATAAGATACTCTTCCATATCGACATTGTGTTTTATTTTACTGTACAAGTATAGTTTTGAATTTTCTGTTAATTTTCCATAGTTTTTTCTTTATAATTATCTAGTACAATTTTCTTTTTAACTTTCTTCTTTTTAACTGAATTTCTAATTTTGTCAAATTTTTCATCTTTTTTGTTGTATTCATTGCTATTTAAATTATTTTCTTCAAATAAAGACATTGCAAAGGTATGCCAGGAGTAAAATCCTTCTTCATGCATAGATATATTAATATTATATGATTCTTTAATCAAGGGGTTTACATTTTGAGAGTTTAGCCGTACAAAGTACGTCATGAAGAATAAAATCACAGCTATTTTGAAGTAATATTTAACCTCATTTTATGGCATTTTTTATGTTCAACAAATGAGTAAGTAATAGTTGTATAATGTAGTAATGTAATATAGTAATTAAATCGTCAAGACCTCCCCCCCCCCACTTTTTTGACCACAGTATAGTGATATCGAAGAATGTACCTTTGAAAAAGTTGGCCACTCATACACACCCACACCCCCCCGAAATAGGATTTTCGAGTTTGGGGAACTTTCAATCTTGGTTTTTTTTTTTATTTTTTTGCTTGTCAAAGAATTCTGAAGTTGAGCCCCACCCCAACCCCCACTTTTAAGTTTGTGACTACGCCTCTGGCTCTCGAGATATTGTAAAAATCATTTGAACAAATATCTTGGTGAATGTATACATAAACTCTTTTTGTATGAAAATTAAAAACAAAATAAATATGAAATAAAATGAATCATTATAAAAGATATTTTGACAAAGCTATTTTTTTAAAATCTTATTTGAATCTTTAAAAAAGACTACAGAGCAAATTGACCGGCTTCTGCTAGTTATCAATCATGTGAGTTCGAATTCAGTTTTTTCATTTTTATCCAGCTAATGAATACATACAGGTATTTAACTGGTTTAAAAATTTCAAAATTGTTCAATATCCACTCATCGTACATTAAATTCCTTTAAAACATTTAAACACAAAGGGAATAAAATATATATGAAATAGTGTTTTTTTTAAATAGCTTTAAAAAATCTTTTATAGCATGCATAAAGTTGTTAAATTTTGCTTATTTGTTTTCTGTTTTGAGAAGTTGGGACAGAAGGTTTTGTTTAAACGAGGAATCCCAACCTACAAAGTTTTACATTTTATATAAGAAATCAGTGTAAATTTAATTTATGCTATTTTTGCAGAATTTAATATTCAATTATACAATTAGGTTTTTATCGACTTCAATATCAGTACAACTATGGAAAGTTTTGTCGACTCTTGTCCACAAAACCTCACAGAAGCTATAAAGGCCTCTACAAGGCTGGGCTGTGGAAGGGACAAATATAATAACCATCAGTATATATGTCTCCCTAACATCGAGAAGACTGGTCTGGTAGAGTTCTGTCACGATGGAATCATGGGGATAATACAAAAAGGTGAGCCACTAAAAATTTGGTTGGTCGAAAATCAATGATATAATTTAATTAATTAAAAAATCAATAACAAATATCTAATCCACTTACCAAACATATGCATAAAAGATGAAAACTCAATTAAACATAGAACATCTACACACACTTTATTTATACATTCAAATATGTCTTGTCATCATTGACAAAATCGGTCATACGTATTTAGGATACTGTTTGGAGACGACGGAAGGAAAACTGTTTCCACATGCCTGCTCAGGATTTTTAGAAGGCTGTCCAGATGATGCTTTTAGAAACAATGAAAATTACAAATGTAAGGACCAAAATGTATCTGTATTATTTATAAGTAACAACATAAAAAATGACCTTTATACAAATATTCATTCTTCATAATTGGTTGATTTAGATCCTGCATGTCAAAGGATTAACACAGTGAACCGTTGCTATCTTGCCGACCCTTCCTGTTCAAAAACGTAAGTAAAGGAAACCCATCAAACAAATGCGCTTTTATTAGGTCACCAGATTAAACTCAAATGACCAATTGCTATCCTTTTTCGTCCGTCGTCGTGCGTTAAACTTTGAACATATTCATCTTCTCTGCAAACACTCAACCAATTTCAACCAAATTGGCATTAAGCATCTATGGGTGAAGCGAAACAAAAATTGTGAATTTCGTGGTCCCTGCCTCCCCACCTCTGGGGCCTGAGAGGTGGGGCCAAAACCACTAAAATTAATGCAATATTTAAAAATATTCTACTTTACTACTGGAATCAAGCAGCCAAACTGTTTGCATGATTGTAATCAGTATTGAGTCCTCTAACAAAATTTTGAAATCCATGGCCCTGGGGACAGGGGTTCTAGTGCTCAGTTATAAAGATTATATAGTGAACATGCATTATTTGTTTGAAAATCTTCTTTTCTGCTCCTTGGCATGAAATAAACAAAGTACAAAGTAATGTTCAATAAGACCGTCTGCCTCTTTCAAAATTGTGAATTTCATGGCCCCAGGGTCAGGTGTTCCTAGGTGCTATGGCTGGGCTATATAGATTATAATTTAAAAAAAATTATTTCTTTGACAATATGCTTTGCTCCTGGGCATTTACATGTAATAAAAAAACCCAAATACATAATTATGTTGAATAAGGCTATCTCTTCCAAAATTGTGAATTTCATGACCCCGGGGTCAGGGGTTCTGGTGTTATGGCGGGGCACTATTAATAATATAGTGAAAATGCATGTATTTTTTGAAGATCTTCTTCTCTGCTCCTGGATATTAAACAAACTAAACAAGTGTATAGTTATGATGAACAAAAGTGTGTCTTCCAAAATTGTGATTTCATGAACCCTAGATTGCGAGTTCTGGGGTTAGGGCGGGGTTCTATTGATTCATTTGTATAGTGAAAATACACGAATTCTTTAAAAACAAGGGGTTCTGGTGTTGGATGGGGCTCTATGGATTATATAGTAAAAATACATTAATTCTTAAAAAATCTCCTCTGCTCCTGAGTATTAAACTAATGAACTATGTACATAGTTATGATGAATAAGGATGCTTCTAACATATTTATAAATTTTAGAACCCCAGGGTCAAGGATTTGGGTGCTAGGCTGGGGCTCTAATGATTATGTGGTGAAATAGCATGGAATCTTCAAAAACCCTTTCCTTTGCTCCTGGGTATTATGTCAATGTTCTAAGTACATATTAATGATGATGAAATGTGCCTCTTCTAAGATGGTTAATTTCAGGACCGTTGGGCCAGGGCACCAGGGGTGGGGGGTGGGTGTCACATAGTCTGAAAATAAATTAAAAAATTGAATTAAAAATCTGCTTGTTTGGTATTAATCAACCTTTTATGATGAAATAAAATTTATGATTAAATTTCCAAGATTTTGAAATACGTACCCCAAGGTCAGCCCATGGTTCCTGTGGGGTCGGTGCACAACTAGTTATAAAGTGGAAATGCATTATTTTTTCTCTTTGTTACTCTGATCTTCCTCTGGGTATAAAGTAACAAAAGTAAGTAAGCTAAGTACGTGTATAGTTATGATAAGCAATAGTGCTTCTTTCAAAATTTTGAATTTCATGGCCTTTGATTTAAAACACGAACCAATTCAATTGTTGGAAAGTTATTAAGGTAGGACAAAACACCCATGGATTCTATTTTAGCCCATTTCTTTAAAAAGTACTCGATGAAAAAAGAGTAATATTACTATACTGACAACAATGAATGATCCCTGAAAGAAAAATAATAAGTTTTGGCAAATTTGCATGATATTTTGTGAAAAAATCAGAGAATCTTATATATTGGTCATTTGGGAGCTTACATTTTGGAATGTGTTTACGCTATCTAAGTGCAATAAACAAGCAAGTAACAGTCTGTTATAAAATGCAATGCAACTTTTGTTCCATAAATAGTAGAAGGCTGATATTTGTACATATATATAAGGAGTCTCTATTCTTAATGTACTACAAAGGTCAAGGTCATATCAAGAGGTCAAAGGTCAAATATTGTGACGTCATCTACTGAATCTATTAGTTTTTTGCCATTGAATTTTTTTTAAATCACCAAAATATCTTAAACTACCGGTTCAATTTACTTTATTTTTACACATTTTATTTTGAGACCCATTTGAATCATTCTGTTAATATTTTGTAAAAATTGAATTATACATTTTCTCTTAAGAAAACTTAAACTGTCGGATATTTACATGTGAATTTTCAGTTTCTGACACAATGTATGTTCTTTTTTACTTAATATTTTACCCAAATTTTCCAGTATCAATGTGACTTACTGATTTAAAGTAACAAAAAGATTATATATTTATTAAAAGTATTACACAAATTTGCAATAGATCAATAGAAAATTCTAAAATAAGGCTCATTCTCTAGTCAAATGTTTGATTTCACAAACTTCTTACAGGGGTCTGAAAGGCCATACTTCAGACTATGTGGTCAAAAAATGTGTGGATGAATTTCTTTCATATCATATATAAAGAGAGATTCTATATCCAAGATCAAAATATCAAAGTTTCAGAAAAATTGAATTTGAGGAAAAATTTGACCTAACTATTTGGTCCTACCTTAAATGATACTTATGTGACCTTTAAGGTCCATGGGCCTCTTTTATTTGTATATGAGATTAGTATAATGTGATCCAATATCTTTTTTTTTTAAACAGAACCCTTAACTTAGATCTTGGCATCTATAACACTACGACAATAAATAATCGAACAACCACAACCCAGGAGCACGAATCCCCCGATATTGGTGTGATAGTGGGAGGACTGTGTGCTGGGGTGTTTTTCCTTATCGTCGTCCTGTTTCTAGGAGTTCTTCTATGGAAAAGAAAACAAAGGAGGAAAAATAAGACAAAAGAAACAAATCCAGGTATTCAAGGCTTTATTTGAATTTTGATGTATAATAATTTTTATACAAAATTGATTTTTAGGTTTGATCCCCAAGGCAGAATAGTGACCGAGTCCTTCTTGGTTTATAATAAGATTCAATGATGAATTAATCACAACCCTTTACATTTACCTTCTACATGTAATTCCCGTTCGGATTCTATAAGCATGGATTTTACGTTCGCCTGAGTAGTAGTCTTTTGGAACTGAAATATTTTATATTAATTTGAAGTTTCTGGATCTATTTAATTCCAATGTAGAAAAATGAATTCTTATTTCCTTCTGAAAGGCCACATGTAGATGAACATAACATAGTATTTTTTCTACAATGTTTGACCTCAGCCAGTGAGAGGGCTAGAAGTTATCAGTATGAAATCATTTGATGTTGATATTGGATAAAACGTATAATCATTGCAAAGGATTAATGATATCTTGCCAATAATATGATTCTGTTTAGAGTCTTTCTCCTTCTTATCCACCTATTCACAAAAACAACATTAAGCGGTCAAACTCTGAAACATGTGAACGACATAATTGATGGTTTTTGGGAGTTGAACTATGTCCAATCTCTCATGGTCGTCACGCGATTTCTAGCGCAGTTATTTTACAATGAATTATATAGCAGCTGTCGTGGTGCTTCTGTGTCGGCCGATTTACTTCCCTGTGATATTCAATATAAACTCGCACCATTCTATATAAACTAGCAGAAACGTCCGCAATAAAAATAGTCCATCTCATTTTTCTGAATTAATCTAATTTTCATAAATGATTTGAAAGTAATTAGATTGAATTTTATTTAACTTAACTTGAATAGCATATTTTTGTCATATCTCTGAGAAATGGTTCAAAATTTGATTTCCGGATAAAAAATAGTCCCAGATTTCTGTAATTTATCAATCGACAATCCTCGGCTGACTCCACTACGCCCCAGTGCTGTTAAGAGTTTATTCTGAATAGTAAACTTTTTGAACGTAACGTAAGTTTAATTCATTCTCTCCTTTATATACCAAGTGGTTTATCATTTAAAGGAATGACAAAATTTAGGAAAAAGCTTTGGAAAGGGTCGGAATTATTTAAAATTGAGCTTTTGTCTGCTGTCAGTGTAAGACGCTGTGGAATACTTGTAACGCTACAGTTTTACACAACTTCTTTTAATTTGTTTAAGTAATGAAGAGACAGAACAACGTTTCGTTTAAAAAATAGTACGGAAAAAAATCACTGTCAGACATTTATTTTTTCTGATTAGTAAAATGATCTGTTAGACTGGAAAAAAGTTTTGTCAGACCAGATACATGCAACTCATTTTTTTTAAAATGGTAAAGGGAGAAAAAAACAATAGCATTTAAATGCTATTCAAGTTTTTTGATATACGATATCACGATTTTAAATGACATTAATTTTTAATTTCATGAATTTATCAGCATTTAGTTGGTCACGTGTTTATCACTAGAACTGAATTTTGAAAAATGTGCGTGGCTTTAATTAATAATTAATAAAACAATTAAAATGAATGAATGCATGTGTATGCAGACACAATGGTATATTAATGTAATCTAATATTTATCGATGTGTGAAAACATATCGTTCCTCGTGTTTTTAATTTTTTCTTGTAGTAGCTCGTTAGACTATGTCTGATTTTTAATTACATTTGAGTTAAATCAAAATCACAAAACTTAAGTGTCACTCGCGTGGCGCAGTTGTTAAATAGTTTGCTCTAGAGATTCAAAGTAAGGTGTTGATCCTTGCGTCGCACGCTCCTGCGGGATGCATTTGGAGATGAACTCTTTTGATGAGACCATTATAAACCGAAATCCCATTTCACTGTAGGTGCTGGCACAAAACGACCCCTCACTGCTCGATGGTTGTGAGTGCTGTGTATAGGTAAAAATTTATAGACCTACATGTAGCTAACTCCATCGGCAAGTTGTAGTGTCTCAATATGAGTGAAAAATTATCGAACGTAAAACAAATGAAATGTAAAGTATTTAGACAAACTTAATTCTATTTAGAAATCACTTGAAATGAAATTTAAAATTATTTAATATAAAGATAGATACATTTGATAGAAAAGATAAAAGTTTGAATCCTACCCACAAAATAGTATTTTCGAGTTTGGAAAATCTATTTTTTTTTGTTGGTGGGGGTTGTTTGTTTTGCTAAGTCAAATTGTTGTCAGGTTTTTATCAGGGAAGTAAAATTGTTTTTCTCTGCTCCCCCTTCACACTTTCAAAAAACGGTGCTAAGTAAATTGAACTTATTTTTAATGCTTGGTGTTGTATCTCTTTCAAATCTGCACTAACTGACTTGTAATTAAAAGTAGCTGAAGAACTGCTGCTCTCTGAAAAAAAATATTTTGACAGACAGCTACAGCGCCACCATTGTAAAAACAGTACATTTATTGAACACGAAAAGTTGAGCTTAGTTCTGGATTAATTCTTTATAATTCTTAGCTCAAACGTGAAAAAGATTTATAAAAATCCTTTCCACCTTGATGAAGTTCGCTTATATTTGACATTTGCACGAAGTGCGTTGGACGAAATTTTCTTGCAAACCAAAATTGCAGCATAAATGGACGACATTTTATATGATCTCAATTTTGAGGCCAGATTAGGGACTGAAGGGCTATTAACAATACTTATAAGGAATGTTTTGTTGTTGAACAGTGAAAGAATATTTTAGAACATGTTAGTAATATTTTGATGTGACAGTTAAAAAACATGGAAAAATAAAATTAATTGAGAACCAGCGCACTTTTTATGTGCAGTAAATATATACAGTTTTTTTTCAATGGGTGCCACTGTAGCTCTCCGGTCTATCAAATTTTTTTTTCGGAAAGCTACAGTTCTGCAGCTAATTTAAAAGCAGTCCCATCCTGGGATGATCTTCGCTATTCAAATGCAATTGAAATTATTTTTAATGCTTCGTGTTGTATCTCTAACAAATTAGATCTAGCTGACTTAAATCTGAAAGCATGAAAATGTTCCTCTACTTCCTGTGAGATCTTTCAGATTACCATGTTCAAATCCCATGAGTACTTTCAGTACTTTGATTTTTATATCGTATTAATCAAGGCTTAGCTGAATTTCGAAAAGTTTATAAATACAAAAGCTTTTGGACTACCGTACTCTATTTGTGAATATTTTTAAAATAACATTTAAAGAATTTCGTAGTCTAAACACACGTAAATGGATGCTTGAATTTAATGGTTTTGTATGTATCGCATTTAGGATTTGTTATTAATGAATGTTTTGTTGATGTGTAGAGTTAAAAATCACGAACAGAAATGACACGTAATGACATTGATTTAAATAAATATTTCTATAACAAATTCTAATTTTAATAAAGATCCATAATATCTATTTTAGAGACGATATCTTTTTTGAAATATGAAAGTGACTCACATAGAAGACTTACCAGTGCTGTAAATGAATGTACATGTTGTATTCCACTGCTGTCAAATAAATATACTGAAAATGCAGGTAAGAATGACTATGATATTTTATATCTGTGTATTAATATCGTAAATCTATATTTCAATTTAAATATAAAATGTAGAAAATATTTAACTTGAAATAATCATTTTATATGTTATTAACAGATTATATCACCATCTAATATTTGAAATATAATCTTCAGAAGAAATAAATAAATTAATTATTTTGCTCATTTGTAAAATGATCAAATTATAAAGGAACTGTAGCTCAGATTTCAAATAAGAATTTGATTCATTTCATGAAGCAGGAGGTAAAAAAAGGAAATTTTGAAGATTTATGGTTTCACTAGAGTAAAAATACATAGTGCGAAGCACTTCCATACATGTATAAGATCCCAATGATGCGAACAATGACTACTGCTTTATCACGTATCAACGATTTTTTTCAACATTTAAATGTAGCGATTTGTCATCAACGTATATGAGGGCTATTCGGAAATCATTGCGTCATTGTGTATATTTTGCTTTCTAATGAACGTCTTTCGTTGAAAATGTGCATAAACGTTTGACACACAGTAAGAATTAATAAAAACAAGAAACATTTAACAAATATCAAATTTCTTCACTTCCATGATGTAAAAATGCGTCAATAGTATTGGAACCCGGAGCAGTCACGAAATCAGATATTTAAAATATGTAACACCAACGTTCTAACTCTTCGTGGATCCATAATTAGAGCGAAAATGATTCACTCATGTGTATAATTTTTCGACTTTTCTTCAATTTCATGTTGTGCAATTTTTTTTTAGAATTTTGATCAGAAATACGGAGATAATAGAAAATTGAAGACAACATATTCTTTTCTTTGCGCATCTTGCCAAATGTCAAAAAATAATTAACAAGTTTTTCTATCACTTGAAATTAATTTTGCTAACAACTGTTTCAGTAGCTAAATATCGTTTGTCAGTGATTTGATTGTCACCAACTTTGGCAAAAGCTAGGAAACATTTGATTTCATTTTTCCGTCAATCTGTCTGTCAGTAGTATGTCTGACACATAACTTTTATCTTGGATATTAGTTTTGAACGAGAAGAAGTAGGGCTTTCGTATTTCATGTTAACTTAACTTGTGACAAGACAATTCAAATATGATACATTTTTTGATCCCGTGACCTTGACGTTTCACCCACTTTTAAAAATGTTTTATTTGTTTCCAACTTTTGATTGAAAAAAGCTGCCTTTTATATTTAATATGTGCATTATTTATGACAATACCTTTCCAAATATACATTTACCGTGGTATTTTTTTTTAACCTTGACATTGGACTTTGACATATTTTTCAAACATTTTAACATAAATATTAAATGGACATAAAATATGAATAAAGAAAGAATAGGCTTCATATTAAATGTGTGTATAATCTGTAAAAGATTTTCCAAATGCACTATGCTTTTTGATCCTGTCACCTTGACATTGAAGTTTGACGTAATGTGGAATCTTAGGAATCTTGGGAAACCAATGTTCATGATTTTCATGGGTCATCATTTACCAGGAATTCACATCCTCACGAATGTTTATTTTGCAAACATATTGATTCTTTGAACTATCCTATTTAATAGTTCTCGCAAAATTACGTCCCCACGAACACGTACAATTTTGCCAGCCCACGAACCTTGATCCCCAAGAATTAAAATTATTCCACAGTACTTATTAATTTTTGCTTGTAACTTTTGCTTTTGTCCTAATTTTTAAAATTTTAGATTTGTTGATTACTTTTAAATGATATGTGATAGTGAGTTCATTTTGACAAATGTATAACCTGTGACAAATTGTTTCTAAGTGTGCTATGATATTTGACCCCGTGACATTGACTTTCAAGTTTCACAGAATTTCAAACATTTCAAAAGTGTAGCCAACTTTTGAAGACGCAAATATAGGGTATTCATGTTTGACCTCTGCATTACCTGTGACAAGCATTTCAAACGCACTCTGATTTTAACCTAGTTTCCATGATCTTTAAATTTGGCCTCATTTTTAAATATTTTAACATCGCTGATAATTTTTTATTGAAAGAAGATACTTATGGTAGAACCTATGTCAAAGAAGTCTTTGTCACAAGATTTTCAAACTTTTCATAATGATAAATTAGCACTTACTTATCAATCAGTTAAAAGCACATGACATATTTCCTTGTTATTAAATGTAGTGCAACCAGTTAAACATGGAATGATAATTACATATTGCGACTTCACAATTTCAGTCATTTTTAGGGGTACTTGTCATGCAAAGAAGACAAAAAAATCACAAAATTACTTCTTTAAACATCGTTGTTTTAATTCTTTATTAATTGAACAGTATTTAACAATATTTCCCGAGAATAAATTCTTTTTTATTCAATTGACATAAAAGATAAGTCCACATTTTTAAAACTATAGGTAAATGAACTCTATTTATTTCAGTAAATGTTCCACCCTACATTTGTAAGTCTTTGTCACAATGTTTTCAATCTTTTATATGATAAAGAACATACCCAAATGATTACAAAAAGTGATTAAATTATATACATCCGCCTCTAACTAATGAGAAATAGGTTATTTACCGATGTTAATGTTCTTGAACTTTTTGCACTTACACGGAATTTAAGTATTAAATGAATGTTTGTGATTACTTTCACATTAAAAATGTTTATCAAAAATTGTACTTTAAATTTAAAAAGATCATATTTAATAGAGAATTGTAATCAAACTCCAAGAATATGAATAAGTAACAAATTATTATGAAAAGGAATGCACATCATTTCATGATAGATATCACACAATGTACACAGTCACGATTTACAACACGTACATCTTTGTCTTAGACACATTTCATCAAGATATTACAACTATTTAGTTGGCAACAGAAGACTTTTTTAAAGGATTTTTTGCATTCCTTGAAAATAGTTACATACCTTTACATTATTACAGTAAGTTATATACAAAGTCATTGAAATTTCATTACAAAAGATAGCCTTGGATTTGTCAACTTAATTAAGGTCAAGATCTATTAATTGAAAGGTACCTACAGGTTTCTCTAATTCAAGAAACATATTGTCATTAAGCATTTATAACCAAAAAATATATAATGAATTAAGATTATTTCGGCATGATTTTAATTTGAAGTCTGTAAATTTCAAATTGCATTATGATTTTCTAACATTTCTATTGAAGCTGTAAAGTAGGGGAAAAAGTGACACTAATTATGACGTCATAATGGATCTAGCACAGGCTAAACATATTCACTGATGATGTCATACGACGTAGGTTCTACGTTATGGAATGTTCATTTAACTTGTACATTACCTGTTTCAAGACTTTTCCAGTTGTTGACTCTGGTTTTTAATATTTTATCACTTTTGCATTACATGTGATACGACCTTTCGGATGGTATCATAATAATTATCAACATGAACTTGATCTAGATGTTTGATATAGTTTTAGAAGCTATAAAATCTATGCCATACTTGTTATCAATTCAATAATTTATGTTTTTGTATGATGTCAGACAGGAAACTCAAACAAGAGAGTATCAATATGCAATGAATAATGGCATCTCTCATTCACTGAGGCACCGAAAGAGGGGGACCACAATTCTTTGAATTTGCTTATTTATTTTACCGTGTAACTGTGCATTCACAAGATCAGCAACTGTTCGATGAAAAGTTCAGAAAAATATCAAAGAGCAAGATTGAAAAGTTTCGACGTCATATCTCTGCATTCTTCATACATTTGATTTGTTTTGAACCAAAAGTTTTCCCGGCTATAAAGGTCCTCTATATATTTATACCGAACTCATATTAACATTATTTTAAGATATGGGGACAAGGACACTTACTGAATGTTAAAGAATTACCTATTCAAATCCGTTAGTCCGTCAATTTATTACATTTTCATCGAAAATTTCATTGCTTTGGGCGTAATTAATCGACATATTCAGAAATAGTTAAAATCGAAGCCTCAAATGAGTTTTTCTGATCAAAATTCGTCCGTTGTCTGTCGTCATCGTTTCGTATACTTTTCAGATTTTCATCTTCGTTTCAAGAACCACTTGGTCAATTTCTACCAAACCATTTTAGGTAAAGCGCGATTAATTTATAATAATAATGTATTATTGAATGAAAAAATAAGAAATAACTAATCAAATGAAAGAGCCAATGAAAACACATCTTCGCTAGCCAAGGGTTTCCGATTCGAAATCTTCTCTACAACCCTTGGCAGATTTGGCTGATCTTTTAAAACTCGCGCAAACGAATTTGATTGGCTGCGAAGTCCGAGTCTACGCAAGGGTTTTACTAATCGACGATTTTCGGCTTAATTAAAGTCTGTTCGTGTTTTATGCAAAATAAGAGTAATATTTACAAGGGATGAAAGTAAGGACGTGATCTATGCTTAAAAAAACAAGGGATTCATTAATTTAATTTTTTTAAATTATATATTTTTTCAAGAATTATTGAAAGGACTAAATAAGTCCGTGTTCCGCATTTTAGGTGCATCAATTTAAGCCAATCGAATGTCAAGCTCATTGATTATAATTGATACGGCAACAAGTAGAGAGTGGTGTCAAACTCTTGACTAAAAAATCCACGAAGAACGATATTTTCTACCACTTTTGAGGTGTACCCACTGCCCACAGCTGTATGAGGTTGTTAGGATATATTCCACATCAAATTGTATGGAGGTTGCTATATTGTTTCAAACGTCATATTGATCTACGTATGTTACAGCTATTTTCATTGCACAAATATTAAGAAGCTTCAAGGGACTTAACTCAATTACGGCGATAGGCGGCGCAATCGAAGTTCCCGTTTGATATGACTAAATCTGCCAAGGGTTGTAGAGTAGATTTCGGATCGGAAACCCTTGGCTAGATGATGAAAACATAGAGTAAAACTTTACTCAGGCAACTCAATCCAGATGCGCAATAGAACTTTTAGTTAATCAAATTTTAAGATTATATAACTCAAAGCGATATGAAACAAGATGTGTTTTTGAAACACTGATGCCCCCGTTTGGCAACAGAGCAAAGATTAAACTTTTCTTAAATTCAAATTTGATTAAATGGTACCAAAAGAATTGGTATTCTCACTGGAAAACCGTTGTGAAATTTGAAAGTGGGCCAATGTTAAAGTTTTTCAATAAGTACAAAATTCTCCAAGGTCAAGTAAAAAGGTCAAGGTAATTGGTATCCAATGAAAGGTCTTGCCACATAAAATACTTAGGTAGAGTATGGAAGCCCTAGCCCTAACCCAGTTCATGTTATGGCCAAGGTTAAAATTTTTTAAAAGTAGATCAAACTCCAAGGTCAAAGGGTCAAAGTTCTTGTTACGAAATGTTAGGTCTTGTCACAAGGATTAAATATGTGAAGTATGAAAGCACTAGTCATAACCCTTTAAAAGTTTTGGTCAAGGTTTGCTTTTTTAAAGTAGGTCAAACTCAAAGGTCAAGGTATAATGGTCCAAATGCTTGGTATCCTATGAAGGGTTTTTTTTACAAAAATTACATATTTAAAGTATAAAAGTCCTATCCTTTACCGTTCAAAAGTTATGGCCAAAGTTTTTTCACAGGTACGGAAATCTACAAGGTCAAGGTGAAAGTTTCAAGGTTGTTGGTATCCAAAGATCTTTCAACAAGATATACATAAGTGATGTATAAATGTCCTGATATCAACTCTTCAAAAGATTTGTCCAAAGTCGAAGTTTAAAATTTTCATGTATAAGAGGGTCAAACTCCAAGGTCAAGGTCAAAAGGTCGAATTTGGTGGTACCCAAAGAAAGTCTTGTCACAAGAAATACAGATGTGAAATATGAATGTCATGGTTCCTGTAAATCAAAAGTTATGGGCAAGGTTAAAGTTTTTTTGCGGACAAACAGACAGAGAGACACACAGACGGACACGACAAAAACTATACACCCCCGAAACTTCGTTTACGGGGGCATAAAAATAAATAAAAACGAATAAATACATATAGATTTCATACTATCACATTAAAACTGAATTGATTTTTGCTTTTACCTAGCTAGTTGCTCAAAATCTTCTCTTCTCCTGGGTATTAAGCCGATAAACTAAGCGAGCAAGTGACAAGAAAATTTGACTCTTCTAGAATTGTGAATTTCATCCATTTCAAATATCACTTTTGTTTTACTTACGAATACACTGACGACAGACACCTTACTATTGAATTGATTCGTTACTGAAGCTCTACTGGTAAATGAGACTTTTGGAATGTACATCTTATATATTTTTAAATATTTTGCTATTTTTTTCTCTTTTGTAGATTTTTTCAAGTATAACACAGGTGATTACGACACGTGGAAGACAGATATATCAGGTGAGCATCTTTCAAGAGTGAAAAATTAAAAATTAAGTATTAATGTTTTGCTTGTCTAATGCAGAATAAAGAGTCAAAAAGATAAATTATACTTTATCGATGTACTATAAAAGAGACTTTCAGGTTTGTACGATTTCCAAATATGGAAGTCAAGAACGATGACCTTCCTATAAATACTCAGAATAAAGTAACTGTCCAGGCTTCTGACCAATCAGATATGGACATTTAGATAATCCATGAGAAATAACTTAAATCCGTTGTTTTAAGATTTTTTTTTCAAAAGATCTTTTTAGAGCAGTTAAACTACTTGTATTTTATATGTATACAGCGGGGTTTGACACTAACAGTAGCCCGCTGGCCTGGGACAACTAAAAATTGAGGTTTGGCTACTTAACATTTCTTTATGCTTGCCCTGCAGGGCTGCTCTATTTTTTTTTCACGAAACACTCGCTCACAACTTCCGATTTGGTTCAAGTCGTTTGGGGTATTCCAAGTCAGCCAGCATTTCTCAGGAATTTACCTTATTGCTTTAACTCACACGAAAGATCCAGATGTCTGACAATCAACTTTGACTTGTAAGATGTGATTTCAGTGTTTCATTTACACAGTCTGATTTGTCAGACATGAAGTTCACTAATAATTTTGTTTACATTTCAAAATGGAGGATGATGATAGTTTAATAGCCATTTGTGTTTTAATAGATTTACTTCCTCTTGATATAATTCTACTTAATATCTTTCTATTTGTTCTGTAGTTAATTTCAGTTCTCTCTTCTGTCCCGCTAATAGAAAATTTCCTCCCAGGATTTCCCTCACATTTTGATGGCAATAAATAAGATTAATTTATATTGAATTGTCTCTGGAGAAGAAGTGCTGGAAAAGATCACATGTTAGTTCTTCTCTATATAGATTAACCTCTCTGATCTTGTCATCTATTGGTTAAAACCATCTGACTTGCTGACTTGCTTGGAGATCTGACTTCATCTGACTTCATATCTGTCTTTTGATTTTTCCTATTTACACGGTATGATTTGTAAAATGTCAATTCAATAGTATAATACGAGGGTTGTCCGTAAAGTTCGTGGACAACATTGATATTTACTGACAAACATTTATAAAATATATGAAACTATTATTTTCACTAAATTCATGTTTCATTTTATTAATATGCAAGTTTTCAACGAAAACAAAGCACAAATAGTTATATTTTTATCAGATACAAAAAGACACACACTAGTACCCGGAGCACTAAAACGAAAATCCTTGACGTTACCTGACGTCAAAAGAGTAGTACGTTCACATGCAACTTTTTTCAACATAATGACCGTTTAATGCAATAAATTTCTCATCTCGCTTTATTCAGTCATATAAATGTGCACAAAATGTTCAGGTTTCATTTGTAAAATGATATTAAACAATGTCTGTCTCATTACCTGCAATCATCCTACCTCTCTTCGCGTAAAAACGACTTTATTTAAGATATACGACAAAGTCACGTTACGAATTAAATTTTTTACAGCACTTCTATCTCGGAATTATGGTCTTCCTCCATGCATTTCGTCCTGTGAACTGTTCCTTCCGTCTAAAAATTTTATTTTCAACTACATACATACTTAAGAAAGGCTTTCTATACTATATATATTCCCGACTGTTTACAGCATTTATGGGTCTCTGTTGGTGTTTTTCCGATGTGTTTGCGGAATTTTATCACTGCTCTCTGCTCCACCTTTTCCGAAAACGTCCCTTTTTCGAACGATGCAAATCCTGTCTTAATAGATTATAACCTCGATTTCTCAGCCATTTCTGAACTCTGAACGTTCAAATTTTGCAGGTTTGTAGTTATGACTTTTGTCAACCTCATAATGTAAAAGCAATCCGAATTTCCGCAGAAATTTACAAAATACAAATGAAATTAATAAACTAATAAATAACTTTTTAAATTCAAATTTTGTGGTGCTCCGGGTCACAATCCTAAGTCTAATAATTGTAGCCATAATTGTGATTATTTATTTGAAAATGAATATAATTTTACATTTTGTAATTCAGAATTAATAAAGGATTATGAATATGTTATTGATAAATGTGAATGACACCATCTTTCTTTAAATTTGAGGTTGTCCACGAACTTTACGGACAACCCTCGTAATTAATACTCTTAATAGTATACACTTATCCACTGGTTGTGAGTGGGGTTATTCTTTTATCAAACATGCGACAGGGACTATTCCCCAAAGCTTGCCTTGGTTTTCCTTGAGCGGCCCAAAATTTATTGATGATCGATTTTCATACGTTTTGTCATCATAATTTGTTGTTAGTCAAAATGTAAAAAGTGATTCGGAATTTCCTAAATGACTGTAATTGTTTAATTTTTCAAATAGAAAAAAAAAGGTACAGTCATAGACAAATAATATTACCCAAAAATACAACCAAAATGCAGGATTTGTGATCCCTATTTCAAACTTGTCTGGGAAAAGTCCCAACATGTACCCTACCAACAGGAGAGGGAATCCCCTTCTGAACCTAATCCCCTTGTTGCGTCGGTTAGTGACGACAACTAATACATGAATAGGGCTAGCAGAAATAAGAAATTGCTAGCCCTGCTGGCAAGTATGGTTTTAAGGTTAGTGTCGATCCCTGTGACAGTATTTAGAAATAAAACAACTTTCAACAATTCTACCCCGAACAAACACGACTTGAAAGGCTCAGAATAATTTTTTTATGGTATTAATATCTGTCACGATAAAACAGCAATCCCAAATGGTTAACTTGGGTAAAAAATATATGAAAGAAATAACTCAGTTTTTAATGGGTATTTGGTATTGGGATATAAAAATATTGTTTCCTGAAATTGAATTACGAATTAATCTAGCTTTTGGAATGTACCGTGAGTTGTGATGATCAAAAGCACCCATCTTTCTCACCTTTTCCCTTATCTTGCTCATTTCCTTATTCACGTTAAAATTGTACACCGGTATATAACATGATATATTCAGCCCGCACTTGTAAAATCCATGATATTTTAAAACTAATCTTTACGATGAACACTTGCGTGCTGAAGATCTATAGGCATGACAAATTCACATTATCTATGACAACCAGGCAAACATATATTTACCAAAAATTGGACTTTTTCTAGTAGTTGTTATGTATGATAATAATTTGACGATTCCTCCGTAAAAGATTCATTTTGTTACATTGTTACATTTGTACATGAATGATTACTAAAGTATGTTATCTTTATTGAGATAAAAATGTAGTTTGTTCACGGTAAATATGTTGGGAAGTCCTTTAATATTATTAATCATTATATGTACATAATTCCTTATGAACGAATCTTCTTGAAAGTTCATTGCGTTAGCATTAAAGGTGCATGGACACAGATTTGAAGTTAATATTTTCTGTATAATATTTCGACTTGTATATTTTTATAACATTTCATACAAAAATAAATTAAAATTTTATCTAAAAGTTATTGAAACTTCAAATTTTTGGATGGATTTGATTGACACAATCCTGCACACTCACAAGTCTCAAATTTTACTTTTATTCTTAAATACTTTATGATGAAAAATATTAACACTTTAATCCAGAAAAATAATTGTATTCAGAGTAGAAATGTTAGAAGCAAAACTCCTTCACAGCTATGTGTTACGTACAGAGTTTAGCAAATTGATCGCACCCGTGAAACATACACAGTTCCTTTTGGTAGATATGGCATGAGCTCTGTTATTTTTTATGCTTACGATTCACCGGGTGCGTTCAATCGTTAAAGTTTGCTTACCACAACTACACGGACTGACAAAATATAGAGGGTATGTTTTGCTTTCGAACATTTTTTTTTTCGAATTTTTAAGATTAAAGTTTTAATATTTTTCATTTATACACAAGAAGATCGCGACTTTTCCTAAGTATTAAAAATGAAATCAAAATTTGTGAAAATGCAAGGATGGGTCAATGAAACCCGTCCAAAAATTTGGAATCCTTATAACTGAAATTAATTATGAAATAAGTTTTTCAATTTATTTCTGTGTAAAATGCTAAAATCGTAATATTATACAGAAAAAAATTAACTTCAAATATGTGTCCATGCATCTTTTAAGTATTCAGAAACTGTATTGTTATTGGTGTGATTACCTAAGGTTTTTTTATTTCTTTTATTGGGTTGAATTGTAAACGTGGCAAACTCTTACTGTACCTTGTTCTTTCATGACAAAACTCAAGCAGATCCCAAGAATGATAGTTTGGGATGTAAGGAATCATTTATTTCAGGATATTTTAGGGACGCCCTTGCCCTAAGGTCGAATTCACAAAAAAAAATATACAAAAAATAATATAGGGTAGCCTGATTTTGATAACCTGCTTCAAATTTACATCTGTTATATTCAAAGTCAGACTAGCTCAGTTGAAATATGCGCCGATAATAACATCGTGAATATTTTTTTTTAAGTTTGGGACTCGAGTCAACCTTAATTGTACCAAATTATTAAATTTTTAAATTTTCTCCTTTTCAGAGACTATTTTATTTTTTTTTTATATAGACTTGTTTATTTTCCTTCAATTATCTATCCTTTATGTACATCCTTGATATAAGAAACACTCAAGGACATACGCAACGTACCTTACCTACTGATAATTTTTCAAGATATTCTTAATTCAAACTTATAATACCATTGGTACATGTTCCTACACAAAAAAATCAGCATGCGTTACTATTGTATAATTGGCACACATTACTGGCATATTTTATATCCACGGATAAATAACCTAGTCATAAAGGTGAAATAAAAAAATAATGGTCATGTGCATCTCAAGTTTAGATTTTTTTCTTTACTTTAAAAGCAAAATGGCAAAATAAAAATTTATGCCAGTAAATAATTAAAATCATGTCTTGAGTAAAAAGTAAAAAGCAGAGTGAGTTGATAAATTTTCAGCTTTAAAGACATAATTTTTCAATAAATGGCAGAAATTTTTTTTCTTAATATTATACATTTATTGACTGAGTTCGAGGGCAACATGCGTTTTGTCGGACCCAAGAACCAAACTGTCTGGCTGAGGCCGTATAACAAGATTAATTAATATTGAATAAATTCCTTTCTTCAACTAAAATTTTAGTGTTCTTCCTTAATAGATTAAACAGGTAAAATTCATGTAAATCCAGGTAAATCACAACCAGAAATCAGGCTATTATTATTTGTAATCAAAACACATTTCACACCTATTGTTCTATACCTAATTATCAAATGTGTGCAAAACGGAAACACACCGTCATAAAGAATAGAATTTCATAGACAATAGACATTGACATTATGCACAATGAGAAGTATAGAGAATAAAATTTATTACATCTGGAGTTATCAAACTCAGAAAATCAATGAAAGGGTTCTTCCTACCTCTACTCACTAAAATAAAGATTTAGGGAACCGAAATCGACAAGCTTTTTGTTGAGAAAAAACCAAGCCCGGTCCTATAGATCAGATCCCAACCTATAATGAGGTGATCCTTTGTTTTGTTCACGGCCAGGAATACGTTAAGTTCCTAGACAGTACCGTTGCCTGACACCTCTAAAGTTATGCACTGAAAATGGCTCGTTCTCGAGAACACATACACACCCCTACTAATGTGTTCGGAATCTTTTATTTTTCGGTATTCTGCAAATTATAAAACCCGATGAGTTCAGAGTAGCTCTGGCAGTGGCTCTGGCGAGAGTTAGCGAGACTTCAGCGAGATAGGGTAAAATATTCACGGAAATGTGGCTAGGAAGTGACTAGCACGTGGAGGCATGGTTAACAGAAAAGATATGTTGCGTTTCAGTTTTCACCACCCTAGAATCAGCTGATAATGTCTGTAGAAATGTACTTCAATCAAACGATTTCTCTTACATTCATTCAAATTTAAATAAGTATTCTCAATAATTCATTTTTCTGCAGTCATGAATTAAAATTTCTTTTTGGACAAATATTTTTGCATGGAAACCGGGACTATATTTTTGGGCGTCAGATTCGCAAATGAGGCACCAGTATGATTTTAAACTGACCATTCAGCTGAATGAGTATTGCATTATGGGTTACTACGAATACTACAGGAATTTTACGCTTGAAAAAAGGAAAATCTTATGATAAATGAAAAGCATTTTAAAAAATACTATTTTCATGCTCATAATGACAAACGTTTCATTTCTTAAATAAACGGTGGAAGTCTAGGTCTCTGAAAGTCATACTGCAAAAGCGATTTGCGTCTGTATTAATTCCTTTGTTGTACTATCGGTGAATACAATTGCCAGGTGGATTCCCTGACCGAACATGTGATCACGGACGTAAACAAAGTTTTGTCCATTTAAATGCATAAAAGATGTGTTCCTTACCCTTGAAGCGCTGGTGTTCTGAACTAGACACATACTACATTTTATTAAACATTTTCTTTTCAGTTAACAACAGATTTAAAAAGCCTGTAATATCTTTCATGGATTCTTATATTGTATTTTGTTCGTAAGAACATTTTTTTAATTTTGCAGTCCATTGACACGATTGTAGATTGACCTGAACTACGTGTTCGAAGTAAAATGTAAACATGTAGTTGGTGTAAACGTTGCTATTCATTCAACTATTGGTCAGTTGCTCGTGGTAAGATCCTCTGTGCGCATTTATAACAATAGCCATATAAGGCAAACAAAGGTTTGTCAGTGCATGTAGATGATAATACAAACTTTTTTAACCAGCGAATCGGTCACTAGTGAGCTTTAATTTTCGCCGAAAAGTATAAGATATATTGTTATTTGAACACCCCTCTTTAAACCACCCTCTTTCTTTTGAAAATCATGAAAGTCTTTCCTGGAAACATTTATTACAGGACATGTTTTCAAAGAAACAGGCTATAGCAATATCATGTTTACTGCCAATTTTATTTATAACACCGGTTCTACCCTATAACCTTTGAATAGGTCAACCCAAACCACGTGTCTTGAATTTAAATCACAATAACATTAGTAGGGGTGATACAGATGATGTTTTGATAAAATCCTTCCGTTAGCATTTAAAACATACAAAACTTTTTAAAAATGCTTTACATATGGCATTCTGAACAATTCTAAGAATACATTTAAAGTTAGGGAAACAGATACAATATTCATTATTAGATTAAATGATTGATGTATTTGATGTCCACATCCATTTTCACCTCCTACAAATGTGTTCGGACCTTTTATTTTTCGGTGTTCTGCAAATTGCAAAACCTGATAAACTTAGAGTATCTCTGGTGGTGGCTCTGGCAAGAGTTAGTGAGACTCCAGCGAGATAGGGTAAATTATTCACGAAGTGTAGCTAAGAAGTGACTAGCATGTAGAGACATGGTTAACAGGAAAGTTATGTTGCGCTTCAGTTTTCACTACTCTATAATATCTTCAAAAATGAATTTCAATCGATTTCTCTTGAATTCATTCAAACTTAAATAAATATTCTCTATGATACAATTTCCTGCAATCATGAATTAAAGTTTCTTTTCGGACAGACACTTTGGCATGGCAACTGGGACTATATTTTTTCTTCAGACTAGCAAATGAGGCACCGACATGACTTTAACTGACAAATCAGCTGAATGAGAATTGCATTATGGGATACTACGAATACTACAGGAATTTTACGCCTGAAAAAAAAGAAAATCTTATGGCGACCGGAAAGCACAAAGATCATTTTTCCATCCATTTCGTACATGAAAAACATTTTTTTAAAAATTCAATTCATTGTTACATAAATGTTGGAAGTCTAGGTTTCCCAAAGTCATACTGCAAAGCGATGTATGCCTCTGTATTAATTTCTCTGTTGTGCTATCGGTGAATGCGTTGACAGTTGGATTCCCTGGCCAAGACACGTGATCACGATTGTAAAACAAGATGTGTTTGTGAAACACTGATGCCCCCCTATGGCAAGAAAGCGAAGACTAAACTTTTCTTAAATGCAAATTTAATACAATGGAACCAAAAGTAGGGCATTCTCACTAAAAATGTAATTGAGAATGAAAGTAGGTCAAAGTTAACGTTTTTTCTTAAGTTCAGAAATCTCCAAGGTCAAGGTCAAAAGATCAAGCTAATTGGTATCCAATGAAACGTCTTGCCTCAAAAAATACATATGTGAAGCGTGGAAGCCCTAGCCCTAACCATTAAGTTATGGCCTAGGTTAAAAATTTTAAGAAGTAGGTCAACTCCAAGGTCAAGGTCAAAGGATCAATGTTATTAGTATTTAATGTATGGTCTTCTCACAAGGATTACATATGTGAAGTCTGATATCACTAGCCCTTAGCGTTCAAGAGTAATTGCTAAGGTTCAAGTTTTTTTTTTTACATATGTACAGCAATCTCTAATGTCAAGGTCAAAAGGTCAAAGTAATGGAATCTAATGAAAGATCTTGCCAAAAGGAATATATACATAGGGTGAATTCATCATGCATCGAACACCCTTGTACTTCTACAAATCCCGGTACTAAACATTTAATATTTGATAAAATTTGAATTTGGGACACAATTGTATTCTTTTTTTTTTGGGGGGGGGGGGCACGTTTTTAAAAGCAACTCATAATTTACTACGGATCGGACATTATTTACCATGCATCGGACAGACGGCATTTGGGCATGAAAAATATCCTACCTTTATAACAGTGCTTTGCAAACTTTGATATAGATATACTTTTATCTTTTATCTAAAAAAACCCCTCAACTTAAATTTAATTGACGAAATCGTTGCATAAATGTAGATTCACGATGCCTCACTTTGCCTTAGAAAAACTTTAAAATGCTTGGAATGCTGTTATTTGCACTGTTTTCTCATGGCTTATCATAGTCTGGTTTGAAGAAATAAATTGGGTTGGATTATACACATAATATATCAATATGAAAATTGTAGTGATTACTTGTGCATTGGCAAGTTTCCGATGCATGGTTAATTTGTTTCCAGTGGACGGTGAAATGAGCAGGCTAGAAAAAAAAACCCAGCTTTAATAAGAATAATGCAAACATTAAAGGTGAATGGACACAGATTTGAAGTTAATATTTTCTGTATAATATTACAACTTCTGTATTATAATAGCATTATGTATTATTTCCTCTAAAATTTAATGAAACTTCAATTTTTGGGATTGGTTTGATTGACACATCCTTGCACACTCACAAATGTTACTTAGATTCATTAAACATAGGAAAGTTGGCGATCTTGTTGTGTATTAATTAAAAATATTAAAACTTTAATCCAGAAAAATAATTATATCCAGAGTAGAAATGTGAGAAAGTAAAACTCCTTCACAAGTATTGTCATTCCGAGCTAAGTATTGTGTACACAGTTTAGCAAATTGATCACACCCCGTGAAACGTACACAGTTTTTGTAAACAAGGCACGAGCCCTGTTATTGTGGATGTTTAGGATTCACCTGTTCTACTCTAAATCCATTCATTACTTTTAAATGAAAGTACAATAAACAACAAACACACCATTTGGACATAGCGACGACACGCAGTAGCTTTATTTGTAAAGTGTACATGTACATAACATACGTAAAATATAAAAATCAATTTGTATATACAAATTTATGTTGGATTGAATAAATCATGATAAAATTTAAACTTTATCGTGCTCTACGTGTCGTTCTAAACTGGTATTTAAACCACTATTTTCCTCTTATATAGCCTTGCTAACGAGAACGGTTCTAGAGAACCACGTGATATTCACCAGGTATTCGAATGAAAACCTTGTAATTCCGAAAAAGTAATTCATTATCACACCAAGTAGAAATTGATTTCTGTCTAATTCGTTCCTCAAACGAAAGAAATCATATGTGCGTTCACTTGTTTTAGTTTGATCACCACAACTGCATGGACGGACAATATATTGTGTGTATGTTTTGCTTTCGAACATTTTTACACTGAATTTTCTGGATTACAGTGTTAATATTTTTCATTTATACACACAAAGATTGCTACTTTTCCTAAGCACGAGGGACGATAAAAAAATTCTGCAAAATACATCTATAAAATAATGAAAACAATACGTATCTAAATATAAACTAGTTTAATCCTTCAACATGTTAAAGCGGCACTGTGACGCACAAAGGGGAAAATTGACAAATGTAGAATTTTCGCATGACCTCTGTAAATTTTGTTCAATTCCTAAAAGTATTCAGTTTCAGAAAATTACATGTTTCAGAACCTAAAAATGATATTTTTATGGGGGAAAATAAAAGTAAAAATAATTTCTGTCTGCCCCAGCGAGAAAATATTGCAAAATACCTTGGTACTTCTTCCTCCCTATTGTACGCGTGCGCAGAAAAGTGTTGAATAAGTATCCATAGTTACCATGGTCTCAGTTATCCACGAATGAATGTAAGAAGACCAAAAAATTTGATTTAATCTTTTAAAAAAAGTTTTTAGAACATATTTCTCACCTTTGCATGCTCCAGTTGAATGTTGTTTACAAGTTTGAGCTAAAAATACGAGTTTCGTGACCTTGACATAACTGAAACAACGAAACGGTAGATACAACCTTTATTTTTCCGGCACTTATATTGTGCAGTCAATTCTTGCAGTTTAATTGTCATATATTCGCTAAATACTCATAATTTCATAAGTCTTTCTCTGTATGCTACAGATATCTTAAAATTACGATATAATTTTGACTCATTGTGCCGCTTTAAAAAAAAAAACTCTTTTACATTCACACACTTTTGCAATCTGCATACCCATGCTTTGAAAGCCCCGAGGTAGGCTTCCCTTGGAATACTGTCTAAGCACTGATTAACAGCACTACCACAGGGTTCTCCATCATTTGAAATGTTACTGTGTTGCAGAGTTTACACGAAAACTAAAGTTTCGCCATCTTTTCGCGATCAAATTCGCAATAAAATCACTATTTATTAAAATTACAAAAGAATACATGCACACACTTATTTAAAAATCGCTAATTAGTTACACAACTGGTATGGTCGTACAAATTGATAAAAGTAATTTAAACATGTTCTGAAAAGCAGAGGAAATTCTGACCGAGACAGTCATATACTACTTAACATTTTTGAAATTAAATTTGCCGTGATTATTTATCAGTTTTCTTAACCGAGTTATTACATTATATAAAAAAAAAGAAACTTCAGAACAGTAAAATGTTTTAAGAGTTCCTTGAACATGTTCAAAATTTTTACTGTGTTGCATGCACAAAATTTGAATCGTTACTGTGTCGGAGAAAATTTTACTGTGTCGGGAGCAACACAGTAAAACAGCTCATGGAGAACCCTGCTACCAACTGCACTGCGCTAAGTATAGCGACGTCCATATGGCATTTGTTTTAGTTTAGGAAATAGGAAGAGTCCCAAGGACTTAGATTTGGAGAATATGGCAGCTGAAGTACTTTTTCATTCTTGAAAAAACTTTGATCTGTTTTACTCCTATGAGCCGTGGCATTCAGTTGAATTGTTCTTCAAGCGCTCAGCACTAGAAGTGAAAGTCACGGGTCTTTCGGATATGACCTTAAAAACGTAGGCCCGTGTCAGCGGCAGGCGTTGGCACGATAAAGAACCCTCACTGCTCAATGGTCCTGAGTGCAGAGTATAGGTCTAAATTTGTATCCCTTCACCGGCATACGGTGACGTCTCCATATGCGTGAAAAATTCTCAAGAGGGACGTTAAACAATAAACAATCAATCAATCAAACCTGTCTTTGGTTTACGGGGGGAATAAAAATATTTTTTCCATTTAAATGCATAGGAGATGCTGCTTGTTTTTCTTACCCTTTAAAGCGCTGGTGTTCTGAATTTGACAGAAACTACATTTTATGAAACTTTTTTTTTATTAAAGTAACAACAAATTAAAAACATTGTTCATAGATTCTAATCTTTGTATTATGTTCATAAGAACATTTTATTTATTTTGCACTTCATTGACATGATCGTATATACATTGACCTGTTCACAGTAAAATGTAAACATATGATTCGTTGCTATTCATTCAACGATTGGCCAGTTGCTAGTGGTACGATCATCTGTGCGCATTGACAACAGTCGCCAAAGCAAAGGCAAGCAGTCAGTGTAGATGATATTACACATTTTTTCCAGCGTATCGGTCGCTAATGAGCTCTAATATTTGCCGTAGATTATTATAAGATATATTTTTTTACCCCCCCCCCCCCCCCCATCCCCCCCCCCCCCCCTAGCTCTTTACAACTTACTGAACTGTTATGCAACATACACTAAATGTTCACGTCATAGAAATAGAAACTTACCATTTCCCCGCAAGCACCTTAAAACGTGGTACACGTTTCTCTCAGGTTTAGCGTAAATTATTCTATGACGGTATATTTAAATATAAAAATAACTTTTCCTACATTATGAAATCTTTGCAAGCATAAAGTAGAAAGAAATTTACATTAAAATAAAGATTAAATGAACTTTTTCAAGTGCGTGAAAATGCGTGATTGTGGGGAAACGGTATGTGCGTGATTTTGCGTTAGAAATAGGAAATGGTATATGCGTTAAAATGCGTTAATGCAGGGAAGGGGGTTAGTCAACATATTCTGTTGAAAATCATGAAAGTCTTTCAGAAAGGTCTAGAAAAGCATTTTTAAAGGACATGTATTCAAAAGAAAAACACTATATATCATTTTCCTGTTTACTGCAAATTTTATTTATAAAACCGGTTGTACCCTATCAACTTTGAAAAGGTCAACCAAAGCACGTGTCTTGAATTTAAATCACGATAAAATTGTAGGGGTGATTTTGAGAAGTATTGGCAGGCGATATCACATGCCAATGTGCGAAGCCATTATCGTCAGGCGGACAACTACAACCTAGACATCTGCCTCCGATTTTTGGTTGATAAGGGTTACTTCCCATCAAAGCAAAAGTCCTCTAAAATAGCTTCTCGCAAAAATAAATTAAAAAAAGAAAAATCATCATAAAAGTGCGAAATACGGATCGACAACATATTTGATAAAAATGCAAAATGTAATAAACCGAGCTTCTTGCATTTTGCGTTGAGATTGAGTGTAATAACGCAAAATGTAACAACAGTTTTTTTTTTAAATTATTAATTATTACATTTTCTGTTATTATATTTTGCACCAACACAAAATTTAAAGGACAAAATGTCATCGATTTAAAGAAATGCAGAAAATGGATATCCTGGTGCACTATTGCAGTTAAAATGCAATAACAACCTTTCACTACCGGAAAAGAATAATGCGTGAAAGAAGGACAAGCACAATAGGAAATGAAAGAAGACTTTATAATGAAAAGAGGGGGTCTTTGAAAGAAATCAACATTGCTGAAGGGAATGTTAAAAAACCTAACACGTATAGAAGAAAATAAAGATGACCACTCATTTTTAGCTCACCTTAACGATGTTGGGGGAGCTAATGTAATACCCTCGGCGTCGGCTTCAGCGTCCCAGGTTAAGGTTAAGTTTTTATGCGCCCGGATCGATAGATCCAGGGCGTATATTGTTGTTGTCCTGTCTGTCTGTTTGCTTGTTTGTTTGTTTGTTTGTTTGTTTGTTTGTCTCGAACTTAAACCCTCACCAGAACTTTTGAATCATGAAAGATAGAGACTTCATAATTGGTATGCATTCTCCACAAATTAAGGTCTTTCAAAAGACATCAAGGTCAATGATCCTGTGACCTTAACTGTGGCCTACATGCTAAAAAAAAGCTTTTTCTGCAAACTTTAACATTCGCCAGAACTTTTGAACTATAAAAGATAGACACTTTATATTTGGTATGCTATGCATACTTCACTAATCAGGTTCTTTCAAATGACATCAAGATCAATGACCTTGTGACCTAGACTGTGACCTATATGCTAAAAATAGCTTTTTTGAACCCTCACTATTACTTTTGAACCATGAGAGATTGAGATTTCATATTTAGTATTCATACTCCACTAATCAGGTTCTTTAAAATGGCACCAAGGTCAATGACCTTGTGACCTTGACAATGACCTATGTGCTAAAATAGCTTTTCTGAACCCTCACTATAACTTTTGAACCTTGAGAGATTGAGATTTCATATTTGGTACGCATACTCCACTAAGCTCTTTCAAATGACACCAAGGGCAATGACTGTGTGACCTTAACTGTGACCTTAATGCTAAAAATAGCTTTTTCCGAACTTTGTTGCCGCCGGGTGCATAGTGATTCACAAACACATATGGCCGAAGCATAAAGTGTTTGTCATGTCCATCTTCCGTCCTTCAGTCTGTCCTTCCGTCACAAGTTGCGTTAAGCTATGTTCAAAGCTAAGTTTCAAAGATACTATCCAAGATATATTCATCAAACTTTATATGCTGATAGATATTGATGAGAGCTTTGCAACTGCATCAACATTTTTTGACATTGACCTTTCCTTTGACTTTGACCTCACATTTCTTAAATTAGTGTTTAGCTTAGTTTTAAACACACAATTCAAGATGGTTTTATCAAACTTCACATGATGATACATGCTGATGAGACCTATTCAACTGCATCAACATTTTTGACCTTGACCTTTCCTTTGATATTGACCTCACTTATCTTTTATTAGTGTTTTGCTTAGTTTTAAAGATGCCATTCATCAAGATATTTTTCTCAAATCAATATACTGTTACATATTGACGAGAGCAATTTAACTTCATCAACATTTTTTTACCTTGACCATTACTTTGACCTCACCTTTTAGCTCACCTGTGCCGAAGGCTCAATTGAGCTTTTATGATCACATGTTTTCCGGCGTTCGTCTGTCTGTAAACTTTTCACATTTTAGACTTCTTCTCAAGAACCGCTGGGCCAATTTCAACCAAACTTGTCACAAAGCATTCTTGAGTGAAGGGGATTCAAGTTTGTTCAAATGAAGGGCCAGGCCCTCATTCGAGGGAAGATAATTCTCAAGAACCACTGTGCCAGGAAAAATGAAACATATGGGGAAACATTATCAGGTAGTGTAGATTCAAGTTTGTTCAAATTATGACCCCTTGGGGTAGGGCGGGCTAAAATGAACATTCAAAGTTTTACATAGATATATACAAGAAAAATTCTTTAAAAATCTTCTTCTCAAGAATAGCAAAGCCATAATTCATTATATTTATATAGATGCATCATCAGGTAGTGTAGATTCAAATTTGTTCAAATCATGACCCTCGAGAGTAGGGCATATACAGTGTATGATATGGGAAAATTCTTTAAAAGTCTTCTCAAGAATTGTAAATCCATGATTGGTTATTGGACTTCTTTTAGATTTTAACTATACAATAATGAACTAATTTCTACATTTTCCTAGCCACGGTGCTCAGGTGAGCGATGTGGCCCATGGGCCTCTTGTTTTTAGCTCACCCGAGATGAAGGCTTAAGTGAGCTTTTCTGATCACATTTTGTCCGTCGTCCGTCCGTCTAGCTGTCCGTCTGTTAGTCCAGTCAATCTAGCTCAAAATTACCCAAACATAAAAGAAATTGCAACAGAAATTATTTCAGTGGAATTTTGTTATTATAATGTGCCTTTTGATATATCAAGATTATAGAAAAATATATTTGTCCAAAAATCTTTTTTTTTCAATTATCAAAAAACCAAATATGTGTTCAAAAAGGCCAATAAATCTCCTTTTGAATTTATGCATAAAAAAGTTTTGACAGTCATGCAGGAATGCATCTGTACACTGAAATCGGTTATTATTTCATCAGTTGCTTTGGATTCCTGTTTCCATGGCAACAGAATTAGTTGAAAAATAAAACTTAGTATGGCTTTGTGCAGGGGCAAAACTATGTAAGTATAGTAGGAATTAATTATTTATTTATTTATCAGTGAAGATTTAAAATAATTTTTAAAAAGATATAGGGGAATATAGCACAGACATCCAAGGATTTTTTTTTCGGCGGGAGGGGGGATCAAATCTCAAATCTCAAAGATGTTAAGTCTCATAATTTTTTGACAAGCAAAAATACTTAAACAAACAAGTAATAAGAATTTTAAATGAATGATTAGAATAAAGGGATATGCGATTTTATCGGTATACCGGTATATTGCACTTTTTATTGGGTAAAACGTATTGTGATACAGAGACCTAAATACCGGTATTTAGGTACATATCATAAAGTCCAGAAATTATTCATTTATTTGTGCAACCTTTCAAATAAAAATTAACGAATTTTTTTTAAAAAAATGTAAAAGGTGAAAAGAACGGCACCTTTCCTTCTAAACATGATCAATTTCATGTAGATAAATATTTCGAAAAAGTGAAATTTTGTTTTTCTAGCATAATTTTAAGAAAAATAATGTCATCTAAAATCATTTTTAAATTGCTCTTAAAATGTCAATACATGATATTATCGTGATGTTGAATTTTTGGCGATACTCATCCCAATATAAAATTACCCTAAACTTCAAAACCTTTATCAGGGAATGGGGTGGTCTATTTTTTATAAGGTATATGACTTTTTGACATTTTAATGAGTCCTGGTGAATGAGTTCGTGGACATTACATACCGGTAGAACCTTTTAACTCTAAAAATCTCATATTATCCTTTATAGTAATGCATATACATGGGTCATTCATTAGAATTATATTATATTATATTATGTTATATATATAAGTTAAGTAAAACCTGAATGGAGTCTTAAAAGTCAGATCCTCCACTGCTTTTATTTGAAATGTTAAAGAGATAAAAGAAAAAAATCCACTGAAGATGTCATTGAATCCTTAAAAATGCATTAACGATTATCTTGAAATTGGAACTGGTTCCTTTCCTAAATGTTATAACTTCAATGTAGTATTCGAATTGTTTCCATTGCTAGTTTTTATATTTTTTCAGATTTACTTGTATTTGTGTGGGTGGGGGTATCACGTTATTGATTAAGCTCTTAACGTTGCAGGGCTTCGGGAGCGTTTCATGTTATTTGTAGGCTTTGGAATAAAGAACCCTCACTCCTCTATGGCATATCATATAAACCGAAGTCCCATGAAAAAGATCCCTTACAGCTGTAATTTGGATAGTTCGAAAATATTGTGTATTTTTTAAAAAGCTGAAATGCACGAATCTATTACATAATAGGATATGTTTTAAATAATAATATGAAAATCTTACAATGCGGTCTATTTCAAAGACTTCCCATAAAATTATATCCCTTGTGTTACCCTACTTGGCTCCAGGGTTATGTGAAGAACTAACCAGAAGCCAAATTTGAATCAAAGTGATTCATTATGTTTAAGAAATATGTTTACAAATTACATGTACAATAAAATAAACGGTACATACTGAGCACCATTGCAATACTGAATACACATACACAGGTCAAGAATAAGGCCATCTTTAAAATAATGCTTGTTTAATGAAAACAAATATTGCTTCTCCAGACCCATGGTAAAATTATTTCGAAAATCCTTTTTCAAGAAAATTTTACCATATTTGTTAACGAGATAAGAGGAATATAAAAAAATTATCATTTCTTGGAATGTAAAAAAAAATTTTGAAACGGGCCATTTTAGTCTGTCGGTCGGGAAAGGGCAACCAAACATTTTTTAAGATGTTCTAATCTATATTGTATGTATTTTTACTAGCAAAGTATATCTCACTAATAGAATCAGCATTTTACAGAAGAAAAAATCTTTAAACCAAGTCAAACAACAAAAGTTTAACTTTTAGATAATAAAATATTTTTATGTTTCAAGAAAACCACTAACTACTCTCCATAGATTATTTTCCCTAATCTTTCATACATCTAGTAAAGGAGAAGTTAACACTACATCTTCAGTAAATAGGTGAAATTAATTCCTGGAATGTTTACAAAATGAATTATCAATTAACTGTAAAAGCACATATTTTCGTGGGGTCAAATTTTCGTGGTTTGAGGGAAGAAAGTTGGTTCGTAGGGATTAGATTTCGTGGAGGAAAGTCTTTTTAGTAGTTGTGCATATGAAAATAAACAATTCGTGGTGGTCATAAATTCGTGGGTCTCTTCATACCACGAAAACAACGAAAATTAAATCCCCACGAAAATTAGTGATTTCACAGTATTATGTTTGTTTAAAATGAAGAGAGATTTGCTAAAAGTGGTTAAAATTGTCTCTCTTTTTGCATATGGTAGCACATTTCCGCGATGCATATTTTTTCAAAGTAGTAAATATTTATTTCTAAAAAAAAAAAAAAAGACGTCTTTCGCCTTTATATATTTTTCTAGAGTTTGAATATGTTAATAAGAATACAATTTACTAATTATAAATATAGAAAAAAAATCGTTTGCAATTTGTTTAAGGTTTATGACAGTTTGATTGGACTATGTGTGTCTAGCTGTCCGTCTGTAAACTTTTCACATTTTCGACTTCTTTTCAAGAACCACTGGGCTTATTTTGACCAAACTTGGTTCAAAGCATCCTTGGGTGAAGGGGAATTTCAATGGTCAAAATGAAGGGCCAAACCCCCTCACAAGAGGAGATAATCAAGAAAACACAAAAAAGGGTGGGGTTATTAAAAATCTTCTCAAGAACCACTGGGCAAGAAAAGCTGAAACCTATGTAGAAGCATCCTTGTGTAGTGTAGATTCTAAATTGTTCAAATTATGACCCCCCACCCCCTTCCAGTTGTAGGGTGGGGCCACAATGGGGAAAGTTTTACACAGAAATATATAGGAAAAATATTTAAAAATCCTCTTCTGAAGCTACACTAGGCCAGAAAAGCTGAAAGTTATGTGGAAGCATCCCGGGGTAGTGAAGATTCTAAATTGTTCAAATCATGACCCCAGGGGGTCGGGTGGGGTCACAATGGGGAATCAAAGTTTTACATAGAAATATATTGAAAAATCTTTGAAATTCTTCTACTCAAGTACCACTGAGCCAAGAAAGCTGAAACTTCCAGGGGAAGTGTAGATTCGAAATTGTTCAAATCATGACCCCCAGGGGTAGGGTTGGGCCACAATAGGGAATAAAAGTTTAACATAGAAATATATATGAAAAAACTTTGAAAATCTTCTTCTCAACAATCATTGGGCCAGAAAAGCTGAAACTTATGTGGAAGCATCCTGGGGTAGTGTAGATTCTAAATTGCTCTAATCATTACCCCCAGGGGTAGGGTGGGGCCAGAAAGGGGAATCAAAGTTTTACAATGGGGAATCAAAGCATCATATGGTAATGTAGATTTCAAATTGTCTAAATTATGATCAGTTTGGGTAGGATGGGATCACAATATGTATTACAAGGGGGAAATATGGTAAAGAACGTAATGGTCAAAGCTTCTCAGGTGAACAATGTGACTTATTGGCCTCTTGTTTTCATTCAGTGTCAAACTTCATATGCTGATACATAATGATGTATGCAACTAAACTGCATCAACAATTTTGACCTTGACCTTTTATTTGACCTTGATCTCATTTTAATCAAATTGTGTTAAAGTCAGTTATTTAAAGACATCATTTCTAGATATTTATATAAAACTTCATACGAGGGACGTTCAATAAATAACGTCATTAGCTCGATGACATACAACATAGTAGTCATATGACATAAAGCTTGACTATCTCTCATTATTGAATCTTTAATGAATTGATAACAGTTTATGTGACCACTTTTCATCACATAGTTTTATCGTGAGAAACCGGGAAACAAGGGCTATTCGAGACACTGCATTATAAATGAATCAGTAAACTAGAGTGAAAATAAAAGCTACATTAAAGCTGCTATAAAACTTGTTAAAAATCCCAAAGAAATATTCACTGAAATATTTGACATTTACAGCAACCGATGCCTGTTTTATAGACAAATGCGCAGGTGGATTTCAATGATAAAAATTTATATAATGGGCATCAAAAATGGGTACCCTCCTTGCCAACAAAAATTATACATGTAATAAAAACTTATGAACTGTTTGCCAAATTTCAACAAATAATATTTGATGTTGTATGATTGACTTTAAGACACATAGCAAATTTGATAGACATCATATCGGGAGTAGTTTAGACTGTTTTAAAGATTAGGTAATTAGTAATTAAGCTTGGTACTCTAAGGTCACCCTGTATTTTGAAAAATGAGTGAAAACGACAGCGTGTACAAAAGTCTTAACAATTATTTTAAAATATCAGTAATTGTAGTAATCCACGTTTGTTTTATATTCAAACAGATATTGGGACACGAATATATTGCTTAAAACCATTAAAACAAAATTTAACACAAAATTTACTTGATAAAAACGGCGAAGGACTGTCAAGAGCAAAGGTATGCAAGAGCACAAAGACAGATTTATATGCAATTTTCTTGAATATTAGTGGAATTGTTGTTCAAATTCGTATTCGGGGAGACAGTTTAATATCTGGAGGTGTGTAGAAAGCAGTTTTTTTGCAAATAAATCGAAAGGTTTATCAGAGAAGGGACCCAGAATCAGGAATCCACTACATTGAATTTCTTCATGACAGCGTTCAAACCTGCATGCCCTAAAGAGTAGAGGGGTTATCGGGATAAACAGAAAGTTAATGTTTTTTCACATTAACAATATTCGCCAGATCTTTGACCTTTTGACTTGTTTCTATTTCCAAACTTGAAAAAAAAACACCTTTCAGAAGGAAAAAACAAGTCCAGGAAATCATTGGATCTGCCATTTTGCATTATACTAAGGGTCATACCCAAAAATGAGTTCTAAAAACAATCAGATATTGGATCAAAAATGTTACGGACAAGTGTTCGAATTAAAAGAGATTAATAAGTAAAATCATGAAGACTAAATCATTGAAAAGCGTAGTTTGCTTCTTTCTGAGCCCCAATGACATTATTTATTGAACGCCCCTCGTATGTTTACCGGCGGGTAAACATATTGATGAGAGATATGCAACTGCATCAACATTTTTGACCTTGACCTTTGCTTTGACCTTGACCTTATTTTTCCTTAATCAGTGTCAAACTTCAAATGCCGATACGTACTGATGTAAGTAATTCAATTGCATCAACAATTTTGACCTTGACTTTTTATTTACTTTTATCAAATTGTGTTTAAGTCAGTTTTAATTTAAGACATCATTTTTCGATATCTTTATCAAACTTAATATTTTGATACATATTGAAGAGAGATATGCAACTGCATCAACATTTTTTACCTTGACCTTTGCTTTGACATTGACCTCACTTTTCCTCAATCAGTGTCAAATGTCATACGCTAATAGATATTAAGGTACTAGTAAGCATTTAAATTGCATTATCATTTTTTACCTTTACCTTTCATTTTATCTTGACCTCATTTTTATCCATTTGTGTTGAAGACAGTTTTGAAGAAACCATATATAATATTTTTCCAACTTCATATGGTGAAACATACTGATGAAAGCCTTTCAACTGCATCAACAATTTTTGACCTTCGCATGTCCTTTGACCTTGACCTCACTTTAATGAAATTAGTGTCAAACTTCATAAGCTGATACATACTTATGTAGGCAATTCAACTACATCACTATTCAATATATTCTGACCAAATTTTCATGTTGCTTTACTAATATACCCTCGGCGGGGCATTCATGTCCTATGGACATATTTCTAGTCTTTTCAAGTACTTTTATGTCCTATATTGATTAGACATGCATGGGAGATATTTTTAGTGTGTTTCATTGTACCAGTCAAAGTTTCAAATGCTGCAATTTCAGCAAAGGAATGACGAGGTTAATGTTTTTGGAGCAGGTGTAGGTCTCTTTTCCGAGTAATTATAAGCCCTAAGCCCTAAGCATGAGTAAACAGGTTAATGCTTTCGGTGCAGGTCTCATTTCCAGGTAACTATGAGCACTATAATGACCAAACTTGCATGGATGGTGCATCTAAGGATGCAAACAACCAGACTTGCTTCGGATTCGGATGCTGAATCTGACCTACATTTTCCGGTTGAGTGAACAGGTTAAAGTTTTTGGTGCAGTTTTCATTTCAAAGAAACTATGAGCCTTATAATGACCAAACTTGCAAGGATGGTAAATCTTAGGATGCACACTACCAGGCTTGCTTCGGATGCTAAATCTGAACTACATTTTCCGGTTAAGTGAACAGGTTAATGTTTTTGGTGCAGGTCTCATTTCCAAATAACTATAAGCCCTATGTTGACCAAACTTGCATGAATGATACATCTAAGGATGCACACTTGGTTTGGATGCTGAATCTGACCTTCATTCTCTGGTTGAGTGAACAGGATAAAGTTTTTGGTGCAGGTTTCATTTTCAAGATACTATGAGCCCTAAAATGAGCAAACTTGCATGGAATGTACATATTAGTATGCATATTACCGGAATTACTTCAGATGCTGAATCTGACCTACATTTTCTAGATGAGTGAGCAGGTTAAAGTGTTTAGTACAGGTTTCATTTCTAAGTTACTATGAGCCCTATGATGACTAAACTTGCAAAGATGATACATCTTAGGATGCATACTTGCAGACTTGCTTCGGATGCTGAATCAGACCCACATTTTCCGGATGAGTGAACAGTTTTTGGAGCAGTATTCATTTTTAAGTAACTAAGAGCTCTGTAATGACCAAACTTGCATGGATGAAACATCTAAGGTTGCATTCTACCAGGCTGGCTTCAGATGCTGAATCTCACCTTCATTTGGTTCTGGATGAGTGAAAGGATTAAATTTTTATGAAGGTCTCATTTCTAAGTAACTATCAGCCTTATGTTGTGAAAAGTCGCATGGGTGATACATCTTAGGATGCACACTAATGGAGTTGCTCCGGATGCTGAATTCGACATACATTTTCCAGATAATGGATATGGTAAAAGTTATGGATGCAGGTCTATTTTTAAGTAACTTTAAGGCTTATATAAAAAAAAAATGCACAACTGATGCATCAGGGGATGAAAACTCTTAAACTTGCTTCAGATGCTGGATTTTAATTATGTTTTCATAACGTAACCCTGATGAAGAACTAGTTTGAAGTTTTTAAATAGGCCTATTCCAAAGTACAAAATCAAAATTGCATAAATTTTGGATGTACACTTCTTTTGGTTAATTTTGTGACTTTGTCTTACTTAAATATAACATTTGCGGAGCAGCTGAGCTCTGTAATCTCTGATTACCTGTGTTTAAACAGAGTGTGAATGAAGGATTGGATGACAATAGTATTAGATATTGTCAAACTATCATATAATTACATGTAAACTCACCGAAGCAATTTTAAACCTATTATTGCTAATATAAGGGATATAATGTATAATTTTAGTTATTTGAAATTTAAAAAAATTACCTGTGCGACGTCATAGCCGTTTTTTTTAAACAGTATTATCAATAAATTCCATAGAAATCACTCGCTTGACAAAGCCATGAGGCATGAGCTATATAGCATATACTTTCGTTTTTCACACTAGCGGGAAATCCAGTTAATCTAACAAAAGATAGGAACTAGTTTAATAGATCTGAATTTAACAATATGTCATGAACGTTCAGAATTATTGCTTCTAGGCCATATAAGCAAAGATGCCTCTTCTATAACGGTTGTTAAGCAGTTAATCAAAACAAAATGATGAGGAATTGAGACATGGGCCCTTGGTTTACACGGTGTCACTCAAAGGACCAGTCTCCATGTCTCAAAAGGGATTCAAACCCGCAACATTAGGATCAACTCCTCCCTTACTTTTGACAAAATTATTAGTGGGGTGTTGTTGATCCATTTTTTTACAAAATGCAAAGTGCATAGCGTCGTGGTTAAGGGGGGGGGATAACATGGATACCTAATTTGGAGTAGAAAAGTTTAATATAAGAAATAAAATTGTTTTTCAGCACTATTTATTTTTAACAAAATTATGGAGGGTGGGGGTGTCTATTTTCAACAAAAATCTAATTGCATAACATTTTAGTGGGAGGGGGGGGGGGCATAATATGCATACGTAATTGGGCAGTTTCCCCTATACATAGCAGATACATATCATATATGCTATATGTATAAGTTTTAGTAATTTTGATTATTTACCTACCTAACATCCTCATAATGTAAAGGGCTTGTGATTTCTCGAACTCCAATTGTGTGGAGTTCAAGAAATCACAAACCTTTGACATATACCTGTTGGAATTTGGAAATAAAACCGCGACGTTCATTAAATTCTTTTAATCTTGTTCGCCCAGACTCGACACGCCTTTTTTCCTAACGTCACAGCGCAAGGCACTGCTAAGGATCAATATTTCCTAGGTGCGATGCTAAGAGGTCACAGTTAGCCAGCACAAATATATGCATGCTGATTATCATTGGATTTTGTTACATGCGTTTCAGCAACAATAGTTAACAAAAAAATAACCATATTGCTGAAACAATACATTGATATATTTATTTCCTTTAGCTTTTTGCTAACCGCTATTTATTTAATGCGAGTTCTTATACGGACCGGTCCGTTTGACCTTTTTTCTAAGTTTCTATACTACTGGATAAGTCCATTTGTCTTCTAGGTAAGGGGTGACACAATCATTTCCCGCCAAAATGTCACGTGAAAATTTTTGCGCCCTTTTCCTGGACTATTCTATAGAATGGAAATGAAAACTGCATGAATTATATAAAGTATGTTCTTTTTGTCGGAATCCTGGTCGAGCTTTGGAAAAAAAAAACATATCGGTGAAATTGTAAAGTTAGTTAGAAGTCACATCATTTAACGTAATGAAAACGAAACTAACAAAAACCTCTAAAGAGGATGTAGTGGCTAAGTAGACATTTGATCATACATGTACCCCCCCCCCCCCCCCCCCCCCCCCCCCTCCCCCACTCCAGGGGGTTTCCCTTACAAAAACGTAGTATAGACTTATGAAAGTGTCCTCTCACATTCAAGGATTTAGAAATTTCATAACTAAATGTTTTGCTCGTACAAATATTTTTGATGTGGATCCCTCATACCTGGGAGAAACTTCCTGAACCCGCGCCTGTCGCCATTCTTATATCACCGTCAAGTTTGTCAGGTCATTTAAGCATACAGAGCTTTATTTATCCGTTTCCAACATTTTTTGATGCTCTGACATACCCAAGAAACAATAAAACATATTTTGTATGTCAGTCATTACCGTTAGGATTCCCAATTTCCTATAATTATCATATTTTCAGCTGTCTTCCTCAAAGCCTATGCTGTATACAGTTGAATCTAATTGATGTAACCTTTTACATATGGCCATGCTTTCAAGCATTAATCAATTAGGCCATCATTACAAATATATTTGTTTCCCCTAACTCGACCCTAAATTCTCAAGTTGGTTAGGTAGGTAGGTAAATATTTTTTTCTGACGTCAACTTTGAAAATACTTTCTGAAATTCATAGAATAATACCTTTAGAAATAAAAAAGTACATAAATAAGGCCAAAATAAAAAATACCTTTGTTTCCCCCAACGCGACCGACCCAGTTAAAATGCGCCGACTAAATAGTTTTTATGCCCCCGTAAACGAAGTTTCGGGGGTATATAGTTTGTCGTGTCCGTCCGTCTGTCTAGCTGTGTGTCTGTCTCTCTGTCTATCTCTCTGCTTGTCTGTTTGTCCGCAAAAACTTTGACCTTACCCATAACTTTTGATTTAGTGTAGCTATGACTTTCATATTTCGTATGTTTATTCCCTGTGACAAGACCTTTCTCTGGGTACCACCAAATTTGAGCTTTTGACATTGACCTTGGAGTTTGACCACTTTTACATGAAAAATTTAGACTTTTACTCTGGCCATATCTTTTGAACAGTAGAAACCAGGACATTTATACTTCACATATGTAATGTGTGTTAAAAGACCTTTCATTGGATACCAACAACCTTGACCCTTTGTCCTTGAGCTTGTAAATTTCCGTACTTGTAAAAAAACTTTAACCTTGGCCATAACTTTTGAACAGTAAGGGATAGGGCTTTCATACTTCATATATATAATCCTTGTGAGAAGACCCTTCATTGAATACCAAG
Organism: Saccostrea glomerata; assembly: GCA_003671525.1. Classification (NCBI taxonomy): domain Eukaryota; kingdom Metazoa; phylum Mollusca; class Bivalvia; order Ostreida; family Ostreidae; genus Saccostrea; species Saccostrea glomerata. Next base: position 55,445 of record PRKT01000298.1, on the reverse strand, counting down.
AACTTTGACCCTTTGACGTTGACCTTTGAGATGGACCTACTTTAAAAAAGCAAACCTTAACCATAACTTTCAAAGAGTTAGGGCTAGTGCATTTATACTTTACATATTTGATCCTTATGACAAGACCTTTCATTTCATAACAAGAACTTTGACCATTTGACCTTGACCTTCAAGTTTGACCTACTTTTTAAAAAAAATGAACGTTGGCCATAACTTCTGAACGGTAAGGGTTAAGGCTGTCATGCTCTACATAAGTATTCTATGTGGAAAGACCTTTTATTTGATACTAATTACATTGACCTTTTGACCTTGGAGATTTTTGTACTTATTAAAAAACTTTAACATTGGCTTGCTTTCAAATTTCACAATTGTTTTCCAGTGAGAATAACCTACTTTAGGTACCAATTAATTAAATTTGCATTTAAGAAAAAGCTTAATCTTTTCTATATTGCCATACGGGGACATCAGTGTTTCAAAAACACATCTTGTTTTTTTTTTTTTTGCTAAGATTCTCCAAAGATTTTTTTGATGTTTATCAACTTTTACAAAATACAATTTCATCAAAATCCGTTTTTTTTTTTAATCAGAACGGCCGAGTTTGTTCTGCTGTGATTTTCTAGCATTTGTTGTCCACATTATGCGTCCACAGAGTAATTTGTATTATAAACCAACGACAACGTATCAACCTTATGCCGTTAGATTATTAGAGTCCTACACTCTTGAACCATTTCGTTAATAAAATATATCATGGCTAATTTAAAAGTTAAAAGTGTTTCGGTGGTTTTAATAAACATGTCTTTTAAAATTGAGGAAGCATGGTAAGGCCTGTCTCATTAGCAGACAAGTTAGGCTCCATACAGGGTCATTAAGCAGAGGGGGATCATTTTCGTGCCAACACTTCTGCGACATGGTATCTCGGTTTACCATCTATACGTCCCGCAATGGATTCGAATATGGGGCCTCGGTTTTTACTATCTCATCCGAAAGTCCTGCAGTGGATTCGAACCCAAGTAAGGATCAGCTCCTAGCTTCTCGACTCTAGAGCAGACACTTTAATAGCTGCAGAACTGTAGCTCTCCGAAAAATGATGCCGGGTAATTGACAGACCGGAGAGCTACAGCGCCACTTATTAAAAAAACTGTATATTTATTGCGCACAAAATAGTGCGCTGATTCTCGATTTATTTCTCTCTTGTTTTTAAAACTGACATCTCAAAATATAACTAATCGTGCGTTCTTTATATATTCTTTCACTGTTTCCACAATTAACGTACAAAACATTCCTTACAATTGTTGCTGGTAGCCCTCCGTGCCCTGATATTGAGATCATTTTAGCCTACATTACCGACCAGACCCAACCTGACACAAAGCAGTCCAAGAGCAGTCCCGGAGACTGCTTTCTGGGACTGCTAAAGCATTATATAGTTTTCTCCCTTGCTTACTTCATCCTCTACAACCACTTGTAGACCCACGGAGTGAGGTGGTCGTCTTTACGTTGCAAGTTCGAATCTACATCGGAACATGTACATGATTTCATTTTTTTATTTGAGATACAAACAATATATAAGTTTTATATAAAAGGTGTTTTTTTTTCCATTGATCTAATGAGTATCAGACAACTTAAAATGAATGCATGATGTTTTGTGCAACATCTTCATCATTTACTCAAGTGAAATAATTTAACAGCACCCCCCCCCCTCCCCCATGTAAACTTTTATGACTTATCATGCCTATAGGTTCTATAGATATTGATGGCATTAAACAAGCTTTTTGAAAAGCCGTAACTTGTAAACTTTAAAACTGGCTCTTAAACTGGTTCCCTAGCGGAAATGATTATTGTCAACTAGTACATAAAATGTCAGGGTTTTGAGACAGTAAAAACGCGATATCTGAAGAAATATTTCATTAATGAACTTAAAAATGAATAGGCTTTGTCCTTTTTTACTGCCAACAAGTATGTTAACGCTGAGAACGGATAATGCAAAGGTTTTCTATAAATCTTGCCCACTAGGTGTAACAGACACACTAACACAGAAACACACACATTCAAGATGCTATATCACCTCCGGAACTGGTTGCGGGAGGGAATGATAATTTGCGGAAAACTAAAATTGTTTCTGTCTACTTACATGTAGTTGATATTTGATATTAATCATTGCAGTGGTTATTTAAAGCTATGTTTACATAATCGATATCTACGTCTTCATAAATCTATGAGTAAAACTACGAGCGCAATGCCACAGTAGCATAAAACCCTTCAAAGGCCTAAGGATATTTCTACTAATTAAGAATTTATAAAATTAGCGATGTAGGTCACAAATTCATATATGTGAAAGCATCAAGATTTATGTCACAGGGTGAATTATAATTAATTAATATTACTAATTATCATTCATATCATTTCATATCTTATTTTAAGGCATCATAATTATATAGTAACTAGTGAATTCCGTCGTCATTACGGAATTTACTACGTTCATTCACTGCCTATTCATTCATTCATTTATACGGGTGAGTGGTCAGTGAGAGTATTTGGGTGTGTGAGTGGTTAAACAGGTTTTTCTATGTCTCCTGCGCATACGCGCCAATACTAACTCCTCGAGCACTCCAACCTTAGACTTTCGGGAGGGAAGACGTTCTCTCTCCCCAACACAACTTTATATCTTACGATATTGTGGCATTAAGTCTAGGATTACGGTAAGAAATAATTGTTAAATTATTTCTTAATATTCAAGAATTAATCAGTATCTTTTTGATCATTTTATTTATCTGAAGTGAATTTTTAAATTATCTAAATTCTTAAGATTTAATTAATTCGCGTAAAAGTGTGAGTGAGGTGTGGAATATTAAATACATGTTTATTATATTGCAGATCACCCTTTTTCTGATACGAATAATATATTGAATAGCATCGAACCCAGGAGCCGTATTTGTGTTCATTATTACAACTTCAATACCTAGACTAGGCTGTGACATTTATATTAATATTTTCTAATAATGAACAAGTTTACGATTTTTTTTTTTTTTTTTTGCTGTAAAAATGTAATTTTAATAAATTCTGATATAATATCGAAAAAAAAAACACACACGAGGTGATTAAGAAAAAAACCCCATAAGAAACAGAATATTCACAAAGAAGTAATTTCAACAAAATAATTCAGGGCCTTATGAACAGATAATGCTTATAAAATTTCCTTATATTTTTAGAAAAATTCTCCACACTGACTGATGACGAGGTGTCCGTGTTATTCTGTTTTCTGTGTTCTGATTCCGGTCCTCCTGACTTCACTAACACAGAGTGTCTGGACTTGCTTAATATGATACGACAGATAGTGTACAGTAAAGACAATCCTGTAACACGTGAGGAAGTACAGCAGATACTGGAAAGGCTGAAGTCACGTGATTACCTTTGGGAAGATCAGGACAAGATCACAGAGGACACAAAGGATGAGACAATGTATAGGATAGCATCAATAAACATTCGTATACCATTCTATTACAGTAGTTATGATACAGCCAGTGTTTACCTGAGATCATACAGATACAACAGAAAACCTGGAGAGAAGTGTGTCAGTAGTCTTGGCTGGGATTCCTTACTGATACGCCGTCTACAGATGAACATACTGACTCACGTCACCATGGAGGACACGAAGATATATGATGATATACACCAGATATGTAAGTCTGTAGAAAGAATTTTAATAATTTTTCTAATTTAAAAAATCGTCTGGAGGTTGATTTCTGGAGATAAGTATATTTATATGAGAATGCCAGCATTACTTTTAATTAAATTTTCGTAACATGACTCGATCATAAAAAAAAATTATTTGATCAGTAAAGCTTTCATTGATGCTACAAAGCATACATACACATGATATCATCATTTTTCTACTTTAAAAATGTATTTTTTTTATAATTTTATTTCATTTATGATTAGATAGTTGTATCTTAATATTGTTTTACCATTTTTTAAACTAAGTCTAGGTTTTACTTTTTTGAACAAATGATAAAATTCAAACAATTAATGTTTGTTTTATTTATATTACAGTGAATGTTTCAATAAATATCCTAAAGGACAGTGAAGATAAAAAAGCAAAATTATTAACGGATCTAAGAAGAGAAGGGGAGACTGTACATTACAGAGGAAGATCACAGGACAGTGTATATCACGTGACGTGGCTCTGGAGAGACCGGAAACCTGACATCGTGAGATCCTGTATAGGTCTCCATCCACACAATGATATTTACATCATCGACAACAAAGCTTACAGAAAACCAAGTAAGAAAATAGACATTTTAAAGTTTTATCTCGATTTATGATGTTACATTTCTTTACCAGTAATTCAATTTACGCTTGTGTCCCTGTGCATGAATTTGGCATGACAGGCTCAATACATGTATATCCCCCCCCCTTCCACCAAATTTTAGTCTAAAACACACTGACGATAGAAAATTAGTCGAACATTTTATTTCAACATAAATCGATTAATTTAAGTCAATCATAAATTATCTATTAAGTTATGAGCTACCTACTAAGATCAACATTAAAGATGCGTTTGTGAAACACTGATCCGTACAGCAAAGTCAAAGGTCAAAGTTAAAAATACTAAATGGTTGTTATACAAAATAAGGTCATGTCATAGGTAATACAACTGTGAAATATATGTGGAAGTAATAACCTAGCTCAATCAAAAGTTATGGTCAAAGTTTTTTATTGCGGGCAAACAGACAGACAGATAGGGGGCCATGGAACATGTTATCATTGAAAGGCAGTCTTGAGAGGAATAACATCATGTTTTTATAGAATTTTATTTTCAATGAAACTTTTAACTAAGATAAGGATGACAATATTCTAAGAACAATTGTATCTGGTAAAGAATAGAGGGGTGCAAGGCGCGAACAATCCCTCTCAGGAAAGACATTTCTCAATTCTAAAAGTTTTTCAAAAGTATATTGTTTATATCATCGTTTACTGTATTTTATTGTTTTAATATCTTAATAATTATTTATTTTTTACTCATGTTTTTTTATGATATGTGAAAAAAAGCTTTACGTTTGATTGAAACGCTCTCCACGCAGGGTTTGGTCCAAGACCGACCTCTTTAACCAACATGCATTATCGACGTCTGTTAGTGTGATTTAAATGAACGAGTTTGTTGAAGCGTAATTTTTTTTCAGAAATTTTTGATTTTCTTATAGAATGGGTCCATATTCCATTTTTGGGATGAATGAAATAGCTTTCATGTTTTCTTCATTTAAGTGTTAACGAAAAATGGTGGCTTGACCCATTCATGTTCAAAATTCATTTTTATAGCTCTAGTAAACCCATTTTCCACTTCGTACATATGCCTAAACTGTCAACTTTGTAATAAAGATTATCAAATACATGTAATAAGTCATTCAGTAAAATAAAATATTTTGAAGATTGCATTACTGAGAACATCATTTTAGAAAAACATGATTCTTCTGTGAATTTTGAAAATTGAGAAATATTCTGTATCAAAACAGGGGATTATCTACGCCTAATACGCCCTTTTTCTTCGAGAAAGTGGCAAAATGATTAATTATAACTGGAACACAAGCCATAGTCGATATCAAACCTATGGTTTGGACACACGGAAGTAGAATAATAAAACTAATTTAATAACGAGATTTGTTACACAGCTTGTAGAGGTATTATAAATTAAAAAAAAATGCCAATGCTAAAACATATAGGTATCACGAAAGAAACTGGGGACAAGCCGAACTTGATGCCTTCATAATGATAAAAAAAATCACGAATTTTTTTGCTCAAAAATGTCCATTTTAGCTCAACTGAACAGATGATTTAATTGAATATCTTCACGATCAGGTCTGGGGTCATAAAACTTCGACGGGCTTTTGATCTCCGTCGCACTTTTTGTCCCCAGCTTGAAAAGTGGGGGACATTAATTTGTGTCTGTCCGTCCGTTTTTCTTTTCCACACGATATCTCGAGAGCCCTTTGAGCATTCGCAATGAAGTTTTGCATAGCAACTTTCTATGGACTAAAGAGGAACCCTATTGATTTTGAGGTCAAAAGGTCTAAGGTCAAGATAATAAATTCGCATATTTTGTCTGTTATAACACTTTCGTTTCCGCACGATATCTCAAGAACCCTTAGAGCTTTTGCAATGAAATTTTAGATAGCAACTTCCTGTGGCATACGAAAGACTCTTATGGATTTTGAGGTCAAAAGGTCAAAGTTCAAGGTCGTAAATTTACATATTTTGATTGCATGTAACACTATCGTTTCCGGACGATATTTCAATAAGATTTAAGCTTTTGCAATGTAATTTTATACCAAAACTCCCTTGGACCTCTCTCACCCCTCTCAAAGTACCCCACTCCGTTTGTCTTATCAGTATTTATTGTATTACATGTCGCTATTTTTAGCACAGGGGCATGATGAGAATTATTACAAATAAAAAGGTTCTCGGTGGACTTTACATTCTTGATACAACTATTAAAATTGTTTAATAAAGACTAAATTAGACACCATGCATTGTATAGAATTTTGACAATATCGAACGTGGATATATTCATGTATGTGACTTCATGTTTGCATATAATTTTCATTGAATGCAAGCGGTTCCGTTGTCTATTGGTATGTCTCTCGCTTCACATGGGAGAGGTCCCGGGTTCGAATCCCGGCTGATTCACTTTCTTTTTTTTCCCCCAAAATACTTTTTTAACTAAATGATAGTAATTAGCATTTGAAATGAAAAAAATTATGAGGTCTACTGGCTTGTACAAACTCATAAAATCATCATTACAGTGTGATAAATATTCCTTATTAAAGAATCTTCTATACACATAATAAAGAATAAGCAATCAAATCTTTATATCCCTATTAGAGATGTTTCTGAATATGAATCGAATCCGAATCTGAAAATGAATATGAAACGAATCTGAATCGGAGGGATTCCGATCCCGATTTGAAAATAGATACAACTCTAATTTATACACTGAGAGTATGATTACTGATGTTTTTTCTTTAATATATCAATAAATACTTGTAACCTGTATAAAACATTAATGAATGTGTAGCCCCCCCCCCCCCCCCCCCCCCCCCATCAACAAATGACAAAAATCCTGTATGAAATAAGTCTGATTTTATTTGTTTTACTATAATATGGATGTTTCTAATTAAGTGAAAATAAGGGTCAGTCAAGTTTGCTAGATTAATTTTATCATTTTTTTTCCCGTGGCCTAAGGAGTGTGTTTGAAATGTCATCGGCGAACCAGGGATTTTGCAACAATGACATTTTTGTACAGGTTTTTCCATGAATTGAAAGGGTATTTATTCTGTTATTCAGTCTAGAGAATTTGACCTATCCAATTTAAAACAATAACAATCCCAGTAACAAAAGTATAAACACGGTACACTATTTATTTCCCTTAAGCTAATTGTTACATGTACAGTGGAAATATTCTTTTTCTAATGTTTTAACAGTTGTCAAATCGGGATCGGGATCTCACCGATTCGGATTCATTTCCAGATTCGGATTCGATTCATATTCAGAAACATCTCTATTGGCATAATTTATTTCCTTCAGTATACGTTTAATAATTCTACAAATTTAGTCAGGAGGATCCGACCCCCTTTCCCCCCAAACTCCGCATGGTTTACTTTTTTCCTTAAGCGGGGGACACAAATTCTCTGAATTAGCTTGTTTCTAAAGAAAAGATTAGAGGAAAAATGAAACTGGAATCAAAAGTGAGCTCGTCATAGTTTAATGACCTCCGGTCCAGAACTTCTCCGCTGTATGTCATTATTGCCGTTGTCGTAAAAAAAAAATTATCGAATGTAACTATCTCCCCAGAACTACTGGATCAATTTAACCCACTGTATCCATGGCTAAATAGGATTCAATTTTGCTCAAACGAAGGGTCACGCATTCTTCAAATAGTAGATAATTCTGAAAAAAAAATGTTATGGCTTCTTTTAAGCCCCTCCCCCCTCCCACCAATAAAAAGAAAAATAAAGCTTATTAGGAGGCAGTCGAAACCAAAAGTTCGTAATACATGTGATGTTTGCATATTATTAATATCTAATACTATACAAAAAGTAGTAACAATTTAAACTCACCTGAGCCGAAGGCTCAAGTGAGCTTTTCTGGTCATATTTTGTTCGGCGTCCGTCTGTCCGTCCGTCCGCCCGTCTGTCTAGCTGTCCGTCTGTCTGTCTGTAAACTTTTTTTCATTTTCGACTTCTTCTCCAGAACCGCTGGGCCAATTTCAACCAAACTTGACACTGTGACAAAGCATCCTTGGGTGAAGGAGATTCACGTTTGTTCAAATGAAGGGCAATGCATTCATTAAAGGGAGATAATTAGGAAAATTTGGTAGGATGTTTTAAAAATATTCTTCTCAAGAACCACTGTGCCAGGAAAAATGAAATTTATAGGGAAATATCCTCAGGTAATGTAGATTCAAATTTGTTCAAATCATGACCCCCGGGAGTAGAGCGGGGCAAAAATAGCCGACCAAAGTTTTACATAGAAATATATAGGAAAATTCTTTTAAAATCTTCTTCTCAAGCCATAATTCATCATATTTATGTGGAGGCATCCTCAGGTAGTGTAGATTCAAGATTGTTCAAATCATTACCCCTTGGGGGCAGGGTGGGGCCAAAATGGTCATCCAAAGTTTTACATAGAAATATATAGGAAATTTTTTTTAAATCTTCTTTTCAAGAATAACAAAGCCACGATTGGTCATGAGACTATACTTTTGGATTTAAACTCTTCATTAATAATCTAAATTCGACTTTTTCCTAGCAACAGTGCTCAGGTGAGAAATGTGGCCCATGGGTCTCTTGTTGATAGAAACTACCGAATATCGAGTAAAAGTTTCTATCCATTTATGTTATAATTTGGAGAAAAAAAAACCACAAGGGCTTAAGACATCTGGATTAACCTCGGCTTCCATCAAACTCCAAATGTATCAAATTAACACCGAACACGATCATCACAAATTGAAAAGAAAGCAAAACCCCTAGTAAAATGATTTTAAAATTGCACACAGGGCAGGATACGAAACAATCAATATCTCTTTTTATATTCACTTTAGATTTTATATCTACTTTACGGATAAAACAAAATTTTAAATGTAGCAAGAGAATTGTAAAATGTTATGAGATGAAATATCATGACTAGTCTTAAATATATTTTTGTCTGTACATTAATAAATCCTTTCTTTATTAGGTACATATCATACCTATCCACCAGAAGTCCGGTGTCTATTGTATTGCTTACTGTTAACTGAGAAATATCACGTGAATCTCAATGAACAATCAGAAAACAGTACAAAAGACAAAATCAGAGACAGATATTTCCCTGATATTAATGATGACGGTTCGGTAGATTTTCCTGATGAAATCACAGAAACACGTGACGGTGTGATAACCTTTATATCAGACGACATCCGACATGACGTCATGTACGCCTTTGTTACGGAGTGTCTGGTGGAGGACACTGATCTGGAGTTTTTTCTGAACACGGCGTCACGTGACGTGATATCAGAATACTGCCGGTCCTGGGATTATAATAGGAGTGAGGGAGAGAGATGTCTGTATGTACCGTACAGACCGGAGAAGATGCTCGACCTTTTCATAGACAAACTACAGCTGGACATCATCACACACTGTACTGTGTCTGACGAGTTGATTCATGAAACGATCAGTGGACGTTGTAAGTATTTATTTAGCATATTTAAGAACTATTTGATGAAAAGGTAGTGGCATAAACATGTAGCAAATTTAATAGCTGCACTGGAAATAACCGTGGATTATGTATTTATAGACTTCTTAACTGTAAAGTGTTTCATTGACTACTTTGTTTAATATTAACTAAATAAGATATTATATTAGCTACATTTAATCTTCGTAGGTTAGTTTTTTTTTTTAGCTTATCCCTCCGTTGAGAGCTTGTCATGCTCATTTGCGGTTGTCCGTAATCCTCTAGTTTTTCAATAAATATGAATTGTGATTTTATTCTGTTATGAGAATAATAATTAGTTAATCTATAAATGAATATTTTTATGAAAGGTCTTTACAATATAAATTTGTGTCGGTATAATAGAGAAACACCGACATCTTTCGAACGAACGTAACTTACTTACCGTATCTCGATAGTTTTCTCGGGACCAGTGATTGCACCCATATAAAATTTAAAATCGGAAGAAAGAAGTATATGTGTAAAATAGAACGGATAGTGTTTTAACTACTTTGTAATTGAAATTGCTCAAGTCAATTTTTTGTAATCACTTACAATGTTTTAAATAGCGAACAAATAGAAGAAAATACACCATAATACTTCAGACGAATTAGGAAACACGTTTGTCATGCGTCAGTGATTAAACGTTTACAAACTACTCGTAGTGTGCGCCTTGTTCAAAAGGGAAAGGGAATGGTTACTTTTTACAGCTTGAAAAAAAAAAACTAAATCCGTGCAAACAAGTAAATATGTAGTGCGCGTTATGAGGTGTCTTGTATTGAGAGAGAGAGAGAGAGAGAGAGAGAGAGAGAGAGAGAGAGAGAGATATTCTTGTTTGAATTTATTAAAATATCACTTTAATGAAATAAACGAGCATTCATGGTAGACAGTATCTTCACTTCTTAGATGATGTATTAAATGGCGATCTTAACTAAATTATCTTGAGCTGCTTTCATTTTACATGTACATGTAAACATGTATATAAATGCCACAAGCCTGAAGCAAGCAATTTTAGGTAGGGGGGGGGCACATACAAACATTTTTAGTTTAAAGTCACTACTAAACAATTCCAAAAACCAAAAAGGAAGATTTTATTGAGGGGGCACAAGTATACAGTAACTAAAATTTCTATAATTTTACATGTACATTGTTTATTTATCGACTTCATTATGGGGGGGGGGGTATCCCCAACCCCTCAACCACGTTCCTAAATACGACCGCGTGTACATGTATGTCTGTTTATATATGTGGATTATAAAAAAGGCTGAAAATGTGCATTTATTTAGGGTGGTGCATTTTTCTTAGTCAGTTATGTAAGCCATGCATGCATTAATCGTCAAAATATAAAATTAGAAGATACGCTTTATATTTTTGACCAAAAACAGAGTTATTTTGACCGAAGGTTCAATATACATATAAAAACTATAACCGAAACTATAACTTGCTTCATTTGTAAGGAAAAATATATATTCACCATCCTGTTGTAAAACAAAAAAAAATGATTCCAGAATACCGACAAAAAGATACCGCACTTTAAAAAGTGTGAATAATAAGTAAACATATACTCATATTTGTCTTCTAGCTTTCATATATTAACCGTCTAATACATATGTACAGTGCACATGTATTTCATATGAAAAATCCAAAAGTACATAGAAATCACTTTTTATTAAAAAAAAAATCACACCCGTAGTATCTTAAATCACCTCTAACTTTTTAACTGCGGGTATCAATTTTGTATGTTGTAAATTGTAGTTATAAATGAAAGAAAGCTAAAAAAATATCTTTGGACCCGGATTTATATTATATATTCCGGAGGTTTGGGGAGGGGGACATAGGTCTTCGCAAAGTCCCCCTCCGCCTTCGATCCCTACTAGATCCGCACATATTATTATTTTGTTACGTTGTTCGTTTAAATATCCATTGAAATGTATCGTAGCATCACGGTAGCGACTACGACAAGACGTGGCTTTGAGGTATCTTGTGGGGATTTTATATATCGAAATCCCAATAAAATTAATATATTGAAGAATACAGTAATGCAACCGTGAATACAATAGACTACAATGACTGATCGCCGTTTTTGGTTACGTTCGTTCGTAAGATGTCGGTGTTTCTCTAATAATACAATTAAAGTATATCATTGAGAGAGTTAGCAAGATTCCAGTTCCCCAAGGCAAGAACTCTAGTCCCTCAATGATATACTTTAACTGTATAATAAATATGAATTCCTATTATTAATTTTGAGGATTCTTTTTATGCCCCAGTAATCGAAGATTCGAGGGTATATTCATGTAGTATATATCCTGTCCGTCCGTCTGTCTGTCTGTCTGCAAAAGTTTAATCTTGCCCATAACTTTTGAAAGAGTGCGCTAGACCATTCGTTTGTTACATGTGCCACCAAATTTGACCTCTTTATATATAAACCTTGTAGTTTGACCCCTTTAGCCTTGGCCATAACTTTGAACATTTAGTACTTGAGTTTTCATATTTCACACTTGTTTCCATTTTAATCAGACCTTTCTGTTGATACGAACTTTGACCTTTTTAGCTCACCTGAGCTTTTCTGATAACCCGTTGTCCGTCTGTCCGTCCTTCCGTCTGTCTGTCTCTCCGTCCGTCTGTAAACTTTTCACATTTTCAACTTCTCCTTAAGAACCACCGGGCAAATTTTAACCAAACTTGTTACAAAGCATCTTTTGGTAAAGGGAAATTTAAATTTTTAAAATCAAGGGCCAAGTCTTCTTCCACGGGGAGATAATCAAGAAAATACAAAAATAGGGTGGGGTCATTAAAAAATCTTCTTCTCAAGAACCATTGGGCCAGAAAAGCTGTAACTTATGTGGAAACATCCTGGTGTAGTGAAAATTCTAAATTTTTCAAATCGTGACCCCCGGGGGTTGGACGGGACCACTATATGGAATCCAAGTTTTACATAGAAATATATAGGAAAAAAATTCAAAATTTTTCTTCTCAAGAACCACTGCGCCGGAAAAGCTGAAACTTATGTGGAAGCATCCTGGGGTAGTGTAAATTCTAAATTGTTCAAATCATGACCCCCGGAGGTAGGGTGGGGCCACAACAGGGAATCAAAGTTTAACATAGAAATATATAGGGAAAAAAAATTAATAGATATTCTTCTCAAGAACTACTGGGCCAAAAAAGCTGAATTTCATGTGGAAGCATCCTGGGGTAGTGTAGATTCTAAATTGTTCAAATTATGACCCCTGGGGGCAGGGAGAGCCATAATGGGGAATCCAAGTTTAACATTGAAATACATATGGAGAAATCTTTGAAAATCTTCTTCTCAAGAACCATTGGGGCAGAAAAGCTGAAACGTTTGTGTAGATTCTAAATTCTCCAAATCATGACCCCTGGGGGTAGGGCGTGGTCACATTTGCATTACAAAGGGGTTAAATCTGTTAAAGAACAGCATGGCCAAAGTTTCTCAGGTGAGCGATGTGGCCCATGGGCCTCTTGTAATCTTTTCCATGATTTCGACTTGTATTTGAGAGTCAACCTTCCCCACATGCTGCTATACAGGGACACCAGTGTTTTACAAATACATCATGTAATTACGTGTTCTTCCTGTGTTCGTCAGAGAAAAAAGCAGGAGAATTAATCGTTGAGCACCAAACATTAACATCAATTGACTTTTATATAAAATTTGTATCCCTCTATTGAAATAGGGGTCATTTTTCGAAGATGGGGTGATTCTAATAATAATTTAATGATAATTCTAGTTGTGTACATTTTGGGGGAGAAATGGAAAATATTTCATTCTCCAAGTCTAAGGAAATAAATATTCAAAGAATCATTCACTTTCCTAAAACTGTGCCGTGGTATTTAGTCTACTCCAAAGAAAAACATTGACGGTATCATCTGTCCTTAATTAAAAAATTCTACGTATTGAATGTTTTTATGTATTTAAATGTACCGATAGAATTATTGAATGATAAATCTGACACTTCATGCATATTGCAATGATTTAACCTAATTTCAGGAATCTGAGTTAAATGCAGATATTTCAAAGACTGCCATAAAATCACATTATCAAACGTAATACAGTAAAACACGCTTATTACGAAGTGCAAGGACGGACATATTTCTTAAAAGCATACCTCGCTATATTCACTAAGTTAACAATAAATTCTAAAATTTTGGGGAATGAACATGCTCTAAGCGCCGATTCGTTATAATCGTTTTTACTATAACCACGTCTTACTATATGTAAACAAACTCATATAAATGTCTGATAACTCGCAAACAAAAACTTGATATAAATCCAAAAAGAATGAAGGAGTTTACTAAAAACAAGATGTTATCTTACTTTTCTATATACAGTGTAGTTAATGATGAATTTATCTCTAAAGTGGCAATATTGGAACAATTACCTGAAACATTTATACGCTCATGTTTTAATGGGGTTGCAAAATGGGTGTTTCTTAAAGATTTAATGCACACCCTTTGGGGTAATCAGATAAGTAAATGCTTATCTATAGTGCATGAAAGTAAAAAATGAAATTAATAAACTAAAAATTTTGACGAAAAACTGAGGCAAAAATATGTACTTGCGGCTGTATATAACTGTTCTAAAAAGCTAATTGTTCAATTTCATATTTAACAGTTTTGAGCAGTAGTAGACATCATATTGAGTAACCAAGATACTACTTCCTAAATCCGTTGGAAAATCATCAACATAGATATGTCTTGTATACAATATTGATAAAGGGAAAATATACAACGACACCCATTCTGTTCAAACTGCACATTTATTCTTAGAAAGCAACTGTTTATAATAAGTCACTGTTAACGTCTGAGTAAATAAATTCTAAATAAATAAGTAAATAAATAAATATGAATATTTTAAATATTTCATTCATATAGAGAAGTCACCATTTACTGGTGAAGGACTTCGAATTTTGACCTTTACTCGGCACTCAGGGCAAATGAACAATGATGGATCTTTGTTGTTGCAACGCCTGCAGTGACAGAGAACCTCGGTTTTTAAGGTCTCATTCGAGACTCACAGCTTCACTTCAAGTGCCGAACGCATTGTGAAGGAGCATTTCCTACCCATTTTTTATCGACTTAGGTCAATCGCAGGCGAGATTCAAACTCTCGGAGTGAGCCCTTTACCTCCATAGCAACCTTGAATGTTGGAATACAGTATATGTCTTTTCTTAATTCTACCAACCATTATATATGTACTTTAAAATAATCATTGCTATTTTGTTACACACTGTCAGTGAATTTATTTTGCTTGATATTTCAATAAAACATCCAAATTCTTCTTGTGAGAAAGAAACGCAACAAGCCACTTTATTTGCTTGTTATACATGTACGTGTACACAACAAACACTGAATACAAATATAATACAAATGCTAGTACTACAGTTTTTAGAAGACAGTTACTTTTGCCGTCTTATGTTAGCCTATCGACGGCAAGAAAGTTGCTCCTATGTAGAAGGTGGTAAAGTATTTTTTCAAATGCTACTTACTGAGACAATATATACTTTGTATCAGAAAAATATAACTAATGTGATAAAAAATACGACTAATGTGAAACAGATTAAAAATTGGCTTCGGTCTTGTCACACTGTCAAAAATTAATACATCTAAGGCAGTCCGATAAAATTAAGTCGCCAGCTGGCTTCTTATCACAACTAGAAATATTTGAGCACTAAGTCACTAAATAAACACGCCGCATTCCATATGATTATTTGACAAAATCCATATTTTGACCTGAGAGACCAAAAATAAATGTCAGAACAAAGTGTAAAATAGAATCTGTGAAAGTTTCATTATATGTTATAAAGTGGTATAGGAGGAGTTGTATAAGAGATGGGCACCCTTCAATATCCCCCGCAATTTTCAAGCGGAGGTATAAAATAGTCGTCAGGCAATTACTAGTATGAAACGTATTCGTTAGACATCGAGAGGGTTTTACAGCTTAGCCATGGTTTTTAACGACGTCAAACACGTTACATGTACATTAATTTCGTTTACATGAATTTTTTGAAATATTCATTAGAAGTATAATACCATCCAGGACTTTTTACAAGATTGATGCTTTTTATGGCTCAATTAACATAAATATCGAAACGATACCAGTACCTTTGACAAGTGAGGATTTTATTAACAAATAATTGACCGCACCTGCAGTCCACTTTATGATTGTTTTCACAGCTGCCAAACAAGGCAGCAGAGAGAACACAATATCACTCTAAATAAACAAATTAACATATTCAACATATAATTTTCATCTAGTAAACATACCAGAGGAAATTTTGAAATGGGATTTGAATGCCAGAGAAAGATTTGTTGAGAGTTTCCGTCATGGAAAAGTAGAAATGTTCCGTGCACGAGGTATGATTGTGGGATGCGCAGGCGCAGGTAAAACAACTCTTCTTAGAAAGCTTCAAAGGAAATACAGAGAAGATAATAATCAATCTACAGAGACAACTGTTGGTCTAGAGGTCCATGAAGATTTGTTTGAAATTAAAGATGGCACGTTATATGGTAATTCTTCTTTATATATCGACATTTTTTTAAATAGTTTAAATTGATTCCAGAACTCATGCATTTATATCGCTGAAATTTAATAGATGCACTGGAAGTAAATCTCATTTTGTTTGTATTTTGGAATGACATGCTTATATATAATTATTATTTTGGTTTTTTGTTTCGTAACATCAGATTTCATCGATAGTGAGGAAAATAATCCTGTTCCAAGATTTTTATTGGACGATGAAGAGGAAGACGGGAAGGTTATCAAAGACGGGAAGGTTATCAAAGACATTCTTCATCACAGCAGCCACGGTACAAAGCTGATTAGTATGACAGACTTTGCCGGACAAGTAGCTTATTACGCATGTCACCAGGTTTACTTGTCACGGAGAGCATTTTATATCGTGGTCATTGACATGTCAAAGGCTTTAGAAGAAGAAGTTAGAATTTACCACACTGATCGCCATAACCCGGATGGATCCTTGTTCCATTCCTGGAAATACAAAGGTGGGTTTCAACAAAAACAATATCTTTTATCCTGTAATTTTACACATCTATAGATGTTTCCCCTAACACATTTTATTTTTATATGCATGATTTAAATTATTACCCGGTATACTTTCATGTTAAATATTAAAATCTGACTGGTTAAGACGCAGTTAACAATCTCATCGTATACAACGGGTAACGCGGGGGAGTCGCTCAAAAGTATGGGGAAGTCGTTTTCAGCGTATGGGGGAGTAGATTTCTCCGCTTCGGAGTCAGAACCGATATAGGTCAGGTCTTTTTTCGGTATTTGTAAGATGTATTTTCAAAAAAACAAATATCCCACGGAACAATGCAATAATTGAGCTTTGTATTGGTCCTCAGTCCAAGTTTCATATGCGTCTAGTATTCTCAAACACTTCGAAACTGTTCGACAGATTTCATATAATTTTTACGGTGATTGCATGGTCAAAACATGCACGGTTTGCACAATTTACGACTTGCACGGGGCTTGTTATAGTTAAAACAACAAAAGCAAACGTTTATCTTTTAGATCCAATAAATAAAACTTGACTAGACTTTGCAAAAATTAATAATTAATTTTCTCTTCAGACAGTAATTATAACGAAGGGGGGAGTCGTTTCTTGAAAAACACAACGCACAGGGGATTCGCAAAATGAAATCAAATGTATACTTGGGTTTGTTTTTTATGCTTTTTTATTCTGCCAATACATTTTTGCTTATAGATATCTATAGATTGATATTTAGTTTAACTTTCTTCAATAATTTGGAGAGTCGCAAAATCGTACATTATTTTATATTGCGACTTTGTTTTCGTTGATTGCTCTCTTAAAATACTTAATTTGATGGGGGTTTTGTATTGTTATACGCGTAATGTTACGTTTAAAAATCAATGTAAGCAATATGTAGAAATCTTGTAAATTTACTTACCTGGCCATTGGTCATTTGCAAAATTATTTTGTTGAAAAAGATTCTGATTGCACACACAATTACTCTCAAGAAGATGCTGGAGAATCTGATTAACAATATTCATATGGTTTTTGGAGACCAGGAACACCAACAATCTATTGGAATTCCCATGGGTACCTATTGCACTCCGTTATTAGCGGACCTATTTTTATATTCGTATGAAGCAGATTTTATGCATCCTATGCGCGAAAGGAAGAAAACACTTGCTGTGGCTTTCAACTCAACATTTAAGTATATAGACGACCTATTGTCAATGGTAATTTCCATTCCTATGTCGATACGATATATCCTGGTGAGCTTGAGATAAAAGACACCAAAGAGTCTGACACATCTATTTCGTATTTGGATATTTTACTTGAAAAAAAACTTAATGGTAATCTGACAACCAAACTACATGTATATGATAAACGTGATGACTTTAAACTTTTCTATCGTCAACTTCCCTTACCTATGAAGCAATATACCTTCATCACCTGCATACGGAGTATATATATCTCAGTTGATCCGATACGCAAGAGCTTGCTCTACGTTTGAACAATTTCTAAAACGAGGTAAATTACTGACAAGGAAGTTGATGAAACAAGAATATCAATAGTCTCGTTTAAAGTCGTTATTTCGTAAGTTCTATGGTCGATACAATGACCTTGTTAGCAAATACAATTTATTATTGAGTCAAATGCTGACTAACGTTTTTCATACTTATTGTTAGTCCATTATTTATACATTAAATTGGCGACGGATTTTTCCGCTATTTCCTGATCATGACAAGGAGCACACGGCGGGTGTGACAGGTCAGCAGGGGATGCTTACTCCTCAATGACACCTGATCCCACCTCTGATGTTTCGGAGGTCCGTGTTTGCTCTGCTCCTATTTTGTATTGTTTTATAGACTTTGAGATTGAATACTGTTCGTTATCTCCTTATCCTTCATTGAAAGGTACATGTGTCTCTTATCCGCAACTCCTCCTTGCACTGAATAAAATTTAATGATACTTTCAGAGATTTTTTCTTTTATAATGTCATCTGGGGGTACAACTCTTTAGTGAGACCAGTGCTCAAACTATTTGTTGTGTAAAGCAATATGAGCTGCAACTTTTATGGGGACATTTTTTGTTGCAAATTGTAAAAAATTGTAAAAAACTATTTCAATGACAGTAACAATAACATTTACAAGTAACAGCTTTTCAAAAAGCTTGCCTGACTTAATCAATCAATATCTGTAAGCAGGGGCGGACCCAGCAATATTTGAAAGAGGGGGGGGGGTTCCAGGGT
>PRKT01000298.1:5503-28257 GCA_003671525.1 Saccostrea glomerata | reverse complement strand
AAAAAAAAATAACAAAAATAAAAAAAAAATTTTTTTTACATTAGAACATTTGACTTCCGCTTGCTTCCGGCGTGTAATAATTATTTGTGTAAAAAAATCATATACACAAATAATAAAAAAAAAACGTGTGTTATGATTATTAATTAAAAAAAAATCATATTGGTACAGCATGTAATGATAAAGCGTGACAAAGCGTGTCTTGTTTTATTATTACTGTAATTTTTTTTTTTTAATAATTATTAGACATCGGAAGCAAGCCCCTGTGGTTTTATTAGCTAACTTTTTTCTCAGTGCCCTAGTTTGTGCATGTTGACAAAAATGTTATATAGAAATTACGACCAAGACAAAATCATAAGGTAATAATAAAGCATGTCTTGTTTTATTATTACTGTAAATTATTTTTTTAAAATAAATAATTATTAGACACCGGGAGCAAACCCTTGTGGCTATTAGTTAACTTTGTTCTCAGTGTTTATCATTGTTTATGCATGTTGACAAAAATATTAGATAGAAATTACGACGGAGAAAAAACTATGAATTGAAATAGATTTTGCGTAAAAGATATGGAAATAAATTAAAAAGTTAGTTCAAAGATGCGTAAACATTTTATCAGGTTTGACCATTAAGTCACCATTAAGCTCAGCTTAAAGGTGGCTTAATGGTAGCTTTATGAAGTTTGGACATTAAGCACTTGTAAGTTGCAGTTTAATGGTGGCTTAATGGTGGCTTAAAGGAATTAACTCCTTTAAGCCACTATTAAGTCACCATTAAGCTACCATTAAACAATTGCTTAAAGGTGGTCTTTCGTCTTGTGGTCATCCTTGTAAGACATCAGCAAATCACGAGTGATTCCAAGAAGATCGTTAGGGTGTCATCTATACAATTAGCATGGAAACTTCTTGGGCAATATACGGTACATATATTATACTTGGAGTGTACGATTTTTTATGGAAATTCATTTTTTTAGCAAGTTAGTAAAGGTTTGCTTTAGTGCCATCTAAATGTGCTAGATGTAAATGTATATGTAAAATGAATTAGATATTTTGCGATGTACTTGATTTTGTGGATTTTGCTTTTCGCCAAAATCGCTAAATAGAAACGCCAAATGTAGTATGTTTACAGTAGCTTCATCTATCAGTTAATTTTGTATAGCACTTCTATTGATTGTTTACAGTGTATTATCATAATCAGGTAACTGTTTAAGCCCTTGGTTCCACTTTTCATTCTATAGCTATTTTTATTGATAATTTTTTTAAAGATAATATTGAAAGCACAAATATACATTATTTTTCAAACAGAATAAGAATCTGCCGAAAACGTTCTACGATAAATTGGAGAACTGCTTATCTGATGAACAATCTTTGAAACATCTTATATCTCCAAAGAGATATTTTAACGTCGAATGTCCACCAAATGAATTGTCACCAAAACAACAGGACTCAATTGAATGCCTCAGAAAATGTATAGTAGAAACTGTAGAAAAGATGCCACAGTGGGGAGAGAAAATTCCTCTAAAATGGGCAAATCTTGAGAAAACTCTGATTCAAATGAAACAGAAAGGAAAGAAAGTTATTTCAGTACAAGAAATAAAAGAATTAAACAATGTGGATTTACCTAGCGATAAAGATTTAAATGATGGCCTTCGGTTCCTTCATGAAATAGGTCAAATCATTTATTTTGCAGAGGAGAAAATGAAAAATGTGATAATTGTTAACGTTCAGTGGTTTGTCGATGCCTTCAAATACATCATAACTGATGAAAAACATCTGGCTAGAAAAGTGAGCAAAAATAGATTGATTAACACAGGAAGAATAACTGAATTTGAACTGAGAGAAATATGGGAATATACTAGAGATAGCTCTTATATTCAGCATAAAGAGGATATTTTACCATACATGGACAAACTTGGTTTAATGACAGAAATTAAGGATAATACTAGCTGTCAAACCTATTATATCCCGAGCATGAACAGAACTGAACTTACTGATACCTGTAAATCTGCAATCAACAAAGGACAGAAAACATCGATTATGGTGTTCCATTTCAAAACGTACTTGCCTCATTTTTTCTTCTTTAGGCTGGTAGTGAACTGCTTTAAGAAATGGAAGGCACTCGATATGGAGTTCTTTTGTAAGAATGCCGCATTCTATACGGTAGAAGATGATAGTCATTATATTGCAATTGCTGTTAACAAAACGTCAATCCAGTTACAGGTTTTTACTGCACATAAAGATATGAATCTGCAGTCTGAATCCGTCATACAGATCAGAAATACAGTGGAAAGTCTAATTAACGAAATAACGCAAACTTTCCACAGACACATTGAATATGAGAGGGGGTTTTCTTGTACAGATATAAACATTACAGACGAGGATGACGAATATTTTTTGAAGGACAGTCGAATAGAAGTTATAAAAACAATTACAGAGAAAGAAGAAAGACCGTGCCCTAAACATGTTTTTAGGAATTGGCATGAAATTAACATATATAAAATGATGCAATACTGGTTCAAATAAGTCGTTACCTTATTTTCATAACCGTAAAGACAAGAAAGACAGTGGAGAGTCTGATTACAGAAATAACGCAAATTTTTCAAAGAGATATTGATTATAAGATTGGATTTTTCTGTCAAAAAAAGAAAATTACAATTGAAGATCAAGATTTTTTTTATCGGTGACGTTATGAAAGTAAGAACAAGTTCTGGTAAATAGCAAATGCCTTGTCCAAACCACACCATGGATAACATCAATTTGACAAACAACCTATATTGAGGTTCTAGTTCTATAAAGAAGCATTTTCATTTCTTGCAAAAAAAGAGAATGTTATATTTTATTTGATAAAATTCCTGCTAATGTTCAAGGAACATTTCTTTTATATTTTTGCTGTATTTTTAATTTGTATATCCTAATGTGTATTTATTTAGAGTTATAATTTCATCTCAGATTTTATTTATGTTCGCTATCTCCATATCCAACATTTGAGCTGTACTTAAATGTCAGTTGTTAATTTTATTACTCTGAATTTGTGAGTCTTTTGCAATATTTGAAATTGAAATAATGTAAATAATTTATAGAGTGTCAAAATCATTGACGTTTATTCAGTATAACTAACTCAGGCAGTATTATGAATTCAACAAATGTAATCATTTCCTATTACAATGTCGTTAAATATGATTAACAGCAGAATTGATAGTTTTCTTTATTTTTTACTGTAAAGTCCAAAAATTTTGAAATGTATGCTTATGACTCAACAACATTTTCTTGATAGATTTTTGAAAGATAAATAGCCAGGCGCATTTTCTGATTTGATTGTTCATTATTTTGTTATTTTCTAATTAACATAATACAAATGGTACTAGTTAATTGTCAGTAATATTCGCACGTTCAATATATCATTTTTTTCACTTTGTATATTATTTCTGTAATAAAATAATCAATGTAGATTTAAAAAACTTTTATTTTGATTTATTGCAAGCGAGCTTCATTCATTTAAGGTCCTAGGACACAGAATTGAAGATAATATTTTCTCAATATTTTTGTATTATATCATAATATCAAGACTTCAAAATATAATATGATATATGTTGCTATTGATAGCAGTTCCACACGGAAACATAATAAAAAATGTACCTTTATGGATATTATTTAAACCACGAATTGCGGGACGCGCTTGATTGAAATATCCTTGATTGCTCTTTCATAAAGCAAACTTTATTCTTAATACTTTAGAAAGGTAATAAATTTTGTTGTGCATTAATAAATATATATTATAACTACTATCCAGAACACACAGTAGAAAAGTGAGAAAACAAACCCAATTCATCAGTAATATCAGTCTGTGGTCAGTGATGTGTGCAGAGTTTAACAAACTGAGTACACCCGGTGAAACGTTATAGACAATAGAGCTCGTGTGTTTTAATGCGCCTGGATCGATAGATCTGGTGCGTATATTTTTGTCCTATCTGTTTGTCTGTTCATCTCTTTATATGTCTGTCTGTCTATCTGTTGTTAACTTTAACCTTCACTATTACTTTTGAACCATAAGAGATAGAGACTTCATATTTGGTATGCATACTTCACCAGTAAAAATCTACCAATGACCACACCACACCAAGGTCCATGACCCTGTGACCTTGACTGTGACATATATGCCAAAAATAGCATTTTCAAACTTTTGCCATAACTTTTGAACCTTGAGAGATAGAGATTTTATAATTTGTATTTAAAATCCACTGATAAATCTCTTCCAAATGACACCAAAGTCTTGACCTTCTGACATTGACCGTGATCTATATGCTAACAAAAGCTTTTAAGAACTTTTGCCATAACTTTTGAACCATGAGAGATACAGACTTTATATTTGGTATGCTTATTCAAGCAATGAAGTTCTTTCATATGACACCTATGTCATGACCTTGTGACCTTGACTGTGACTTATCTGCTTAAAATAGTTTTTTAGCGTTCTTACTGCCCGGCGCATAGTGTTTCACAATCACATCTTGTTTTTGTATATTTCCATGCAAATTGCTATTGAAACACATAAGATTAGTTATGATATTATACCGAAATTATGAGAAAATATTAACTTCAAAGCTGTGTTCAATCACCTTTAAAGCTTGCTATAAATATTTCATGGTGGTCTGCAAAGTTGTAAATCTACGTATATCATTTGCACGTCATTGTAAATAAATGAATAAATCGTTTGCACAAGACGTTTCCGAATGATTTGGATGCAAAAACGTTTCTACAAAAAAAATTCCAGTATGTACATGTAGTACATTTATTTAGAAATGTAAAAAAAATGTGGGTAAGTAAAATATACAAAAGCAACCCCGTTTGTACATGTATGACGCAAAAAATGGTCAAAGTCGGATGCTTATGTTTGACAATTCAGGAAAACAATGTTTATGACGTCAATAAAGGCCGACGTCAGTGTCACTGCCCGCCTTTAAAATTTCAAAGTTGCCCACACGTGGCGCAGTGGTAATAGCGTATGCTCCATAGAGTTTAGATAAAGGAGTTGATTCTTAAGTCCACCCTTGGATTCGAATCCCATTGTGCAAGGTGGAGAAGAGTCCTTCGAATGACACAGAGGTACTGTGTCTCAGTTGGTCTTTGCACGAGAACGATCCCTCACTATTTAATGGTCATAAGTGCCGAGTATATGTCAAAATTTTAGCCTTCCACAAGCAAGCGGTTGTGTCTCTATATTAGTGAAAAATGCCCGAGAGAGATGCAATCATGCAATACATTTTACTGCAATGAAACATGTTCAAAAAAGGTTTTTTTTAGAAAAGAGAGGGAGTTTATGCATTTTTACCACCTTAGTCTCTTTTAAGGACCTGAAAGCTGAATCCAAGACTATAATTTGACCAAAAGTCCAATGTATGAGTCTAAGCCCTGGACCAAGAGACCATGAATTTCACCATGAACCTTCCTTTATTTCTCCATTTTGTATATCATCATAAAACAAGTTGAAATCAACATTTACTTCAAAAAATCAAAACTTTGCTACGTTCACATTTATATGAAACAAAAAAAAGACATCGATGAACATTCAATTCGCCTGGAATAAAATCAAGTAAACAATTGACATGAATCCTTATCATCAAACCGTATGGATGGGTGTTATAAAGAAATGCGTCTGAATGAATGAAATAAAAGTCAAATGAAAAACCAAATAAATCGATACTGTTTAAATTTAATCAATTCCTCAAGAAATTGCATTCTGCAGGAAACAAAAAAAAAATAAAACCTGACACATGCATAACATATTTCCAAACATGTATAAAAACGAACTGTGTATCCTACATTTTTATGCGATAAGTAAATTTAATGTTCATAAAAAATATACGATAAATGATAAGCAGCTTTACGTACTAAATTTAAAAAACATATAATATTTTAAAAATGCTCTTTGATAAACGTACGGAATTTTACTTTCCTATCGTCAACTTCCCTTACGTATGCAGCAATATACCTTAATAACCTGCATACGGAGTTTAGGTATCTCAGTTGATTCGATACACAAGAACATGCTCTATACGTCTGAACAATTTCTAAAGCGAGGTTGATTAAATAAAATTATTGTCAAACAAGTTGACGTAACTAGAATATCACCAATCTCGTTTAAAGTCATCATTTCGGAAGTTCTATGGTCTATACATTGACCTAGTCAGCAAATATAATTTATCATTGGTCAAATACTGACTGATGTTTTTTATACCAATTGTATTCAATTGAATTCAATTTTAAAAATTTCCCGTTTTTTGCACTTTTATTTTCCGATGATTTCTCATAGTAAGCCTTAACAGTGCTGCGATGTTAACAATCTTCTTCTCAAGAACCACTGTGCCAGGAAAGATGAAACTTATGGGGAAACATCCTCAGACAGTGTAGATTCAAATTTGTTATCATGACCCCTGGGGTAGGACGGGGCCAAAATGGCCGACCAAAATTTTTAAAAAGAAACATATAGGAAAATTCTTTAAAAATCTTATTCTCAAGAATGACAAAGCCATAATTCATCATATTTATATGGAAGCATGCCCAGGTAGTGTAGGTAGGGCGGGGCCAAAATGGTCGACCAAACTTTTACATAGAAATATATAGGAAAATTCTTTAAAAATCATTTTCTAAAAAATAGCAAATCCATGATTGGTCATGGGACTACTTTTGGATTTAAACTTTACAATAAAAAGCCATTTTCTACTTTTTCCTACCCTTAGTGCTCAGGTGAGCGATGTGGCCCATGGGCCTCTTGTTTTTGGTCCTTGGTACTAAACAATTTTAAAAACTTAATACATAAATATAAAAAGGAAATGTTCGCTATAAATTTCATGGTGCCTGATCAAGAATTCAGGTGTAAAACCGGAGCTGTAATAATTATATAATGAAAAAACATCAATTATATAAAATCTTCGCTACTTCTCTATTTTTCCCTCTGTATGCAGCAAAGGAGCAAATTAAAATACACATATAGTTACGAGGTTGCCTTCTGTAAAAGTGTGAAGCTAATTACCTTTAGGTTGGACGTTCTTGGAAAGACAGGGCTCCATTGAATAGATAGTTTTCAGTAGAGCCATATTAAGTATGGGTTAATGTCCGAGTACCTCTCCATTCCTTAAAAGTAATGGAGCCGAGGCCCCGAAGGGGCCGAGGCCCATTACTTTTAAGGAATGGAGAGGTACGAGGATATTGACCCACTTAAAATCCACCTTTCTGGAGCCCCTAGCTGTATTAAATAGCCAATTCAAAGTAATGGAGAGGTCAGAAAATAATGGAGAGGTCATTTCTATTCATTACATGTATAGTGTGCTACCCAAATGACAGAATAGTGTTCATCACTGTTTTTAATAGCCAAGTCAAAGTAATGTAAAGGTCAGAAAATAATGGAGAGGTCAATTCTATTCAATATAATGGAAGAAAATTCTGTTCCTCTTCATTTCAACTTGCATTATCCGAGCAGCGATGAGGAAATCTTTTTGACTCAACAAAAGTACAAATCGCCAAGTGATAGTGAATATGACACAGATAACTTAGTAAGCGATATTTTGGGGCTCGAGAAAATGCATAAAGACGCCCAAAAATCTACAACATATGCACCACAATGCTTAGATATCAGTGATGATGAACTCGTACAAAGTTTGGAAAAAGTTGAGAAAGCCACACAGATTTCAGAGAGAAGATTCAGCATTCCAAAGTCTGATCAAGAAATAGAGGAACTAAAGACGAAACAGTATGTATTAATATACATGTTCCTTAGTAATGCATTTACATTTTGAAATTGGGGAGGGGGTATAAATGAAATTTCGTATAACGTTTTCGTTTTATTATATGAAATTGACTCTGTATGTACGCTATTAGTAAAACTCTATTAAAACTGCAATAAAATATTTTTAAACCAAATCAATTATTAATGTTTTTTCTACATTTTTATTCAGATTTGCACCTGCGACAAAAGCCAAAATTCGATGGGCGGTCAACACATTAAGAGAATGGCAGCGCTCCAGAAATGAAACATCCAAAACACGCTCCGATATTAGTCCTATACTGGTAGACATTGATGACATGAGTAAGGATGAATTGAATTACTGTATATCCAGATTCATATGTGAGGCTAGGAAACTTGATGGTTCGGAATATCCAGCGGATACGGTTTATTCTTTTGTGATCTGTTTCCAACTTTACATGGATACTCTGGGACGAAATTATAAGCTCCTTGTTGACGACGAATTCTCTCAGATAAGAAACACACTAGATAATGTGATGAAAATGAAAGCCAAAGAAAATGTTGGGGGTGGAAAAAAGCAAGCTTTGCCGATCACTGAAGAGGAAGAGGAGATATTATGGTCAAAAGGTGTATTAGGGGATGACGACCCAGAAAAACTCCTGAAAACCTTAGTGTATCTCTTCGGACTTAATTTTGCTCTACGCGGGGGTCAGGAACATAGGAATTTGCGGCGAGGTGACAGGTCCCAGATATCAATTTGTGAAAATGAACATGGGAAATTCCTGACTTACACAGAGGATGCGTCTAAAGCTAACCAGGGAGGCCTTAAGCACAGGAATGTAAAGAAAAAGTCAGTGCAAGCATACGAAAATTCACAACTTCCAAGCCGATGTATAGTCAAGTTATTTGAAAAAAACATCAGTAAGTGTCCGCCTGTTGAAAAATGCGATGCTTTATATTTACGTCCACTTGACAAATATACAGAAGATTTGTGGTATGCAGCTCAACCAACTGGACGTCACAAACTTGCTTGTGTAGTCTCCACTTTGTGTAAAGATGGGGGACTACATGGGTTCCGCACAAACCATTCCTTGCGAGCATCTGCAGCTACACGATTATACCATGCTGGTGTTGATGAACAGCTTATATCAGAAGTCACTGGCCATAGGTCAAATGCAGTTCGCAGCTACAAAAGGACAACATCGGTCCAATGGAGATATCAGAGGTACAAGATTAAATCCTTTGCATCTTTTTTATATTCTATTTCTATAATTGAAGGAATGGAGACTTATTCATGTCAAACAAAGGAATGAAGTCACATGTGGATTTTAACTCTTGTTAAAATCCACCTGTGACGTCATTCCTTCGTTTGATCGCTCCATTATTTTTCAGGAATGGAGACTTGTGGATAAAGTGCTCCATTATTTTGTTTCTGGAATGGAAACTTATTACTTAATCTGAATTTGCAATAAACTAGTTTACATGAATAAGTCTCCATTCCTTCAATTATAGAAATAGAATATAAAAAAGATGCAAAGGATTTAATCTTGTAATAAATTTACCAAAAATGTACAAACTGAAATCAAATTAATCTTATCATAAATTAATCAAAAATGTACAAGCTGAAATCAAAACAATCTTGTGATAAATTTGCAAACAATGTAGAAACTGAATTCAAATACATTTTAAAGTTATTTACAATACACGTTTACCGTAACGTGCATCTGTCCATCAGCTTTGGAGCACTTTGGACTGCTCTTGCTTTCTTCTTTATTTCCTTGAATGACCTCACTGAGAGCACGTTTTTGGACCGATGTTGTCCTTTTGTAGCTGCGAACTGCATTTGACCTATGGCCAGTGACTTCTGATATAAGCTGTTCATCAACACCAGCATGGTATAATCGTGTAGCTGCAGATGCTCGCAAGGAATGGTTTGTGCGGAACCCATGTAGTCCCCCATCTTTACACAAAGTGGAGACTACACAAGCAAGTTTGTGACGTCCAGTTGGTTGAGCTGCATACCACAAATCTTCTGTATATTTGTCAAGTGGACGTAAATATAAAGCATCGCATTTTTCAACAGGCGGACACTTACTGATGTTTTTTTCAAATAACTTGACTATACATCGGCTTGGAAGTTGTGAATTTTCGTATGCTTGCACTGACTTTTTCTTTACATTCCTGTGCTTAAGGCCTCCCTGGTTAGCTTTAGACGCATCCTCTGTGTAAGTCAGGAATTTCCCATGTTCATTTTCACAAATTGATATCTGGGACCTGTCACCTCGCCGCAAATTCCTATGTTCCTGACCCCCGCGTAGAGCAAAATTAAGTCCGAAGAGATACACTAAGGTTTTCAGGAGTTTTTCTGGGTCGTCATCCCCTAATACACCTTTTGACCATAATATCTCCTCTTCCTCTTCAGTGATCGGCAAAGCTTGCTTTTTTCCACCCCCAACATTTTCTTTGGCTTTCATTTTCATCACATTATCTAGTGTGTTTCTTATCTGAGAGAATTCGTCGTCAACAAGGAGCTTATAATTTCGTCCCAGAGTATCCATGTAAAGTTGGAAACAGATCACAAAAGAATAAACCGTATCCGCTGGATATTCCGAACCATCAAGTTTCCTAGCCTCACATATGAATCTGGATATACAGTAATTCAATTCATCCTTACTCATGTCATCAATGTCTACCAGTATAGGACTAATATCGGAGCGTGTTTTGGATGTTTCATTTCTGGAGCGCTGCCATTCTCTTAATGTGTTGACCGCCCATCGAATTTTGGCTTTTGTCGCAGGTGCAAATCTGAATAAAAATGTAGAAAAAACATTAATAATTGATTTGGTTTAAAAATATTTTATTGCAGTTTTAATAGAGTTTTACTAATAGCGTACATACAGAGTCAATTTCATATAATAAAACGAAAACGTTATACGAAATTTCATTTATACCCCCTCCCCAATTTCAAAATGTAAATGCATTACTAAGGAACATGTATATTAATACATACTGTTTCGTCTTTAGTTCCTCTATTTCTTGATCAGACTTTGGAATGCTGAATCTTCTCTCTGAAATCTGTGTGGCTTTCTCAACTTTTTCCAAACTTTGTACGAGTTCATCATCACTGATATCTGAGCATTGTGGTGCATATGTTGTAGATTTTTGGGCGTCTTTATGCATTTTCTCGAGCCCCAAAATATCGCTTACTAAGTTATCTGTGTCATATTCACTATCACTTGGCGATTTGTACTTTTGTTGAGTCAAAAAGATTTCCTCATCGCTGCTCGGATAATGCATGTTGAAATGAAGAGGAACAGAATTTTCTTCCATTATATTGAATAGAATTGACCTCTCCATTATTTTCTGACCTTTACATTACTTTGACTTGGCTATTAAAAACAGTGATGAACACTATTCTGTCATTTGGGTAGCACACTATACATGTAATGAATAGAAATGACCTCTCCATTATTTTCTGACCTCTCCATTACTTTGAATTGGCTATTTAATACAGCTAGGGGCTCCAGAAAGGTGGATTTTAAGTGGGTCAATATCCTCGTACCTCTCCATTCCTTAAAAGTAATGGGCCTCGGCCCCTTCGGGGCCTCGGCTCCATTACTTTTAAGGAATGGAGAGGTACTCGGACATTAACCCATACGTATTTCCCTTAGGCGTCAAACAGGTAATTTTCCCTCTTTGTCTTACCAAATATAAGAGGGTGAATCAGAAATATTTTGAGAAAAATCGATATGGAATAAACGTTACCAAATAAAGGAGGCTCTAACAAATGCATATTTTTCAGAAAAACAATGCTTCCCAGCCCATAATAGCCAGTATAAAAAGTTAAAGTTGGTTGAATTATGAAGGAATATGAGCATGTTGACCCTCAATATGGCGGCCGAAGGGAAATAACTCTTGTTAATTTGGGTCTACTGAAAACTATCTATGAATTTTATAGTAAAATTGCACCAATTCTGTGAAGATCCTCTGCTCCGCTTTTAGATAATTTGCACATAAACCATGTATTACATAGTTATTTATATCACAAGTTTATCTTCCATTTTTTTTTATTTTGAAGTCGGCGGAGGGGCTGTGTGTGCGAAGGGAGGGGTGTCAATTGCATTTTTTCTTTGAAATATTTCTTTCTGTTATAAGTTATCAATTAAAAAAAGTATTCCTAGATGCGTGATCAGCAAGGTCGGTTCCTTCTCTTAAAATTTGAAATTCGTTACCCCTAGTCAGGGTTTGATGTGTTCTGCAGTCCAGTCCATTTCAAAAAATACTAAACAGTATATATGTAATTACATTTTCCCATAATTAAGAAGGCAATTCAAATGATCCGCAAAAATTAGAACATCATTTGTTTATTTACAAAGGAGATTCAGAACTGAAAATTCTTCATGATGGAAACAAGGCGTTTCCCTTGTTTTGATTACATATAGAAAACATTACATTTATAACAAAACAAGATTCAGCAAATCTCCAGAAACTGTCTAATCGTATTTAGAATTAACGTCTTTATTAAAACATCTGCTTTGAACGAATATATACAGTATTAGTATGTATAATTTTTCATATTTATATATTTATTAAATATATTTAAGCTATAGAAACAAAAACATGGCACGCGCCTTTTTTACATAACAAAGGTTTGGACACCTAAATATGTCATGTATCTCAACAACTGAAATGCAAATTCTTGATAAATCATTAAAATTACTGTATTTGTAAGCATAAAATGATGAAATAATAAATTTGAAATTTTACATCTGAAAATATATCCATGTTCCTTTAAAGTAGGGATGTCAACGAATATTCGAATATTCGAGTATTCATTCGATTAGTTGATATTCGAATATAAATTTATGATTCGAATATTCGGATTTTATGTATACAAGCATCAACAAGAGGCCCATGGGCCACATCGCTCACCTGAACACTGTGGTTAGGCAAAATATAAATTGGTTTATTATTGAAAAGGTAAAATCCAAAAGTAGTCCCATGAACAATCAGGGATTTTCTATCTTTGAGAAGATGATTTTTAAAGAATTTTCCAATATATTTCTATGTAAAACTTTGGTCGGCAATTTTGGCCCCGCCCTATCCCCGGGGGTCATGATTTGAACAAACATGAATTTACACTAGCTGAGGATGCTTCCATATAAATATGATGAATTATGGCTTGGTCTTTCTTGAGAAGAAGATTTTTAAAGAATTTTCCTACATACTTTGGTCGGCCATTTTGGCCCCGCCCTACACCCGGCCGTCATGATTTGTACAAACTTGAATCTACACTACCTGAGGATGCTTCCATATAAATATGATGAATTATGGCCTGGTCATTCTTGAGAAAAAGATTTTTAAAGAATTTTCCAATATATTTCTATGTAAAACTTTGGTCGGCCATTTTGGCCCTGCCCTACCCCCGGGGGCCATGATTTGAACAAATTTGAATCTACACTACCTGAAGATGCTTCCATACAAATATGATGAATTATGGCTTTGTCATTCTTAAGAAGAAGATTTTTAAAGAATTTTCCTATATATTTCTATGTAAAAGTTTGGTCGGCCATTTTGGCCTCGCCCTACACCCGGGTGTCATGATTTGAACAAACTTGAATCTACACTACTTGAGCATGCTTCCATAAAAATATATTGAATTATGGCTTTGTCATTCTTGAGAAGAAGATTTTTAAAGAATTTTCCTATATATTTCTATGTAAAAATTTGGTTGGCCATTTTGGCCCCGCCCTATCCCCGGGGCTCATGATTTGAACAAACTTGAATCTACACTACCTGAGCATGCTTCCATATAAATATGATGAATAATGGCTTTGTCATTCCTGAGTAGAAGATTTTTAAAGAATTTTCCTATATATTTCTATGTAAAACTCTGGTCGGCCATTTTGGCCCTGCCCTACCCCTGGGGGTCATGATTTGAACAAATTAGAATCTACACTACCTGAGGATGTTTCCCCATAAGTTTCATCTTTCCTGGCACAGTGGTTCTTGAGAAGAAGATTTTTAAAATATGCCACCAAATTTTCATTAATTTCCAATTATCTCCCCTTGCATGAGGGCGTGGCCCTTCATTTGAACAAACTTGAATCCCCTTCACCCAAGGATACTTTGTGGCAAGTTTGGTTGAAATTGGCCCAGCGGTTCTTGAGAGGAAGTCGAAAATGTGAAAAGTTTACAGACAGACAGACAGACAGACAGCTAGACGGACAGACAGACAGACGGACGCCGGACAAAATGTGATCAGAAAAGTTCACTTGAGCTTTCAGCTCAGGTGAGCTTAAAAGAAAAAAAAATCTGGCAAAGTTTTATCAGAAATTGAATCAAATTCTTATCGTTGACCAACAATAAGATTTATTTAAAACAAAATTAAAAGACACTTCTCTTGGATTATCTTAAAGGTGTGAAGAGTGTGTCTATTAAAATAATATAAACTAGAAACGATCTCGTTGCGAGCAACGAGAGGTCTTCCGTCCGATTCAGGAAAAGTACCTAAAATCGAGCTGAAAAAGTGAAAGAAAAATTTGGTCACAAAGAGGATTGAACCCAGGTCGCCAGCGTGAAAATCCAACGCGCTTTTTTCCTCTTTAGTCCCAACACGCTTAAACTACGCGTTTGAGTCCACTGCTCTAAATGTACTTGAATATACATGTTTTTCTTCAACAATACACCTGTCTAAGAATCACGAAAGGCGCGCCACTATTTATAATTTCGCGCCACACGCCGCAAGTTAATCTGCGCGCCTTTTCTTTGGAATGTTTCATTAAATAGGTGTGATAGCTTCAATAGAATAAACAAAAAGGAACGTTCTTTAAGCCTAAATTTCGAGGTTTAGAAAGTGTATTTAACAGATTGTACATATTCTATATCTTAAATAAGTAAGTAACACGAAAGAAGTGAAATTGTAATCATTTTAAACTTTTTTTAATTACCCGTTTATCCCCAAAGTGAAGTAACCCGATTCTTTACACCTTCATGAAAAGGTAGAAATGGTTCGATGAAAGGCATGTCTCGGCCTTCGACGGTCAAGGAATCAGATTTCATTTCTGTTCAATGTTCAATGTTCAACTTTAAATATCTTTGAGAAAAGAATGTTAATATAACTCCATTAGACGATCGTATTTAAAAAAAGATTTTCTTATTTCTGTCTTTTGTATAAGTTTAATATGACTCAACTGTGCATGGGAAACACAGTGGTTACGTTTGTGAAAAACTAATAAATTTTGATTACTGCTCTAAATATAGTTATGTATACAGTACACCTGCAACAGTACACCTGTCTAACAATCATAAAAGGCGGGCCACTATATTCATAATCTGGCGACAAACACCACGAGTAAATATTCGTGCCTATCCTTTGGACTGATCTATCAAATAGGTGTGATAGCTTCAATGAAATTAAATATTAAATAAAACAACTTCTTATCGCCTTTATTTTATTTCGAGTTTAAGAAAGTAAATTTAACGCATTGCACACACGTATCTAGCCCAATTACACTAAAGCAGTAAAACGGAAATTAAGTTTTCAGATTGTCACTGAAATGCAGCGTACTACTAGGTGAAAGTCCACGTAGTTTTTTTACTTTTCATGTATCATTTAGTCAAACGCTCAGGTGCTTCCATATTGCAGCGTACTACTAGGTGAAAGTCCACGTAGTTTTTTTGCTTTTGATGTATCATTTAGTCAAACGCTCAGCTGCCTCCATAAACCCCTACTCGCGAAATGGCGGAGTTGACAGAGACAGCCGCCATCTTGGGTCCGCTTCAGATTTTCAAATATTAATATCTAGAGTTCTGATTAACCAATATCCAAACAACTTATGTAGTAAGCATCGATCAAAGGGTCTCTATTATCATTCCAAAAATAAAAAAAAAATGTTGAAAAACAAAAAAGTTAGAAAATACGATTTTTTTAATTCGCTTCTCCTAACGACAGGAAGTATCGACGACGAACGAAAGGTCGCGTCCTGGATGGTATATATCACGATCTATAATACCTGAAAGTTTTATGTTGATATCTTTCACCGATTTTGAGTTGAATCGCGGACAAAATGTCATTTTAATTTCAGGAAATTGTCCGTAACTTGGCACCGGAAGTGAGTTTCCAAATTTTCTCTCGGATATACAAAATTCATGTTACGACACATCTTTTCTGAAAATTTCACGTCATTCCATCCAGTACTCTCCGAGAAATCGCGTGCACAAAATTAGAAAGTCAAAAAAATAATAAAAAGAATAATAATAATAATAATAATAATAATAAGAAACAGTAGAATCACTATAAGGTCTTCCGTGAAGACGGAAGACCTTAATTATTCATTTGATCATTTAATTAGAGGTATAACAGTGTCCAGTACTTGGAATTAGTTTGTATTGTTGAAAAGACACATTTTTTTGTATACATCATTTAAAATCATTATCAGGAAATTAATTAGCTAGAAGTAATTGCTTTTAATGTTTCTCCATTAGATAAATGTTCTGTGTGGTATAAATCTGTAGTGTTATCAGTGTACACTTTGGTAATGATGATTAATTAATCTGGAACTTATTAAAAGAATCTTTTAAATTTTCGGGGGAAATTTTTTTTATCACATTTTGGATATAAACTCTTCATATATTCTATAAAATAATTCAAGAATATAATTATAGTGAATTTACAAATGAAATTTTATTCCAAAATAATGACATAAAACGTATATTGCTTGACAAAAGAGTGAAGATATATACATATTATGATGCAAGATGTATTCATTTTATCGAATATTCGAATATATTCGAAAACTACTATCGAATATTCGAATATCAATTATTGACAATTTTGACATCCCTACTTTAAAGTCTTCTCCCATATTGTAAAAAAAGACCTAGTGCTCAATCAAATATGTATCTAGAACGCAGCAGGTCAGTACTAATACTTACCAAAATAAGATCTAGAAGTGGAATACATTAACCGAAGGAGTATCATGTGTATCATCTAGGCCTTTGGATTGAAACTATAAGGGATTATGATGCAGCTGATAAGTCGCACTGTGACACAAGCAGGGTGGAGGAAAATGTTTATAGGTAGGTCAGAGTGATAAGACCGGTAATCTGGTCTATATACTGAGTAAAATGATTACAGTATGAGTAGGCCAGAGACATTATACCGGTAATCTGGTCTATATACTGAGTAAAATGTTTATGAGAAGGCCAGAGACATAAGACCGGTAATCTGGTCTACATACTGAGTAACATGTTTATAGGTAGGTCATAGTCATAAGACCGGTAATCTGGTAATACTGAGAACAAACTTGGGATCAGATTTCGTTTTTGAATAACTAGACTTCGGGGCTCCATTTTCCATTAAGGAATGGGCATACTCGTACATTTAACCCTTACGTAAACCTTCAAGTTGTGAAGTACAATGTAGGATATATCAGTGACGTAACATGCCCCTCATTGACGTAGGTCATGACATGTAGTCATGAAGAACTTTTTCAAAGCTTGTCAAAGTCTTAGGCTGTCTAGATTTGTTTCATTTTTTTTTTTGAAATATGACAGAAATATTGCCGACCGGGTGTTAAACAATAACAATCAATCAATCATTTTTGGTCCATGAGTAAACACTTTGGTATCAGTCACGAATATAAGATCAACCTTCTACTTTGATCTATATTTCACAATGAATGCACAGACGAAGGAACGCTGAAGCACCACACAAATGAAAACACTTTTTGAGGATGTCCACAGAAAAATTCACTTAAATGTGTCTTTGAAAGATAGCTGTCAGAAGATTGTCGATTTACTAGTGATTTGATTTATTAATTATAAAGGAACCAATAAAATAATACCTAGAACAGTTACTATTCAAGCCTTTGAGGTATGTTCGTAGCTTCGATATCTATAACATTTTGCAGAAACCAATCATGACATCTAACATTTTGCAGAAACCAATCATGTCCATTTTTCCCGAGGTGCAAAACTCTGGTGTAAATTAAGCAGACAGGATCATAATTAGCTTATTGTTCCTCTTGTCCGTGCTAATGCTAAATAATATCAGGATGTCATCCACATCATTCAGACTCAAACAATTGCTACAATAAAGATGGTTGGACTCCTAATTGTGTTGCCTCTATTCACAAGCATGATGATGACTCTCTTTAAACGTTCGAGGTTATATCCTTTGAGGATTCTGAATTTCATCGCTCGTTCAAACCATAACAATCACAAGATACTCTCTATCCACTCTACTAGTCTAACACAAATGAGGAGTCTATTGAAACAGGTAAAATGGGAGAAACTGCAAACAAAGAAACGGACAAATAACTGAGGTTCTTCCTTTACTGATTCTTGTTCTTCAGAAGAAGAAGATACCTTAGAAATACCAGTTCAAAAGTCCCAGGTTGTACATGAAAAATGGCATACACCAAATCAGCCAAGGAATATTTCTTTCCAGCAAAAAGGTTTGGTAAAAAGATGAGATATTTCAATGCCTGGTTTGATCGGTAGTCTAGGTTACATTATGTAGATATTGTATTCTGTTTTCCCTGCATAAAATCATTTCAGCAGGATATGGAGATAACGAACAGTAATAACTATTCAATATCAAAGTCCGTAAACAATACAAAATAGGAACAGCAAACACAGACCTCTGAAACATCAGAGGTGAGATCAAGTGCCATGGAGGAGTGAGTATCAACTGCTGACCGGTTACACCCGCCGTGTTCTCCTTGTCATGATCTGGAAATAACGGAAAAATCCGTCATCAATTTAGTGTTTAGATAATGGACTAACAATAAGTATGACAAGAGGCCCAAGGGCCACATTTCTCATCTGATTACATGGACTATTTAAAAAAAAAAAGTCAGCTGAGTATTGAAAAATTTACTTGTTGTGAGGGGGGAATTCCTTTATACTTGAGAATGTCACTATATCAATAAAGCATACACGTATGATTTTGCCATACTTGAAAAGAAGATTTTTAAAGATTTTTCCAACACATAACTTGATCTCCAATGTGACCGCTAGCTAAACCCTTTCCTGGGTATTATTTGAATAAATTTAAACCTTCACTCGTTACAAATGCTTACATGTCAATTTGACTAATCACAGTTTTTTTGTTCTAGAGAAGATACTTTCCTTATATCCTTCTGGAAAACTTTGATCCCTCATTGTGGCCCCGCCCTAACCCTGGGGGTCATGAATTGAACAAACTTGAATCAACGCTACCTGAAATGCTGCTTCTACTTTCATCTTTCCATGTCCAATGGTTTTGAAAAAGAAGATTATTTAAGATATTTCCTATACATTCCTATGTAAAATTTAAATCAGCCATTGTGGCAACGCCCCATCCACGGAGGTCATGATGTGAACAAAACTGAATCTACACTACCTGAGGACGCTTCCACGTGATTTTCATCATTCCTGGTCCAATGGTTCTGGAGAAGATTTTTGAATATTTTTTTCCTTATATATTCCTATGTAAAACTTTGACTAGCCATCGTGACCCCGCCCAACCCCCGGGGGACATGATTTGAAAAATAAACTTGAATCTAATGACCAAATGGTTCTGGAGAAGAAGATTTTTAAAGATTTTTTTTTTATATTTTGCTATGTAAAACTTTGATCAGTCATTTTGACCCCACCCCACCCCATCCCTGGGGGTTATGATTTGAAAAAACTTGAATCTAAACTACCTGAGGATGGGTTTTTATCTTTCTTGGCCCAGTGGTTCTGGAGAGGAAGATTTTTCAAAGATGCCATTAATTTTTCACGACCTTTGATCACGACTCGTATATGCATGATACAGATATGAAGCCAAAGGTTCTTCACTGCCAGTCTATTTTGCCAAAAAGACTGTACGTACGCCATACATATCAAGTTTGGCTGAATTTTTCAGACTTTTAAATCCCATACAAATATTCACTACTGTGTGTATCTGATCATGAGTAGTGGTGAGATTCGAAACCACATTTTCCCAGACATATTAAGCAGCCTGACTGTTAGCAACATATAGAGAGGACAACAGTAGACAAGACCTGTACAACATTGACCCATTTTACATGCCTTTTATACATGATATTGGTGATTTCTATCCGACGAGGCTCATATACAGTTAATCAGACACAAGACAGTTAGTACAATAATTAAACATTTAGTGCAGGAAGTATATATACTGTTAAAAGTCAATTTTGCTGAGATGCTAAGAATTCTCAAACCAATTTCCTGCAACTATAACGCTATCAGTTAGGGCTCATTCGGCGCATTGAAAAGATTGAAAAAAATCACTGAGATCAACAATGAGTCAAATACGAACAAACAATTTGCTTTTAATGCATGTTCATAAAAATGAAACAGATGAAGTGAATCCAGAAAAAAATAGTTGAGGAGCTCGTAAGTGAGAAAGTGGACGCAGACTGGCAATTTTTGGAAAGTTTAGCTAAACATCCTGTGACTCAGAAATGATTGATAACAAAACGACAAGGAAAAAAATCCTTACCCCCCCCCCCCCCAAAAAAAAAATTAAAGATAAGGGATTTCTGGAAAACTAATTAAATTCTATGGACATAATAAATCAAATGTACACTCAATGCTTGCATACACCTATGGAATTATCTTACCTACTGGGGGTTTTGTCAATATCTCTTTTTTGGGTGTGCCACCCCCCACCCCAAGTGAAATCTCCTGATCAATGTAAGTAAGAAAATAATATTCTTTGAAAACGAAGTCTACTTTAGTTGCTCACTTTTGGAAAGTGATGTTATCTATGATGTTTATATGATATTAGAAAAAAAAACTGTCAAATTTCAAAATATATGTACATGTATTTTTTTTTTATGCATACAGTGGTATTCACGTAGGGCAAGGCTATGTAGCTATTTAACATGCATTCTCTGTAAGCACCAAAAAATCTTGGAAACGACATGTCTCCGATTTTGATGAAATTTGCACCACAGGTGCACCTTGGTACAAAACCAGCAAATATGGTGTTAGAAGTTTCCCACGTGCACCCGGTTGCCATGGAGACGGATCCATTGAATTTGGCCATTTTCGGCCATTTTTGACCAAACAAAAGCATGAAAATTGAGGAAATATGAATGCATTTTTATCTTTATGTAGTGAACTCAAATATAAATCTTTGTATCATAAGAAAACATCAACTGTTAAAGAATACAGGGCATATAACCAGTTATTCCAGAATTGACCCCACTCTTAGAAAATGGTTCGGCAAAATAGCATAGTTTCTCAAAATGTGAAAAATGGAAAATTTGGCATTTTTTGAGAAATTTAAGGCTAAATAAAAAAAATTGTCTACGGAAATTTTTCAAATCATATGCGTGTCGTCAAACGTCAGTATTAGTAGTGTCCACTCATGAAAAAATTGGAGTGGGATCTCAATGCTATTTTTAGTAACATGTATCTAAAAATAGACATATTTCAGAAAAATCCAAAAAATGAAATTTGGGCAGAGTTTTAGATGCCATTGCTAGGTAATTATGAAATATACTGTAAAAGTCAATGTGCTAATGTCAGAGACTGGACACCAATAACTACCATGCATATTATTTTCAGGGATTTCCGTTTTCTATTTATAGCTTCAAATGCCTAAATATAGACATGTCTCATAAAATGATGAAAAATGTCAATTTTTCCTCATTTTGAAGCTCCACTGAATCATAAATAATAAAAATATGGATCTCTCCAATATTTCATCAATAAGAACAAGGAATAGTATAATATCTCACAAATTATTGAGGACAGGCTCTCATCTCTATAAATAGTACAAATGTCTAAAAATAGACACATATGAAATTAACTGTTTAATGTTGATTTTCCACTAATTCTCAAATTAGAGATGGGAAATTTACCAACTTACTGTCACTAACTGTAACTGACATTATGTGACTGACAAGAACAAAAGAACATCCAATGGAATGCAGCATGATAAGCAGAGGTTTCCATTTCTATTTATAGTAACACGTGTTTAAAAATAGACGTAATGCAAAATATCGGGAAAATGTCGTTTTTTGTACTTTTTTCTAAAATTTTGGATGAATAATTGCTGACTATCTGTTTTTAATTGCTATTGGCATATGGTGACCAACAAGTAAAAGAAAGCCTTATATCAAAAACAGAATGAGAAGCAGAGGTTTCCATTTCTATTTATAGTAACACATGTTTGAAAATAGACGTACTGTAAAATATCAGAAAAATGTAGTTTTTTGTACTTTTTTCTCACATTTTGGATGAACGGCTAATTGTATTCGGCGCGTCGGCGCACCAGCGCGTCCATCTCATCCCAATATCACACAAGTATTTTCTACCTGCATTAAAACACTCAAATGACAGCGATTTTATTTTTAATTTAAGCATTATCGACTATATTCAAGTTGACACCCCGAGCCCGATTGTATTTTTTTGGTTAGGTGGATCCAGAAAATTTTCTTTAGGAGGTGGTGGCTCTAATCGGAAGGGGAAAAGGATTTGAAACAAAGCCTTAGTAATTTTACTATGTCAATTCAAAAAAATAGAATTTTCCAGGGATCCGGATCCCCTTTGATCCATGCATGTCTAACCACGATTTATGCAAGTGTAATCCGAAATTTACTGCATTTTTTTTAGTTGACCTATCTCTCTTTTCTCTCTATCTCTACATACATATTACATATTAATAGTTATATCTCTAAATTTTAACTATAGCATTAAAAAATATTTAGTGCTTTTGTTTTTATAAATGAACTTTATGCATAACCTATAGGCATCGGAATGGGGGGGGGGGGCTTATAAAGATGGACATCATGTAGGTATTCAACATTGGGGCGTAGGTTCATTTAGCCCCTCCCTCCCCCAACTC
Organism: Saccostrea glomerata; assembly: GCA_003671525.1. NCBI lineage: Eukaryota > Metazoa > Mollusca > Bivalvia > Ostreida > Ostreidae > Saccostrea > Saccostrea glomerata. The sequence continues at coordinate 5,675 of PRKT01000298.1, read as the reverse complement.
TCATCAGGCAAGGCAGTGTAGTCCTAGAAGAAGGGTAAGTGGTAGTGTAAGTGGTAATGTTTGAAAGAAAAAAAATGGTACTGAAAGAAGTCCCCCCCCCCTCATAAATAGGATTTTCTTGTTTGGACAATAGACACATTTAACGTTTTTTTTTCGGGGGGGGGGGGGGGGG